>MU405217.1:0-457770 GCA_022836615.1 Annulohypoxylon bovei var. microspora | reverse complement strand
TTAGAAAGGTGGCTACGGGTGGCTACGGGTGGTTCAACGGGGGCTAGACCGGGGGTTAGACCGGTGGTTTGAAGGGTGGCTAAACGGGAGGTCCGACGGGTGGCTTAGGGGTTCAATAAGGGGTGGCTTAAGGGTTCAATAAGGGGTGGCTTACGGGGTGGTTACGGGTGGTTCAACGGGCGGTTAGACGGGTGGCAGCACGGGTGGTTAAAGGGGAGGCTTAAAGGGTGGTTAGATGGATGCGCGAACCGCCAGCCGGATGGTGGTGAGCTGTTTCGTCGCATGGTAAAAAAAATAAAAGTGGGAGATCGAGGAATCGAACCATCGACCTCCGGCTAAACTCGGGATATTGTGCCACCCGAACGGGTGGCCTCGCGTTAATGTTTATAACCTTTAAATCTTATTAATTTCTTCGTCGCGATCGCGATTTTTCCGAGCTTTTAATTAAATTAATATATTTATTAATTTTAATTATAATTTAAATTTATTTAATAAAATATTTATTAAGATTTTAATAAACTTATTTATTATTATATTTTTTATTAATATGTATTTAACCTTAATTATATTTTTTAAAACCTTTTAACGTAATTAATAATTATATATATCCACATAACGAAATTAAGTTATTAATTTTTCGATATTTTTATTAATTAATTTAATCGTTTATTTATTATTACATTAAATATATATGGTTAAATTATTAAATGTTACATTTAATTTTTAAATTAATTATAATATAAATATAAATTCTTTAATTACTTGGTTTAAAACCAGTAATTTAACTTTAATTATTAACGTTATAACCGTTTTTTATTTATTAGTTTTTTAATTAATTAAGCTTTTAAATAACTTTATAACATATATTTACGAATTTTTCCGATCGAAGGTATTATTAATAAATAAAAAATTATTAATTACTTTAAAAATATTAATTTCACCGAATTATAAGGCAAGGTTTTTCGTATATAAAAAATATAATAATATTCGATTAATAATTTCGTGGTAATTAAAACTAAGATTATAATTAAAATAAATTAATCGGGAATAAATAAAAATAATATTAAATTAAATAATTATTATTATATATAAAAATAATTTAACTTTTCGTTAATATTAATAAATTAACTTTTTAAAAGCCATTTTATTAAAAAGAATTAACTTTTTTTTAATTATTAAATTATATCCCCGTATATAAGTTTTTTCATTAATTAATTTATTAATTTTTTTAATATACGTTATTTAATTTAATTAAATTAACTTTTTATTACGATCTTTAATAATTTTAATTCTTAAAAACCATTATAAATTATTTTTTTTTATAAACTTATATTTAATTTTTAACTTTTAAATAAAACTTTTAATTACATTTTCGTTATTTTTTTTATAAGTTAATATAATATCGTTAATGTAAAAAAATAATAATATTTTATTTTTTTTAAATATATAAAGTTTATAAAGTATTAATTTAAACTTTAACTTTTTTAAAAATATAATTAAGTTTTATTATTAAAATAAAAGTGATATTCGAAGTTTAAATAAAACTTATAAAAGTTTTAAAATAACTTTTAATTTATAATATTTTAAAGGTATACGTATAAAAACATCGTAATTTAATTTAACGTTTATAAACGCGTTAATTATATCGTATTAAATTAATTTAAAATTAAAACGGGTTATTATAATTATTAAAGTCCGAAAAAACCTTTTAATTAAAATAATTACATAAATATTTTCTTTATTCTTAAGTTTTTAATCGTTATAAACCATTAATTAAGCTTTATATTTCAAGTATTTACTTTATTTATTAATTTTATATTTATAAATTTACATAAAATTTAAAATTTATTTATTTTTATATTTAAGATTATTTATTAAGATTTTTTCTTAAATATACATTTCGCGATAAATTTATAAATGGTTAATTTTAATTTTTTTAAATAATTTTTTTATATAATAATTTATTAATTAATAATAATTATTAAAGGCATCCGGGAATAAGCTCCGATATATAAACTTTAATTTTTTTATTAACCGAAATAATTAAATTCGGTTAATAATTTTTCCATTAACTCGGCTTATTTTACCACTTAATTTATTAATAAAAAATAAAGTTATTCACAACTTTTAAAGCTTTAACACGGATTTATTTTTTCTTAATTTAAAATTTAAAAAATTAATCGTAACGGTTAAAAAAAACGTTAATAAAAAAGGCTTAAATGTCGGTAATAAATTATATTTTACATTAATATATTAAGATTAATTAAGCTTTAATTAAATGTTTAAATTTATATTAATTTTTATTTTATTTACTTTATTTCGTAACATTTATTTTTTTATTAATTTATTAATTATTTCGTTTTTAATTTAAATTAATTTAAAAATATTTATAAATTCGGAAACTTTTTTAAATTTAAAGATTTATTTTTAAAGAAATTTTATTTATACTTCGTAATTAATGTTTATTACTTTTAATAAATCGTTTTTAAAATCTTTAAAAAACCTATTAAATATAATATTTTCGTTAAAAATAACGTCCTTTATTAATAAAATTTAATTAATTAATAAATTTTAAATTTTATAATTATTTATAAAACCGTATTTAATTAAATATTTTACTTAAACCTTTAGGTTTAATCGATAAAATCGATTACTTTTTTTTTAAGTTTTTATTATTATAATAAAAGCTTTATAACCGTATATTTTTAAATGGATTTATTATAATTTCTTTTTTTAAGTTAATTAATTATTTTTATTAATTACGTATATATATTATTTTTTATAAAAGGTTTATTAGTTATAAATGTATTTAAAAGTGCGGTTATATAAGTATATAATTATTTTAAAGATTTCCATTTATAAATAAATAAGGAATTTAATTTTTATTTTTATCGTTAATACTTTTATTTTAATTATACCCCCCGAACATTTAACGCTTTTATTTTAAGTTTACGTATAAAAAGCCGAAAGCTTTAATTTAACGTTATAACTTATTATTTAATTAATTATTTTAAATCGATATATTATAATTTTATTATTATATTTTTATATTTAAAGTTAATATAACTTCATATTAACCATTATATCCCGTAAATAATTTAAATGTTCGATAATTATATTTATTATATAATTTTTTAAATAAAAATTAAAAATAAACCTTATTTAATAATTAATTATTAGCATTATATTAATAATGTTATTATTAATGTTAATAATATCGTAAAAATTAATAATTAATCGAAACTTTAAACCTTTTTTTAATTAACATTTTTTTTATTTAATTTATCGTTTTATTTTACTTATATTATACGCGTTATATTTAATAATAATAAGTCCCTTTATTTTAACTTTTATTAAATTATTAATAAAATATTTAAAAACTTATAACTTAAAGTGCTTTAATTTATAATACCATTAAAAGGTTATTCCCATTTTAACGGGTCGAATAATTCGATTATAAAATTATTTACTTTTAATATAAAAAACCACTTTATTAACGTTATAAGGGATATTTTTTAATACGAATTAATCGTATTAATCGATTAATTAATTAATAATTAATTTATTAACTTTATGTAAATAAATAACTTTTATATAATTATCCCATTAATAATTTAAACGACGAAACATTTAAAAAAACATTAAGTTTAT
This sequence comes from Annulohypoxylon bovei var. microspora, assembly GCA_022836615.1. Lineage (NCBI taxonomy): Eukaryota > Fungi > Ascomycota > Sordariomycetes > Xylariales > Hypoxylaceae > Annulohypoxylon > Annulohypoxylon bovei. The sequence continues at coordinate 454,119 of MU405217.1, read as the reverse complement.
AATAAAACTTTTATAATAAATTACTCCGAATAACTTTATCATTTAAAATCCTTAAGAAATTTATATTAAAATATCGACATTTCCGTATTTTAATATAAGGATTTAATAGCTTTTAATAAATAAAAAATCCCTTTTAAAGGTTATTTTAAAATTTATAAATTAAAATAATTAATTAAAAACGTAAATAATAATTTCGGAGTTTAATATAATTAAGTTTTTTAATGGGTAAAAGTTTATTATAAAAGCCACACCAAAGATTAATATTAAAAACGTTAATAAGTAACTTTTTATTTACCGGTTTAATTAATTAATTACTTTATTAAGGCAAAATAATTTATTAAAGGCTTTAATAACCTTGATTTTAATAATTAACTTAAGATTTTTTAAATATATTAAAATAATTTATTTTTTACGATAATGTTTTTATTAATTAAAAAGCTTTTTATTAAGAAATATATAATAATAATTCCTTAAATTATAATAACCGAAATAAATAATATAATACTTTAATATAATATTAATTAATTTAAGCCGTTTACGTTTAATTAACACTTTTTTAATAAATGTTTTACGTAATTTAATAAATGGTTTATTAAGTTTATTAACCGCATTATTAACATCGTTATTAACGTTAACCTTTTAATTAATAAATATAAAATTAAACATTCTTTTATTAATCCATGATTTTAATTTTAAAAACTTTTTCTTATATTTAATATGTTTTTATAAATCGTTTGTTATAAACTTATAATTAAAGTTTTTAAATTAAATTTTCTTTTAATTAATTATACGATATATATCGATTTAATTAAAAATTACACCTTATAAAACATCGTTTAATTCTTTAAATTAATTTTTAAGTTATTAAATTATTAAAAATTATTTAATAATAATTTAAACCATTATAACTTCCCATTATTATATTTAAATAAATTAATTTTTAAATAATTTATTTAAAGGTTTTATCACCGTTTTATAAATTAATTTAACTTTATTTTTAAATTTATCACTAATTACACTTATATATAATTATAAATTTTTATATTAAATATTTAAATTATCTTTAATTAAGTAAATAAATAATATATATCCTTTAATAATAATTTTTTAAACCCATTTTTTAACTTTTAAAATTCAATTAATTTACCGATTAAACTTTTATATTTTTTTTTTATATAATAATAAATTTAATTAATAATTAAATTTATTAATAATTATCATTTTAAAAATAATCGAAAGTTAATTATAAAAATCCATAATATTTAAATTTAATTTATTAATAATAATTAATTAATTATAAATACCGTTAATTAATACATTAAAACGTATAACCCGTTTAAGATAATTCGTAATAATAAATTTAATAAATTTAACTTTTTAAATTAAATTATTAAAATTAATATTAAATTATAATTAATTAATTATAATTAATAATTTAAATATTTTAAATTAAGATTTTTAATTTTTAAAACCGTTAAAAAACATTTTCCTTTTAAATAATAATACCATCGTTATAATAAGGGCTTTTTTTAAATAAAAAAATGGTTAAAATTATATAAATTATATAATTTTCGTAATACTTTTATATGGTTTTAATAATTAAATATAATTTAAGTTTTATAATATATAAAACTTTTAATTATCACATAAAAATAAAAATAAATTACTAAATACGTAATTTATGATTAATAATAAAAAGGTTAATTAATTAAATTATTATTATTATGGTTAAAAAGGACAATATCTCACGATTACGTGGTTATAACTAAAGGCTTGATCTTTTACAAATGAACCGGCCCGATGATCGCCACAATCTCCCCACCTTAGTCATCTGATATCTAACAAAACCTTGCGAAAAGAATAGTTGTACAACATTGATTAGAGTCCAAGTCCTGTCCAAGCTAAAGAGCTTTAGAATTTGGCGCTGTTGCTTTGTCGTGATAGAAGTGGGACATGGCTGTTTCGAGAGAAGGATAACCACATACTAACCACACACGCTACCTAGTAGTCAACTAAATTGAGTGGTCAATTACATTCAATTGATGTTAACGAGCTTTTAACAACCCATATAATTGGTCCAATTCAACTAGGAGACGTGGCGGCGGAAAAGCTGTAGGGTCCGCGGGTAAGGATACTTCTTGTTCCCAGACATAGGCTCAACTCCATTCCCAGGATCCACGATCAAACGATCAAACCGTGGGATGGCCCTGCATCTAGTCCCACAGGTACCAAAGGTAAAATGATACCTTGTCTGCTTGTGCCTTATTACGGGGAAATATTATGTAGACGATAGTCTGGTAGGTAAGAGGTATGTTGTTCTTTGTAAATTTATCCGGCAGCTGGCACCTACCGGGTTGATGTTCGGTCTTATTGCATCAATGATTGTAATTGTTGAATGATACCTGCGGGTAGGTACGGAATACATGAAATAGACAGCTGACATCTGGACTTTTTTTTCAGGTCCTCAACGGGCTCAACTTTTAACATCCCATAGGCTCGGGAGTTATGCACCCACGTGCTGAATACTTGCAGTTGGAATGGGTCATAAAGCTTTAGTCGATTGGACTGTTTTATTATTTCAACTATTACACACTAAATGTTGCGGACGTTGCACATCGTCATAGTCCCGGAAACAGGGACGGGATATTTCGCGGATGTCGTTATTTCGATAAGATCTACAGTACCAAGTTAAGAGTCGGGGAAGATCGATTGTGAATTGTGTCTATTGAACAAATACCCATTGGGTGTTTGAAGTCGCCAAGAGTCCTATGCAGCTGCAAATACCCCACGCCGGTTAACATAGCATATTGTACAACGTCCTCCGCCGAACGCTAGGCGGTTTGCTGCTCCATTTCCGCAGCACCGAATATCGGAATGAAGCCCGTGTTGAGACCAAGGCGGGTTTAGTGATTGGAGTACCGTCTTCAGCCGTTGCCATTACCTGCTTATGAGGTATGTAAGCAGTGTTAAGGTAGCACGTAGCTCACCCGGCTTGCTCCTTTCGCTCGACTGATCTTCTTAACATTGGTTTTACCACATAATTCCGTACTATCGACATGTGTTCCGCCACAAGGGTAGGATTCGGCGCCGACGATCTTCACGACTCGGAATTTCTCTTCGTCTGTCATACCCATTGCCGCGCGGTCAGGTATTAACCGTTCAAGGTCGTTAGCCTTGAAGTCATCCTCATCCCACCAATCAATTTCCACAGGCATGTCCTTGCCGATGTACTCGTCCACACGCGTTTGAATGGCGTCCTTCCACTTCCCCTCAATAAGACCTTGAAATTCGCAAGCGGCGGAATCGGGAAAATGCGATGCTTTTAATTCATCGAAATTGGTTACTTCTTTCTCAAGAAGATGACGGACAGCTGCTCCAAGTACATGCCCAGCGGTATGATAACGGGAATAAAGGATCCGCTTCTCGCTATCAATAGTTTGAGCGACGGAGTCTCCAGACTTGAAAATAGATGTGGCGTCCGCAAACCTGCCAAAATGCAGTACCTCTCCGTCGTTGGTGGCGCTCATGCGCACCATAGATACATCGAATCTTGCTCCACCTTGATTTTTCATCACACCAACGTCAGAAGGCTGGCCGCCGCCTTGAGGATGAAATATAGTTTGATCCGTTACTACGACATGATCGTCTTCCTCGGCTTGTTTGAAAAGTCCTCTGTTGGCCTCTTCGAGTGCAGCTACTGATCGGACCGCGGTGACTACAACCTGCAGAGCGTGGAGCTTAGCGTTGTGCTGAAACGCGAGATAAGTGCGCTGCATGCTGTAGACTTCCACAAAGAGAGTTGCTGGATATTGTATGACTTGACGGTCGAATTTGATGGCCTTCGAGGGGTGTAAAGAGTCATCGAGATGAAATAACCCAATATCTTCTTTTCCTATGTCAGATTGATATCCTTTTTAATCTCGACAGTCTTGACAGTCTCGCGCCCTAACGGTGGGTCTTACCAAACGAATTGACCATTCAATGACAAGATCCGAGACCCACTTCCAGCGCCCTTGGTTAGATTAATTCCTAGAGCTTCTTCGCTATTCTTTGCAAATACCATCGAGCAATAATAATGCAACATCAGTTTGAATGTTTTAATTGAGAGTGTTTTTGAACCCCAAGTACGCAGAATTTATATCTAGCTCGAGCTCTCTGGCCTGTTGCTCACTCAATTCCTCAGTCGCCTTCATCTGATTTAATGTAATCAGCCATTGCACAATCTTCCCGCGATTCTCGAAGTCTCGATCTGTAACTTTATTGACGCTCTGAATGACGTCGGTTAGGAGAGGGTGGAGTTGGTCTTTTGCTAGGAGCCCAAGACGCAAGGCATCCAGGAAAGTAATGAATTCTTGTGTGGCTTCGAGAATGAGGGCACCAGATTTATGGTTTCCCGGAGCAGATGGTTGAGCGGCCCCTGTTGATGCGGTGACGGCAGTGGACGGCATTCCCACTCTGAGTCTTTCAGTTGCTCTTGGAACTTCGAGCTGTGAGAAGGTAATTAGTTTTAATCATGGAAGATGTTTATCGAGATTCCCTTACATCCCACTCGGCTTTGAATTCTTCTAAGCCCACAAATGCTTTGGCCACAGTATCATCTGCTAAAATAGACTTATACTGCTTCAACGATCGCTCACAGATCTCAGTATAGTCAGCTTCGGGAATAGCATCTTTGAGAAATGCCCTTTCAAGTTCATCTAGAGTAACGATGATGGAAAAGATTTCAGCAAGAGAATCTTGTAGATCTCTCTCAGCACGAGTATCTGCTAATTTTACTTCCTATAATGGTGTGAGCATGAGTTTATAGGCAATGTAGAAAAGGTGATCGGGGTCATACTTCATCTAGATTTATTGTGGCTGAGAGGGTAGTATTAGGAACATAGCTATGAGGAGTTGGGGCATATGCCTGTCGTGAATTCATCTTGTATGAGTTTATATAGATGTCTGTATGGCTTGGGCGAATATTGATGGAGAGAAGTGACGAGTTCTGAATGCACAGACGAGTTGATTGGCTCCTGCCTTGGCACCTTAGTGAACTAGAATTGTTAGGTAATCAAGCAATGGAGCCTGTCGGATCCGGGCAGAGGACACTGGTTATTTTTGGTTTAGTGTGAAGTTACGATAAGGCCCCGCGATAAGCCTATCCAAAAAAATTTAGATCGTCTCCCAAGATTTGCAGCATCCATAAAATCATTGTCTATCATCTACCAAATTCATACCACGAAATCCTTCACTATCACCGTCGCCACTTTGTGACCAAACTTCACTATGGCAGGCGCAAAGAAGAATTTCAAGGCGACCAAGAAATTTGAGAAGAAACACCTAAAAGGTGTCTTAGATCAGAGGAAGACGACCGCGAAAGTAAAGCAGAGAGTGCAGCTCAAGGCCAAAAAACATGTTAAAAAGTCGAAGGATGCCGAGTTTTACAAAGGAGGCGAGGATGCTGCTAATTCTAACAAGACCAATGGCTCCAAGAGAACTGCCAATGTCAATGACATGAGTGTCGACGACTTCTTTGGTGGCGGCTTCGAGATCATCGAAAATTCCCAACCGAACAAGAAAACATCCAAGAAGCTGGGAAAACGCAAGCGAGATGCTCCTAACGATGACGGAAGCGCATCAGAAGATGGTAGCGATATCGAAATCTCCGCCGACGAATTGCCCATCGCAGGTGGCAGTGAAAATTCCGACGATGAAGAGGTTGATGATGTTGGCATGAGCAAAAGTGCAATGGACGCACTTGCTGAGGATGATCCTGAGTTCTACAATTTCTTGAAAGAGAACGACCCGGAGGCATTGGATTTCGATGATGCCGACCTAGCTGAAGTAGACGAGCTCAGCGCTGGCGAGGAAGAAGACCAGCCCAAAAAGAAGCGAAAGAAGGAGAAGAAACAAGCGAAGGCGGACGATATGGACGAAGAAGAGACAGCAGAAAACGAATTGACACAGGCTATGGTTGCACGCTGGAAAATAGCAATGTCGGAAAAGCAATCACTCAAGGCTGCGAGGCGAGTGGTTCTGGCATTCCGATCTGCTGCGCACTTGAACGAGGATGATGAAGACGTGGAGAGAAAGCAACCATATAAAATTTCGAGTCCGGAAGTATTTCACGATATCCTCGTCGTTGCGCTGAAGCAGATCCCCGAAGTCCTTCAGCACCATGTTCCCGTCAAGGAGTCTTCGTCTGGCAAAGTACAAGTCCCTACAGACTCCAAGAAGTTCAAGACGCTTTCGAATCTTCTCAAATCATATATATCCGCCATCTTACACCTTCTCGGCACACTCTCAGACGACGCTACCCTTAAACTAACATTATCTGCCATCACACCCCTTATCCCCTACCTCCTGAGCTTCCGAAAGCTGCTCAAGACTTTAATCAAAACTGTCGTGGGATTCTGGTCACTGTCTACGAGCAGCGATTCAACCCGGATTACGGCTTTCTTAGTTCTCCGACGACTGGTTGTCGTTGGTGATAAAGGTATCAGAGAAGCGGTCTTGAAGGCAACCTACCAAGGCTTAATCGCAGGGTCTCGGGTGACGAATGTCAACACAGTACAAGGAATCAACCTGATGAAGAACTCGGCTGCTGAGTTATGGGGTTTGGATCAAAACATTGGTTATACAACAGCCTTTGCTTTCATTCGCCAACTTGCTATGCATTTGCGCAATAGCATCGTCCACAACCAGAACGACTCATACAGGACCGTCTATAATTGGCAGTATATCCACTCCCTGGATTTTTGGTCTTGTGTGCTATCAGAACATTGCAGCCCACTGAAGGAGGCAGAGGCAGGCAAGGAATCACAGCTTAAGCTACTGATCTACCCCCTTGTCCAAGTTGCGCTTGGAGCCATGCGCCTTATACCAACTGCAACCTACTTCCCTCTCCGATTCCATATGATCCGATCACTTCTTCGTGTTTCACGATCAACTGGAACTTACATCCCGCTAGCATCTGCCCTGATTGAAGTGTTGAACTCCGCGGAAATGAAAAAATCGCCCAAACAGTCGACTATCAAGCCCCTTGACTTTCACATCGCCTATAAGGCACCTAAGTCGTATTTACGAACACGAATTTACCAGGACGGAGTAGGAGAGCAGGTGGTAGAACTCTTCTCGGAATATTTTGTTCTGTGGTCTACGAATATAGCGTTCCCCGAATTTGCCCTGCCTGTCATCATCATGCTAAAGCGATGGCTCAAGCAGTCGAGAAAGAAGATCGGCGGTAATAACAATAACAAGGTCCGCGCTGGCCTTGTTCTACTTGTCCAGAAGCTCGAGGCGAATACAAAATTCATCGAGGGTAAACGAGCCAAGGTGGACTTCGCACCCAAAGATCGGGCGCAGGTCGATGCGTTCCTGAAGGACTTTGAGTGGGAGAAGACCCCAGTTGGCGCGTACGTTGTCGCACAAAGAAAAGCGGGTGCAGAAAAGGCGAAAATGTTGGAGCAGGCTAGAAAGGAAGACGAGCGAAAGCGAAAGGAAGAAGAGCAGGAAGCGCTAGAAGAGGATGCCGCTAGGTTGGAGATTGAAGATGAAGAGATGGAGGACGATGATGAGCTTGATAAGGATGAGGATTCTTCCGACGAAGACGATGACGAGTGATTATGGTATTTCATCAGAGGCTGTATCCGTGAATAGAATGGTTAATGAATCGGAACGTCACGTACGGAAGACGGTACGATTTATTCGACTCCTTGTCTAAACTTCCTTCACACCGTCTCGAGATACCGAATGATCTCTAAACACGATATCAATACCAGTTCTATTAAACGCCCTCTAGGATTAAACTGAACACTATTAATTGTCGGGGCCCTAAGATCTTAACGATGAATTCATGGATTATACGGATCTTCGATTTACTGTCACCATTCTAACTTAGAAGAGCCTGCACGTTTTATGACAGTATGCTAACGCCTAACAGCGCCTGCCTATCTGATATTTTGGATAAGTGATATATACAGAGTTCCAAAGTCCAGCGTTTCGGTTAAAAATATATACATGAAGTAGCATCCGGAAAGCCCTCGGAACCAGGGACAAGTTTCTTAGAAGCGCTTACAGCGTCTTCATGCCGTCTTGCAAAGCCTTGATGTAAGTTTTACTCGAGTCATCCTCTCCCAAACTCCACGCCACTACAGGAAATAAAATCGTCAGCAAGCACTCTCACTCTCTTATAGTCTTAAAAGCATACAAAGCAAGACTGGCAAAATCGGGCCAAAATACTGAAATGCGAATAGGGTGTGTAGGGAAGAACTTACTAACGCCACCAAGCCCGCGGGCCTTGACGATCTGTTCGAACTTCTGGGCGACGAAGTCGGGCGTGTCCCACGTCCAAAAATAGCTCGTCGCGCTGTCCCAGAACCATTGGCCGCCCTCGTCCGTGTCGGCCTTTCCGCTGGAGAGGACCGGGGGCACCTCCTGAAAGGTCACGGCGCCCGACTTTCCGGTGTCCCCACCGCTCGCGTCCTCGAGCTCGACGGTGGCGCACCCGATCGGCTGCGTGCATTCGCCTTGGGTCTGGAAGTACTTGGCGTAGAAGGCGAAGCCTAGGTTCATCTTGGCGGCGTCCATACCTAAGGAGATGTACTTGTCGACGGTGGCGAGCGAGCCTTTGACCGAGGTGTGGTGGTTGGTTGTGGTGTCGCGTCTGTTGGGGTGGTCAGTTAGCTGCTTCTGCGTGGGGAAGTAAGTGCCCAAGTATTTACCTGTTCATCAGGTCGTATGCCATCACGTTGACCACATCGACAGCAGCATTGATCTTGGGGACTTGCTCGGAGGTGAAAGCAATCATATCCCTCTCAAGTCCGGGGACAGCGATAGAGAGCTCCTTGTCACCAATCGCTGTCTTGATCTCTTGTAGGAGCAAGGCGTAGTTTGCGATCTCATCGGTCTTGCCGGAGTTCGGGTTCTGCTTGTAGTCTTCACCATTTCCTCCGGGGTATTCCCAATCAACGTCTGTGAAGATACAACCCCAGTCAGTATATATCTAAGGAATAAGGGCTTATTTTTACTCACCAACACAGTCGTACCCTAGGCTATCGAGGGTCGAGGCAATGTTCTTCGCATACAGCTTCCTGGACGTATCATCCTTCTGGCCGACTGAATATCCAGCAGTGTCGCCCCATCCACCAATGGCCATGCAGACCTTGGTCCCGTCGGGGAACTGGCTGCGGAGGGTGGAAACGTCCGTGAAGGGGGTGTAGGTTCCAGGCGGGTCGCTCGTGAAAAGCGTTGTGCTTGCAAACGCAGTGATCACATGTGTTACTCCGGCCATCTGGTCCTTGCTGGGAGAAGCAGTATGCCACTGGTCATAGTACATAGCAAACCGCGGTGCTGCCGCGGCCGCTGCCGCCGTCGTTACAGCTCGAGGGATATGCATATTGGAATCGGATGCCTGAGTTCTACTGCGAAAGATTCTCTAATAGTAACACCAATTCTAGTTGATGAAGACACAGAGTTGGGTTCGAAGTATTTGCAACCCATGGTGGTTCTCTCTCGTCGATATTTATGTTTAAGACCTTCCACACGCTGGAATGAAGTGTAACGTTGAGAGAACTTTAATATCCCCTGTACCTCCTAAGAATATTGCACAGTTACATTCTAGATTGGGTAGTCGAGCTAACTTCCTGGAGCCTCATGTCATTCCTTCCAGTAATGTCTTGCATATGCAATCTTCGGATGACGCTCTCCAACTACCAGCCCCGACTCAAGCCACTTGACGATAGCCCAGCTCCGCACATGGCTCTATGTGAAACACGCCCGATATTCTAACTTGATTAGAACAAGACCAAGAAACATAGCACACGCAGATACATATCGTGAAGGGGAAAATATCTATCTTCTTCATTCGATTCGTTATACTATACCATCCACCAATTACATTTGCCCGGAGTAGTCGATATCTTGTGATTAAAAGGAGTCCCGGGGTAGTATCGCCAAGTGGGTCAGCGTCCCGGACTTCCTATTACGGACATTCGGTATCAACGTTACCCCAGGTTCTCGAGGGATAGGAGGCCAGGAAAGCCGCCTACTTAATAAAAGGGTAGGGCATCTCCTAATGATCTGAAACAAAAAAGAGCCGAAGTCAAGTGAAGGGAGCCGCCGCGTTGGATAAGATGGGATGACAGGATGATACCCAGTCACATTGCATCATACCGTTTGGCAGTGATCGTCGGTAGCACTTCATCTGATGGTCACCTAATCCCAGAATCGTTCATAAGGCTGCGATCAGCTATCATCGGTTCCAATCTGCGCGATCCCATGGATAATGTTCACAAGCCACTTACCAACGTGTCTTACTAGGTATTTTTAACAGCTATATTTACATAAACCAAAGTTCTTGATGGCTTACAGGCCCTAGATAATTAACTATCTCTTCAGCTATATACAGAATCTCTGTGCCCCAATTAGACATAACGGCTTAAATAACATCCATGCTCGTTGATGTGATACTTCACCTGTTCGGTGGCTACGGACTTTCTAGAAAACACCATCTTCTGAAGATCGCAAGCTCTTTATTTAAAATTCTTCAATCGAACTAGATGCAAAATGCACAATTAACCACATGTATAGATAAACATTTCATATGAAGAAAAAGCCTTATTATTGTTGCTATAGTTAGGTCCGTAATCTCCTTTATATCCATAGTCATACCCTAGGAGTATACTATTTATAAGCGTGCCGCTTCGCTTATGCATGACTCAACCAACACATTGATACCAGAATGAAAACCCTGGAGTGTAAAAGAACATTACGTAAGGTCCGCTTAAAGTCCAAGCCAATCGGGATTGAAGATACACGATAATATTGTATATATTCCAATTAGTTACTGAACTTCCTGGAACAGGGTAATTGTCTTACGACTCTTACCACCACATGCTTCATGCTTCATGCTTCAATTCAAGGTAGGCAACGTTAGATGAAGGCATAATAACATGTGCTCTGTTCACGTCTCAGCCCTATTAATTCTCGGCAGAGAAGCTTTATTTAGACTGGAGAATCGCCGTACTTTATACGACTTCCAGAAGTTTTTCGTATAAAAGCACGACCATCCCATGCGTTAATGGTATCATTCTCGCGCTTTGTTCGTTTAAACAGTCTCGCGATCGCTTTCTTCTTTCCCCACTGCGAACCAACGGTCCCCTGGGGGCTCCTGTAAGACTTCAAGAACGCCTAAGCTAACCAACCCCGCCCTGCGGCGCAGCTGCATCCCCAAGAGAATCAAGTCGACAATGCTTGTTTGATGTTCCAGTTTTCTACTATTAATACTGCTACTTCTCTTGGCGATGGTTGTTGGTAATTTGGTTATTTAATCCAACGAGCTTTAACTACCTACCTATATAGGTACATATCATTATCCTTCATCAGCAAAAGTACTACAGAAAAATCTCACCTTAGGATCCAACAATCTGACATACTCACACTACATGGCACCATCCAAGGAAGAAGAAGCCAAAGGAGAGGCCCTCCCGGCCTACGAGGAATTCGCGAGCTCCTCCACATCTCCCATCGCTCCGCCCTCCGCCCCCCGCCAACCAACCGCCGCCTCCGCAAACGGGCCAACGGTCACCACCCCCTTCAACTTCCCGTCGGACTCGGACCTACCCGCGTACTCCGCCACGCCGGAAACCGTGCTCCAGCGGCCCGTCGCCATCCCGCAGGTGAGCCCGGACCCCAAGGCGCCGTTCCTGGACGCGTACTCGGAGGTGCTGCTGCGGCACGGCGTGACGGGCGAGACGTGGGCCGGGTTCCTTTCCACGCTGTCGGGCTTCCTCGCGGCGACGGTCTCCGACAAGGCCGTCAGCCACGCGGCGCAGATGGCGCGGCACGTCGGGCAGGTGCCGAAGCGCTTCGGCCGGGAGACGCTCGCGCACGCGCGGTCGACGGGCCGCCAGATCGCGGACAGCGCGCGCAAGGGCAACTTCGTCGGCGCCGCCACCCACACCCTCCTCGGCGGCATCGTGTGGCTGCCCGTCGCGACGGCGGTCCGCGCCATCGGCGCCGCCGTCTCGCTGCCCTTCGCCGCGATAGGGGCTGCCGTCGAGGACCCCAAGACCCCGAAGGAGCGCGCCGAGGCGTACGCCCAGGCCGCCAACGCGAAGTGGCTAAATCGCAGGGGGCTGGAGGCCCATTTGTTGGAGACGGCGGAGCTGGCGCCGAACCTCGGGCTGTCTGTTGATGAGATGTTGGCGATTGCGAAGGGCGCGAAGGAGGGGAGTGCGGTGGCGCAGCTGGGCGCGCTGGGTACGCATGTCGCGGAGGTTGAGGTTAGGGGCCCGGCGACGCTGGAGCTGGGCGCGATTACGTTTTGGTTGGTGGTTATGCAGAAGCTGGAGGATGAGAGTGATCGTGCTAGTGGGAAGGGCAAGGGGAAGAAGAATGCGCACTGAGGGGGAGGTTTCTGGGAGGGATAATAAAACCAGACTTGATGGATTTGGGATAGGAGTTGCTGGACACTTGCAATAGTACCGATATCCGGGATCTAGAGCATGTGTTTGAGATTAGCTGAACAGATATTCGGCTTGAAATGACGCTTTCGGAGTAACGATTCTCAACTTGGGCAGTTTTTTGACATTGCAGCGATGTATACTCGGCGATTGTTAGAGATGGGATATAGTTGAGAATATACTACCAATCTTCAAATCAGGTACAGATTCATTCATCCCAAAATACACTCGCCTGTAGTGTATAAAGTCAATGGTTTCACATCAATTCCTACATACTGAACGTTATGATTAAAATATATATACACATATACCTAACTATCATAGGTAGTTAGAGTAATTTTTAAGACCAAAATCCACCGAACAACTCTATCCAAGTTCCAATACGCCAAATATGATGTGAGCCCAGTAAAATAAATAAGTGAGCAAGCAATCAATGCAATCATGACATCGAATATTACAACGACGTCGCAGTTATATATTTACTTGTCACTCCACATCCTTGCGTATGGGTCGACTTTTATCGGAGGATCTCGGAAGTAGTCGATGTAAAACTTCCTAAGTATGTCGTCGCCGTCCGATGGGGGCGGCGTCATAGGATCGTACGTAAGACCACCGGGGGCGTAACTGAAAGCGATTGGGTCTCGCGCTACCCTCCTATCCGCCATGATAATTCCAAGTTCAAGAGCATAGTATAATTCCGACAAATTCGGCCGCTCGGCGGTATCATCTGCCATACACTGCAACCATCCAAATTAGCCACGCTTTCTTTAGTAAGGAAAAGAGAAGGCATAGAGGGAGGAAGGAGGAGTTGGGCAAGAGAGCTTTCGATGTTACTTACGCGTGCGATCAAAACCCGTAGATCCCAGTCATACGCTTCATAGAACTTGTCTATCGGCGGTTCACCTTCTGCCGGGAGTAAGAACCAGGCCCAGGTCCAGAGCTCTTTGGGCTGATGAAATGGTGGTATGGTTATTCGGCGTTGCTTGGCCACCCAGTCACATATGGGGGTAGGATGTTTTAACGTAAGGAGGTTGAACATGGTCTAAAAACACAAGACGAACCATAAGTCAGTATTCGGCTTGCCAACGTTAGACTAGGTTGGTAGCTTTTCTTCTTCCACTCAAGTAATAATTTGTCAATGCCTTAAGAAACCATAAGCAGAGCATATACGTACCAGCCCTATAGCCCACACGTTCAGCTCGTGCCCAATATGATAGTACCATTCTAGACATCTCCACGGATATTTTTGTTCCTTAATTATATATGCATTAGTGTAAAATGCCCAGACTTCGAGACCATGACTTGACTTACTGGCGCGTACCAGGCCTTTTTTCCTTTCTGCAAAGAGCGCAGTTTCCTATCCCATGAGTTAGATATAAGGATATAGATATAAAGAGGCAGGAGTTAAGAAATATAAGTTAAGTACATGTCTTCATCGTCAATTGCGTCGTTGTCCCACGGCGTCGTAAGCCCAAAATCGGCTAGCTGTATAGCGAGTATCAGTATTTAATCGAATTAGGATATCAACAGAGAACGGACCTTTAACATTGGGCTGAAGGCATGCTCTAGATCCGGTTTGCTGTCGATGTTACCGACGAGTACTACCAGCTGTTAATTGTTTCAGGTCCATAGCTAATGTGATGGTGGAGTACTAAACCATTCATAGGGTCAAGGTCAAAATGAATTATAGTCGTGGGAACCGCCGGTGGGACTAAACCACGCGGGTTGACAACCTCCCGTATTGGTTGGTTCGAGGACCCTTCAGGCGGTCCTCGTCCGTCGTTGGGCGGATAGGCCATTCCGATAACTGCTCTTGCAACTAGCAATTTTATGTCAGCGGTTATTCGTACCATATTTAGGACTCAGTCGGCTTTAGCTTACGGCATAAGAAAAACCTCCAGAGGACTCGATTAGGGATGTATCCAAGTTTGTGTTGAGGATACATTGAGGGTACGTCTGAGAAATCGTCCCACCACAATCTTGCTTCGTTGACCCAGGTTATGAGTTCGTACAAATTACACTTTTCGAGAGCCTCCATAACTAGTACAGGTGTTGGAATATTGGGGTTATTGTAGATTTTCCCGGCTCGGCCCTGCATTGTTTCGTTGATATCAACGAGCTGGACGAAATGCTCCAAATTTCGAAACACGGTCTTCTCACAGTTAGCAACGCGAAGGCTATCAGGTAAATATCTTCTGGAAACTCACACCCATCCAATGCATTTCCCATTTTGTCGCCTCCCGATGACTGTCCTGGGCAGTGCGTATGGGAAATTTGACCGCGACGTTACGGACAGGGTTTCCCTGAGGATCAAGTATTGACCACTACAGCTTGCACAGTCAGTGACTTCGGTTTCTTCGATATTCTACTTACAATAGGATTATATTGCCCGGAAAGAGAAGAAGAGCAGAACCATTCAAAGCTACCTAGGTACGTACAAGTTGAACTACACCAAAACCACCCCACCCAAGAACTCTTTTAAACTTAAGTCGCTGTTCTGTTATTACAGAGAATACATTCCGGAACTCTAGATTTGCGATGCGAGCTTCTTGAAAGCGTGGATTATCTTCCGGCGACGCTACTGCCTCTGGCTGTAGTAAAGTAAGTACTAATCACCAGAAATGTAAGTGTAGTCTCTATCATATATTAACAACGGTTTCCTTACAGTTAGCAATGGGATTGTCAACCGACATATTGTCGATTGAGTAAAACTAGAACTTAGGGATAGTTCCGGGGAAGATATACTCGCTAAAAGCACTAAATAAAAATATTACTCTATATTTAGGTAAGGGAAGCGACGAAATAATCCTACTTATCCTGTTATTAAGAGGCCACCTAATTAGAAGCCAAACGTGTTGAATTTTCTTTAATACAATTACTCGATTACAATGTCCAAGTTGACAAAGGGATAAAGTCTGCATCCGTACGGATTTTATTCCATTTTATGGAATTGCTAACAAAGAATAGATACCTATGGTAATTTTATATAAACTTTTATGATTTAGAAGAACAACTTAATCGTTTGGTCTCTTTCTTAAAATTTGAAGGTTTTCACAACAGCAGAAATCTAATCTCTTTGGTTTGGTTAAAATTTACCATAAAAGTGAATTGAAATACATAATAGAGGATTAGGATTACCTAATTAGATAGGTATGTGGAATATTTTAAACTGTTTAGATATATCTAGGTGGTTACTACAATTACTTTGTCAGAAAGAACTTTAGTCTACAAGACTACTGTGAAGACTTCAATGAACTACTTAATGAGAAGATTATATACCTAAAAGGTTGGTAGCGATGTTACGTTTTTATAGGCTGAATAATGCCAGGGGGTCTGGATGTAAAAGAGTTCCCGGGACAGTTGTCGTATATCCAGCTTCAGGAAGAGAGTTGTGAGCCGCGAGGTTGAAATTTCATCAAGTACACGACGAGATCGCCAAGTCCGATCTAAAGAGGCAGCGGAGAGGGTGGATCATGATTGGTCAAGTAAGCAGATCTCCGACTTTTCTAATCTATACCATTTGGCCGGATGTAAGGTAAGTAGGCATGACTCAAAAGAGACAAAGATGAGACAAGTACATAGTAAATACCAGAAGTTCCTTTGTGGTGTAGTTCTCAGCGGAAAACGTGGAATGAAACCTCACGATACGAGACAAGGTTAGATTGGGGGATGTTGCATGCAGAGATAATGGAGAATTAGCCGCAGGTGGACCCCCATGAGATCCACGGATTATATTTAGGCTAAATGTATGGGATGAGGAGGAGCAGTTATAGATACTAAGGTTAGCAAGTTCGGGTCTCGGCCAAATCATTCTCCCCAGGCAAATCAGGAGCCGCTATTCGCGCTCTTCGCGTTGCTAGTTGGGGGTTCTCGTAGATAGCGTGAGAGCTGTGATCCGTCGGTCTTGTTACTAGCGAGCTCAAGATGCGCTTACGCCCACCTTTCCCCCCATTTCCCCTCTGGAAGATATTGGATCGCCAATGGCCGCTGACTCTGGGGTCCAAGGACCTGCGTTTAAACGAACAAATGAGAGAAGGGCGAATGCCCCCCATCATGTTCGCTCGCAGTCCAGTATACGTCTCGTCGTGGGAAGCTATTATCCACGCCAATCAGTTAAGTCAGATGAGTCCACGATAGTACTGTAGTTTTATGGGGTCTGTTCGGCGAGATAGAGCCAACCCATATTTCCCCCTTCTTTCTCTAACGAAACGTTCTTTAATAAGCGGTTATCTCCACATGGGGGAATGCGGTCGCGGGTAGTAGGGCTATGCTGCTCGACGTAAAGTAGACGGATAGACAATAGGGTAGCTTACATATTTACTTACTTTTGTGGTGGTAGAGAGTAGGAGGTATAAAGGATACTTGCTCCCACCAACGGTATCCCGCGAAGAACCATGCGATCTTTCATCCTCCCTTCTCCTCGCTATTCTCGTCTACTACCCCGTCGCTTCGTTGCGCCCGTGAGGTGTTCCAGAATATCGAATCATCAGCCAGTTATTAACAGCTATCGTTACATTAATACAAGGTCGACCAACACGATGGGTCCGACTATCAAGCTGAGCAGCGGCCACGAGATGCCCCAAGTGGGTTTCGGTCTGTGGAAGGTCGATAACGCTACTGCTGCGGATACAGTTTACAATGCCATCAAGGCCGGTTACAGGTTGTTCGATGGTGCTTGTGGTGAGTGAGATCCGTGACCTGCCACCCGCCTTTCTCCCGTGTCTCGAAGGTTGGCGACGAGAATATTACCTAGAAAAAGCAATGAAAAGCCCCTCCTCGGGTATCATTACCCCGCTAGCCAATGCCGTCAGGGATACCCCTGACCCCTTTGCATGCATCTCGGGCAGATCGGAAACCTATGCCAATCTAGCCGGAAGTGGATTTCCTGGGTCATACAGCTGGGCTACACAACATAACCTGGTTACCATCGTGATTCGCTAATATGTTGTTTCGTGATATTAGACTACGGCAACGAGAAAGAGTGCGGGGATGGTGTGGCGCGCGCGATCAAGGACGGTCTTGTGAAGCGGGAAGACCTCTTCATCACGTCTAAACTGTGGCCTGTCTTCGAGGACGGCGACAAGGTCGAGCCCGCCGCTAGACGCTCCCTCTCCGACTGGGGCCTCGAGTACTTCGACCTATACTTAATCCATTTCCCTGGCGCCCTAAAATACGTCGACCCGGCCGTGCGATATCCTCCAGGATGGCACTACGATGGCAAGTCCCAGATCGTACGGTCCAACACGCCGATTCATGTGACCTGGGCGTCCATGGAATCGCTAGTGGGCAAGGGCCTTGCGAAGTCGATCGGCGTGTCCAACTTCCAGGCTCAGCTTCTCTACGACATGCTGCGATACGCCAAAATCCCCCCAGCCGCCCTACAGATCGAGCACCACCCATTCCTAGTGCAACAGGAGCTGATAAACCTCGCCAAGGAAGAGGGCATCGCCGTTACGGCCTACTCCTCCTTCGGACCGGCCTCTTTCCTGGAGTTCGGCTTCAAGCACGCCGAGGCCTTGGTACCCTTAATGAAGGATGACCTGATTACGAGCCTGGCGGCTAAGTACGGCAAGCAGCCATCGCAGATTCTGTTGCGCTGGGCGACCCAGCGCGGACTGGCCGTAATCCCAAAGACGGTCCGTCCTGAGGTCATGGCGCAGAACCTCGACTGTACTGGATTCGATCTCGAGCAGGCCGACATCGATAGCATCACTGCCAAGGATGCGGGCATTCGCTTTAACCAGCCTTCGAATGTAAGTTGCGCCACTACTCACTGTCCCTTCATTTTATAGCTTACCTAAACACTCTACTCTTCCTGATTTTATTATTTCTGTTAGCACTAAAACCAGGGTAAATGCTAACCATCATGTCCTTCTCTAGTACTTCACCACGGAAAAGATGTGGATCTTTGGCTAAATAAGTCCCCGTAACCGCATCTCGGGCCAAGGCACTTGACACGACACGACCAGATCTGAAAAACATAAGCGACGTGCCGATAGAGGAGGACCTTACTCGTCGATGTGGAATGGATCAATTTATATAACGACTTCGGGTGTTACTGTAGAGTCTTATGATCATAAGAAGCATTTCGCTAGAACGGTGTCTAGACTGAGGCTTTTCTGACCTGTATCTGATATCAACATTGACGGGATGAATATACCGTGAAAATGCAACATTCCCATTTGCGTGAGCTTATGGATATCTTTGACATAAATTCGATGCTGTACACTGGCTGCCTATGTTCGCTGTAACTGAAATGTCCTAACCGTTGTTTGCGATTCTGGAAGTCATCCGTGCACGAGCCTCCTTTCCCAAGAAAACATAGCCAAAAAGGTAACTCGAGCTTGTCTTTGCTCGATGCTAAACTGACCCTTCATGATAGAACCCCCTGAACGCCGTGCTAATGCAGTGTGGGAGACTTACGTCTAACGCGTCTCAGCCATGGGTCAAGATATAATTAAATAGGTTTCACAAAAGCTATTTGGAGCCATAGTTAGTTACATGCATGTATCATTTGACTCTGGATGAGATACTTACTCGCGTCTATCTGCTGGACTTGTGGGAGGGCCAGCCGCACTTTGTTCCGATATAGGGCAGGCTGTCTCAGCTGCACCGGGTTTCCCTCAAAGTATACCGTTGTCAGATTTTCCTTGTCGACTAATTCCCGCTCAATGTCTGCAAAGTCGGATAGTTGGTTGTAGCTCGCCCATATCTCTTCAATATTTTTCAGATTACCAACTCCTTCTAGACTTTTGATCATGTTATTCGAAATATCGATGGTCGTCAAGTTAGGATTCCCGTCCAGGCCGGTGAGGCTTTCAAGAGCGTTGTGGGAGATGTACAATTCTTCCAACTGGGGAGCTTCGCGTAGAGGGGAGAGGTCTTTGATTCGATTGGACTGAATGCTTAGAAGCCTTAGTTTGGGCAGGCCACCAAGACCTTTGAGCTCGATGATCTTGTTCTTTGCTAACCAAAGCTCCTCTAGATTCTTCAATGCATCGAGGTTCTTGATCTCTCTTATCCTATTGGATCCTAATTCAAGTTGTCGAAGTTTTGTCAAGGTGGACAGCCCATCGATGGTGCTGATCTTGTTGGAAACAAAGAAGAGATCGGTGAGTTCGGTCAAGTGTTCGATATGTTTGATATGCTTGATCTTGTTGAAGCTGAGATCGAGGGTGGTAAGTTTAAGTAGGTCGTCTAAACCCCTGATATGCGAAATGAGGTTATCGTAGAGATCGAGCTCTTCCAAGGTGGGGCCTAATTCGGATATCCCCTCAATGTGTTGGATAAGGTTCTGCCGTAGACATAACCTCGCGGTTTTTTTGAATCGTTCTAACCGAAGGGCAGGGATGGAAGAGACTCTTGCGTGGGCTAGACTGACGTCGTCTGTATCGGGATCCTCATCATCGAGAAGGTCTAAACGCAGTTGTCAACACCAAACACGGTTGCATTTTATCGACGTATCATAATCATGTTACCAGAAGGTGATGGATTAAATGAATGAATTTATTTACCTTCATCGGCACTAATCTCTTCACCCGGGACTACATGCTCATCATCGGAATAGTCGGGATCCGATAAAGCTTCGGGATTCTGAAGAACAGCATTGCGATCAATTCGTAATTTGCCATCCCAGCCTTTGCTATCCCTCAGTCCGGGGCTAGGCTGTTGGCTATCTCCCCGCTCGGAACGAGATTCTTCTTCAACCACTTCTATGTGGTGGGGAGTTGGTTCTTGACCCGGCTCTCCATTTACTTGTCCGGGCATTGTGTATCGTTTGATGTTGTTTTGTTTTGTAAAGGCGGACAAAAGACTAAGAATTTCGGAGTCGGAAACGGAGAAGAACAAGTTAAGCAGGAAGAAAGTTGTAGAATATTTGGAGATATGACTGCTGAATTTCGTAGCTCCAGCGTCCAGTTCCCCGTTACAGTATCACAGTGGGTCGATCAACCCAATGACGTTCTAGCCTTCCCTTTAGTTAGGCGATTTCAACGCTAAAAGCGGGGAATGCTTTCCAAATATGGCATCCATGGATGTACCACGTGAAAGTACTGTACTGCAGGGTCCTTCAATAATGACGCTGTTATCTCACCAATTCCAGGTTGCGAGATGTCCACTGTACATCCGGGACTGCTGTGTCACAGTTTTTCGAGGAAGTATCTGAATACCTTCTCTCACCAGGTCAATTGGACTAAAAAAGAACTCTCTTTTAGGGCAGGGACGACGGCGGGCTGGGCGGGGTGACGAGGTACCTAGGTACCTACCTAAGCGTTTTTAATGAGATAACATCATCCATCAATTTATCTTAACTTAAACCTACAATCTACAACACTCCAACTTCAACACCAAGACAATGAGAATATTATAGAATATAAAATATTACTAATATCGAACCACTCCAGTCACCTCTATTTTAATGTCGAGAAGTGTATCGTCCTAATCATCCATCCACCCGCATATTTCGCGCGTCCATTGACCTTGCATAAACGACACTCCAGCCATGTTCTCAAATCCCCAATCATGCTCTTCATTCGTGGCCTCTCCCGAATGCCCGTTCGGCGCCTCTCCAAGTTAGCCAATATCCCATCACGACCTTCCACGATACCCCGCATCGACGACAACAACACGTTAACATGCAGAAGAAAGTACCACGTCGATGGTCTACAAGGCTTGATGCTTGCTCCAGTACTCTTCAGTGGCTTATTCGTAGCGCTTTGGACCTGGAAATGTTTTATGCTTGTCATTTTTCAGAACAAAATCATATACATGCCCGGGTTACCGCCTAATTCGCGATGGGAAAAGATTCAAGACTATGCTAGCCGGTGCGCTGGTGTTAGCTGGCGCGAGGAAAGAGTCCGCGCTGCGGACGGCACAGATCTGGCTTTATGCATCACAGACTTGGACCTTGGCTCCAGTGCAACGCCTGTACAGCCGAGCGTTGCATTCTACATCCTGTATTTTCAGGGTCCGCATTGCATCTCTGTCCTGTGGCGTACGACTCCATGAGCTAACTCTCGGTGATAGGGAATGCTTCATCGATCCCGCCACGATTACCCGATCTCTCTTCTGCGTTATGTATGCTGAAGAGGCGGTCGATGCAATGGCATGCCGGGAATATCCGATGCACTATGGTATGCCTTAGTTATAGAGGTTATTGGACATCACGAGGTCGCCCAACCGAGAAAGGTATCAATATGGATGCTGCCGCGGCTCTTCACTGGATTTCCAAGATGCATCGTAATACTTACGGCGGGGAAAATCATGAGTCGACGCCACCGGCAAAGATTGTGCTTTGGGGCCAAAGTATTGGCGCAGGAGTAGCCACCAATCTCGCTGCCGAGACTCCAATGCCAACAAATGTACATCTGGACTCGCTAATTCTCGAAACCCCCTTTACCTCTATTCGTGCTATGTTAGAGGTTCTCTATCCACAAAGGTGGTTACCCTATCAGCATCTTTGGCCGTTTCTTCGAAGTCACCTTGACAGTTGGAAGAATCTAGGAACTATATCCGAAAAATATAGATCTGGAAAGTATCCTCCGGGGATATTCATCTTAGAAGCAGCTAAGGATGAGCTTGTTCCACAAGAACTCAGCCAAAAGCTCTATGACAGGTGTCTAGACACCCATTTACCAGTGTCGAGGAAAGCCGTAGGTGGGGCATTTCATAATGATGCGATGTTTCGAGGCGATGGCAGGAGAGCTGTCTCCGATTTCTTGTCGCACAGAATTGTTTCCGCGCGTGTTTGAACTTGATTGGTCCCTTTACCAACGATAATACCACTGTGACCTGTGGTCCGTAGAGTTGGGATCATACCTAGCTTAAGTTAATACGATAGTACTATTTTGCTCACACGTGGACAGGCATGCCCGTGGGGCTGTTGTTCATACCTCATATCAGGTCGATCGCCTAACCAAGCTTCTACAGCAAATTGGGCGTTAAGAAGTGATAGGCCGATACTTGCAGGATCTTAGACGCATCAATATCAGCAGCTACAGTTAGGATACAGCCTCGTCCGAACAATTTACAGAGAATTTCGATACACATACCCCGAATCGAAACAATCTCATAGATATGATGTTAAAAGCACGATATGAACCTACGTCGGGCTTCTTGACGTTGAGAGCTACATCAAACCCGAAGATATGGTATCGGAAGTGTGCATGAGGCTGCCGCCCCTAGGCGTTATAATGTAAGCATTGTAACCAAACAATTGCCTTTCTTCGCCGACATATGCTCTCACATCTCAATGTACAACGGAACATCGTGGTATCGTCTTCGAGCTCCTTCACAGCTAGTATTCGTGCTCGGAGGTCCGCTACGAGTAAGTTTCAAGGGGGAGCTCAACTGAGATTGCTGTGCACCATTCCGATCATAGAGGTTAGTATTGTATTTGCGTCGTACCTAAGATAGTCTTAGAAATGTAAACTAATTCATCACAGTGGACCTTGGGACCAACCCAAAATCGAAAGCTAGCGGACTATAACCACTATAATTGGGGATCTCGCTTCGGAGCATTTCATGTAGGCATGATAATAGCACACGGCTATGTTGTATAGCATACCTAGCTATAACGGGTTAACAAATGTAGATTCGGACTTTCGCCGTTGTCGAGCAGATAATACTCAAGACATAATCTTACTGAAATTTCTCTCAACATATTGGTTCGTCTACCTATTTCGTATAAATACCTAGAAAGCAACAATCAAGACACCTAGCGCGCACTGGAATACTATTAACACTGTTTAGATACAAAATAGGTGGCTCTTGGTAACGAATGAAATGGCATATTGGAACGGAAGCAAGGCGCTGGAAAGGCAATATTCATATCACGATCATCGCCCAATATTGCTAGGTAGTGGATATCTGCGCCTGTAGTTGATTTTGTACTAATCATAGCTCCATGAGGTATGCTATGACAACAAGGTTCCCGACTGCGACTAGAATCCGACTCCCTCCGGGCTTGGTATGCTAGGGTCTCGGGTTACATAAAAACGCAAGTCTCGGTTTATACCATATACAAATATTGCCAGGATTGTCTAATCAGCCGCTTACAGATTCTCCCGACCCTCAAGGGGTCTCTGAATGTCGGCACCTCTATCAAATTTTCAGAGGACGCGTCCTTCCACGGCTAAGGCTTTATCCCGAGCAATTTGTAAAATGCTCGTGGTTTAAGAAGATTTTGCATATCTAGGTAGGTAGGTACCCGGCAGCTATTCAGTTGGCCGACTAGCATACATAATATATGCAGAAGCTTGGGTAGTATGCAATCTATTATATCTGATTCACATCTATATATTTTCTATTGAACTCACTATAGTGTAATGACTACACCTTGAAGTACTTATATGCAGAGGGAGATAACAAATTATAGACTGAAGCGGAAGACAATCCGCGTTTCCCATATCCAGAAAACGCAGATTCTAGTTGTCTGTGATGAGACGTTACTCGGACACCGGGTCCACGACGCGGTAACCCATTCACTAATGAAGTCGCACTCGAATTCAACCAGCCTCTTGATGAAACGAAGATTCGTAACAGTCGATAACGGCTAGTTACATGGAAGAGATCTGTCGTGTAACTCCCACTGCTTGTGGCGTCTTCCCATTCTCGCCAAGTGCTCCATCCCCAGGTGGGCTGAAGCAAGTACCCGTTGTCAGCCATGAGTCAACAAGGAAGACCAGGTTCCGTCATAAGCCTTTACAGCATCAAATCGAAGACTTTAGGACGAAGTCGGGCCACGCAAGCATATCCTCGCTTTATTTTAATGAAGGCTGGCACACTACATGGCAATATGCTCAACGTAGACTGGGTCGTCGTACAAGTTTTCTTGCACATGTGCTTGGGAAATGAATATAACAAGGACCACGACGCTGATATATGCTTATCGAGGTTTACGCCATCGTGCTAGTTGATGTCGAACGTTGCTGGAACCCGCTTTTGTAGCTCCGGCTAATCAGCCCCGGCGCTTTCGGGGGATGGCTCCGTGAGATTATTTCCCGAGATGTCGATATCCGGGCTTGCGAGAATGTTACCAGGAAGCTCTTAGTGGCCCACGAAAACGAACATTCTGCAGAGAAACACGGTGAGACAAAACAGAGCTATGTTTCTGCTAACAATTACAGAAAATTGAACGACATGTCTTGGAGGGATCTAGGCACGAAAATGCCAATACATTTCGCGTATCTGCTTACCCGGTAAATTGCTGTGTGATGCTACCTCAGTAAATGAAAATGATCGACAGTGTGATCATCGAGATAACGTTATTTTCACGACTTGGGGCTCGGTAGACAACCCCTGTTCACATACCACATCAAGGGATTCCTCGTCGCATACATACATTCTGCATGCATGTATACCCTCGTACGGTACCTATACTTGGCCAAGAGCCCCCACATCATGCCAGATGCAATTCTGAGGATCAATATCATGTGCGGATGTTTCCGTTGGGACATACTAGTAATATGAAATCAACGGACCCTGCAGTCTATTGTTCGACTGTTGGGAGTTTTGTTATAAAAAAAACTCCAAATAAAAAAAGGTTTCCCTTTTTCCTACTGTTATAATGTCTAGGTAGAAAAGCAATTTATCTCCATATTAGCTTGTGTAGTGGTATTAGCTACCTAGCTCTAGCGCTTCTTCTCGCTGACATCTTGATAGCGCATAGAGACACGTTATCGTGGAGATGCTTCCTCCGCCGAAACGGGCAGCATTACGCAAGCCGCGTCGAAGTCCTTGCTCGTGCCAAGATGCCAAGAGGTGCCCATGGGAACTGTTTCGAAGGTATCGACTGCGCAAAAAGGGGAAGGTGGACTGTAGGGCCAATGAACACCTCGAAATTGCTCCTATCCACTGCTTCTCGCGTATGCATCACTGACTACGAACATGTTACGTTGCTATTGACGATGTTATATATTCCTGTGGGCCCGGGTCTCTATCATGTTAAAGATCGCCAGGGAATAGGCTGTATAGATCGGAAATCAAATGATTTAGACGATAACCTCTTGATTTGCATCATTATTTGCCCGAACGGTTAGGTAGCTGGTAGGATACGACGGCCGACCAAATGGCCTGGACTGTCCTGTGCTTTATTACCCCGTGGGCGACCCGGGTTGTAGGAACAAGTCATTTAGAAACATAATATACCTCCTTGTATCAGTCCCTCTGGCGACGGTAAACAACAGCCTGGCGCTGTAGCAAGACTCAACATCACACAAGATGGGAAACCTACTCTCTAGCAACAAGAAGGAGGACAGGAGACCGCCGCCGATGATACCGTCGGACACGGTCATCCCACTCCACCGCTACGATGACACGCCTCTCACTAGGAAGGTCATCGTCGAGTTCACGATGCGGTTCGACGACGTGCTCGACCCAGACAAACTACGCCTATCCCTAGAGAAGCTCCTAAGCCGCCGTGACTGGCGCAAGCTAGGCGGTAGGCTGAGGCTCAACGTACGCCCCGCTCCCTTCCCCTTTCTAGATAGACGATCGTCCAGGGATCTGGGCCCCAGTGAACTGAAACTAACACTAAGGCATGACTTGCAGACCAACGGCAGACTGGAATATCACATCCCGAAGGTCTTCGACGAGAAGCGGCCGGCCTTCACCTACTCGCACGTCGGCCACGACGTCGAGATCCACAGGCACCCGACGGGCAGCCGCCTGCCGCGGCCGACGGCCAAGCCGACGGTGCTCAGCGACCCCGAGGACTACGCGCCGCTGCTGCGGCGGTGGGGGGCGCCGCGGCGGCTCGCCGACTACCTGCGCTCGGACCTGCCGCAGCTGAGCCTGCACGTGGTGTCGTTCGCGGACGCGACGGTGGTGTCGCTGTCGTGGCCGCACACGCTGCTGGACGCGATGGGGCGGCGCGCGCTGCTCGACGCGTGGGTGGCCGTGCTCGAGGGCCGCGACGGCGCCGTCAAGCCGCTGCACGGCGTCGCGCGGGACCCGCTCGCGCCGCTCGGCTCCCGCCCCGAGGAGCCGTACGTGCTGGCCCACCGCCGCCTGTCCCCGCTCCAGGCCCTCGTCTTCGCCGTCTCGTACCTGTGGACCACGCTGCTCTGGGCCCGCGGCGAGGAGACTCGTATGGTCTGCGTGCCCGCCCCCCACGTCCGCAGCCTGCACCGCGGCGCGCTCGAGTACCTCGCCGCCCAGCAGCCGCCGTTTAGCGACGACGGCTACGGCGGCGGCGACGAGAAGGCGAGGCCGTTCGTGAGCGAGGGCGACGTCTTGTCTAGCTGGATCACGCGCTTGGCCATGCTGCCGCTGAGGCGCACGGACAGGGAGGTCTCCATCATGAACGCGTTCGGCATGCGCTCCGTGCTTGCGAAGGATCTGCTGCCCCCGACGCATGCGTACGTGGGCAACGCCGTGGCCGGCGTGTACGCGTTCGTCTCGATGCACGATCTGTTTACTAAGCCTCTCGGACATACGGCGGCGGCCGTGCGCCGGTCTATCGCCGAGCAGGGCACGCGGCAACAGGTCGAGGCGCGCGCGGCGGTGGACCTGTCGGCGGGCAAGAGGGGGAAGACGGCGGTGTACGGCGACTCCAAGATGGCGCCCGTCATGGTGTCGAACTGGAGCAAGGCCAAGTTCTTCGAGACGGACTTCTCGGCCGCGGTGGTGCGGCCCGGGATCGACCCGGCCCGGCGCGCGAACAAGATCGGCAGACCGTCGTATATCCAGCCCAATGGCCTAGCCGACGGGATCCCGACGAGGAACTCGTTCCCGATCGTGGGCAAGGACGCTGCTGGGAATTACTGGTTGTCCGGGACGCTGAAGAGGGGCCTCTGGAGGAGGGTCCAGGAGGAGATGGATACGGAGTATACTTATCTGGCTCACCATTTCGTGGCTTCGCAGGGGTACGAGTTTATCGATTCAAAAGGAATGTGATGGCGCGACGGGCTTTTATTAGGGATTGCGAACGTTCTTTTTCGGGGGTGGAGGGTTATGTTCCGATTCGATACCACTTTCTATACGTACTATCCATATACCACGTGATAGAGACATTCCGCGACGGCAGTAATGGCATTTCTTCTAGGATATAATACAGGTACAAATAACCCAAAGCTGCGGCCCAATGACCGTGACCATGGTATTGTGAGGATCTATTGAGGCGGAGGTTTTGTTAATGGCAAACAGGACCCCGCCGGGTTTGACCTTGTATCCCTGAGTGAAAAGGCACTCTATCCCGCGTTTCCTCGGTATCATGCTCTGCTGTAAATATATAATAGGTGGTATTAATCCCCCATCGCATGAATATCGGTGTGTGCCTAACCAGAGATTTTATCGCGAAGAATAGCTAGATCGCGGTTAACAGATTGACCACAGACTTGGTACGAGAAAAAAAGAAGAAAAAAAGGCCCCCCCGAAAAAAACGACATAGGACGCAATGATGATTGGGGGGATAATAGCGATGGATATGCTTGCTCAGACTTTGTACTTAGTTTCCCCAGATAATCGCAAGAACTCATTTCTCCCATTGGTTCCCCAATCTAATGCGAGTGACTTGATCTTAGAAGACTACTAATGTTCCTATTCTAGGTTTGTCAACTTGATCCTTAGTTGAATGAATGGATAAGAATCACCTTCATGTTGTCCTTAAGCAAAGGAGGTAAATTTGAGATGAGGCGAGAGCTATAGTAATAGGCACACCTATCAGGACCATGATAAAACTGACCTCCCATCATTAGGATCTAGCATGCTATGCCATCCCAACTGAAGACACATAGGGGCATACAAGTCTAAGTTACACTGTTAAGACATCACAAGACCACTCTCAGGGCGAAACTTAAAAAGAGAAATCTTTATGTATGGTACAACTAAGCGTGTGATTATCAGTTATCGGTACACTCTATGACCGGGTTTCTTCTTTGTGCCTTGTCCTCCCCCCTTTAAAAAAGCCGCAGCTGCCAACCACGGCGGCGTGCCTTTTCCCAATCACTTGAATGTAGTGTAAGTTTTGTCGTTGTATCCCGCGCCTAGAAGTTTCGGCTCATGTCGTTGCGGATGCGTTGGTAGTCGAGCAGACCCTCGACGCTGCCAACGGCGCTGATGGCCACGTCCTGGTCCCAGAGCTTGCGGTTGGCGAAGTTCATCACGTCCTTCTCCGTGATGCGGTCGATCACGCGCTCAATCTCACCCGGGTTCATCCGGCGGCCTGTCGTGACCAGTTGTCGGCCGATGTCCTCGGCGACGGCGGATGTGCTGTCAAGGGAGAGGAGGATGGCGGCCTTTAGTTGCGCCTTTGCTCGTTCAACCTCGGAGTCGGTGACGTCGCTAGAAAGGCGGGACCATTCTCGGAGGGTGAAGTGGACTAGGTCGTCGAGACGGGTGAGTTGGTCGCTCACTAGATAGATACCCCATAGACTATATAATTCATTAATATTGACCTTTAAAAACATGAAATATCCGAGTTCAACTTACCCAGTGTCGCTGTAGCTTGTGGAGAAGCTCATAAAACTGCTGGCAAGGTCATTGTTGTGAACGAATGAGCTCAGCTTGCTTCCTTGGTGAGGTGCGCTACCTAGGGCCTTGTCATAGTTGCCGACGATAGCCTGCGTAACTAAAGCAGTGAAGTAATCCTCATCACCCCAGCTTACACCCTCGACAGCAAGAGCGATGTGGGCGGAAGGGATGGTGTCATCTCGGATTCGAACCTCGGATCCGATGAAGTTGGGCTTTCGCTTAGATAAGACGTAGGCCTCGTTGTGTGGTGACGTAGTAGGGAGTTTGGAGAAGTTCTTCTCGGCGAGTTCAACAAGCTTGTCGTGGGGGATACCACCAGCACCGACAAGAACCATGCGGTCGGCTGTGTAGTTGGTCTTGATGTAGCTATCAAGCTCTGTTCGGGTGATGTCACGGATGTTCTGCCGGGGACCAAGGATAGTGCGGCCTAGAGGTTGATGTGAGTAGGCAGTGGCGTGGAGGTGGTCAAAGACAACTTCGTCCATCAGCTTCTCAACTTCCTCTGATTCTCGTAGAATGACGTCGCGCTCTCGTTCGATCGCAGAGGGCTCAAGTTTGGAATTCTGAAGAATATCGGCAAGGATGTCGACGCACTGAGGAACATCGGAGTTAAATGCTCTAGAGAAATATACAGTGCTCTCACGCTAAATTATGAGTTAGTTAAAAGTTGTGGTATCGTTAATCGTATCTATCGTATTTCACGCACCGAGGTATAAGCGTTGAGGTGGCCACCCATATTCTCGATCTCGAGTTCTAGTTGGTGTTGGGTTCGTTTTTGAGTGCCCTAGAGAGAGAGCGTAAGAAAACTGAATGTTTTTTCAAGGTCGATTCCTATAAATACCTTGAAGGCCAGGTGCTCTAGGAAATGTGCGGTGCCACTCGTCTCATCCGTCTCGGCTCTCGAACCAGCATCAATCCAAACTCCCACCGTCGAGGTCTGCGCCCATGGCGAGTATTCGGTCGCAACCTATTTATATATCGTTAGACTTAGGTTTGGCAAGTATTGGTCAAGCCAATTGGGTGTCTGAAGTGTACCGTTAGACCATTCTTCAAAGTTGTGGTCTGGGTCTTCGCGCCTATGGGAGACGCCACAGGTGTAGCGAAACCTCTCCTCAATGGTCGTACGAAAGAATTGGCAGCACGGCTGCGCATGCCCTGCGCGAGGCTGAGAGTAAGTCTCCTAGACGCCATTAGGGTGTTGCGTTGGGAGGGTGAATTAACGGGGAGTGGTAGTGAGCGGTTTGATGGTGGAATATTGAGATGGTTCGGTTTCGGCTTGGAAAGCTCAAATTTTGGATTGGCCTGAGGCGTCGACGTGCGGTCGGTCGGTGGGAACCCCCGAACCCCAGACGCAAGCCACACACTTTTCAAACCGCCTCTCCGCTAAATTCCGGCTAGCGTCATGGATTTATGGCTGTGCATCTCTAATGATGAAATAATCAATCGTTGATTGGCTAACATCTTTTTTGGGTTATGGGGCTAGTTCGGCTTCAATTCTTTAGGTACGAATACTTAGGTACATACCTACCTACGTATTGAATTTCACTTTAATTTACTTCACCTACATCGTACCACTTTCATCAGCTATTAAGTTATAATATATAACTATTCGTATTATATCTTATTATATTCTTAAAAAAATTATTATTCTTGCCCAAAGGACCGTCGTTCTTTGAACTATCTAAAAATCTCTATTATCCAATAAAATGGAAGAGCTTCCCTACATCCGTGTCCAGAGGTGAAGGGTGGTTTATATTCCAAATCCGCCGTTCCGACCATCAAAATGGAGGTCAATATATCAAGTTTTCCACCTCTTGGCCAGGTTACTCAGCTCAAGGACCAGGATTTTCAATTCACTGCCCTCTTAGCAGTAGACAATGATCTTGCGGATGATCTTTGGGAGGTTGCCGTTTGGCATTCCTCAACTGATGATGATTGGACGGAGACGCTGCTGAAGCCCATCCCCACTGGCCATTCTCTACTATCACTCCAGACTGTTAAGGAGTCAGAAACTCTATTATACTTCAGTGCATCCTTCTCCGTCTCATCTTTGATGAATTTCACTCTCAAATTCCGCAATGCCCATAATCAACCTTGGAAGTGGTGTCGCGAGATATCAGACTCAACTGATGGGGTGGTCTTAGTCAACCCAGCAAATCCACTCATCACGATGGATACCAGTCTCTCAAACATAATTCATGAGCTAAACCCGGAGTTGAGAGTTAATACGGCAACGAGCCAAACTCTCAATACCCAACTTTGGACTATAAAAGCAAGCGTTAGTCCAGCTGAAGATGACCACTCTGCCTATAGTGATGTCGATCTTGGAACTCCATGGGGTGGCGCTTTGCGGTAAGCCATAATGCCAACATTATCCACACCGCTATTGTTGATGTCCATTGCGGTCGTGAAGCTGACCGACTGTAGATATTTTGCTCTAGTTCGACACGGTTCTCCATGGCTTGGTCCTAGACATGGTAGCGGTCCGTTCAGTCTAGACAAGGATGCTGTTATGTGCTCGTTCTTGAGCGATGAAGGACAACACTTAGTGTTATTAGGTGTTAGCGGACCTGATAATGTGACCACCCTCCTTCGTAGCTCAGAGTCGGGCTCTGTAAAATTGCATGTAAGTAAAAATATGAACCCTCAACGCAGTTCATTCGATGATAAATGTCTCATATTATATTTATAGATTCGTAATGATGACGATGTCGAGTCATCTGGTTTAGTTTTAGCTGCGGTTGGGAATGATTTTGAAAGTACCATAGCAGCTGTGATGTACCACGCACGAACCGTTGTCTTCGCTACTGCGGACTCCCTGGACGAATTCACCGGCGAGCTTGCCAGTCTGAGTCTTGATGTCAAGCCTGAATGGTATGAAAACTGGTATGATGGATTGGGATACTGTGAGAAATCTCTTAAATTCTCGTCTTGAATCCAATCTAACACATATATAGGTACCTGGAATGCTTTAGGCCAACGCTTAACGGACGAGAAGATCATCAATGCTGTTCAGGCGTTAGCAAAAGATCAGATCAACATTAGCAGCCTTATCATTGACGACAATTGGCAAGATATTGATTACCAAGGCCAGGATCAATATCAATATGGCTGGAAGGGATTCGAGGCGGAGCCCAATGCATTTCCTAATGGACTCAAAGATGTAGTTTCTCGCATCCGCTCAACACACCCTAGCATTCAACACGTAGCTGTATGGCACGCTCTGCTGGGATATTGGGGAGGGATCTCGAGCGATAGTGGTCTTGCAAAGACGTATAAAACAGTCCAAGTTGACCGAGAAGATTCTAATCTCAATGGTCCCATGACCGTTATCGCGAAAGAAGATGTCGGCAAATTCTACGATGAGTTCTATAGGTTCTTGTCGGACTGTGGGATCGACGGCGTTAAGACGGACGTACAATACATGGTAGATACTTGGGTATCTTCCAAACTACGCCGGGAGCTCACTGAAACATACCTCGATAGCTGGATGATATCAGCTCTGAGACACTTCAGTATCAAAGCTATCTCGTGCATGTCGCAGGCGCCGCAACTTCTATTCCACCAGCAACTTCCACGTAACAGGCCACCTATGCTTGTGCGAAACTCCGATGATTTCTATCCCGATATTCCAGAATCGCACGCATGGCATCTTTTTGCCAATGCTCACAACACCCTACTTACCCAACATTTAAACATCTTGCCGGATTGGGATATGTTTCAGACCGACCACGAATTTGCGGGTTTCCACGCTGCCGCACGGTGTCTAAGTGGGGGACCGATCTACATCACCGATGTCCCGGGAAAGCATAATATCGACCTCATCAATCAGATGACAGGAAAGACGCCCCGGGGGAAGACCGTCATATTCAGGCCTAGCGTGTTGGGTAAGAGCATCGATCCCTACACGAGCTATGACGAGCCCGTCGTCCTCAAAATCGGGAGTTACCACGGAAGAGCCGAGACAGGAACCCCGATGTTAGGCGTCTTCAATATTTCTCAGCGATTCTTAAGAGAGATCATATCGCTTACGAACTTCCCGGGTGTTGACCAGTCGCTAGAGTACGTTGTACGAGCACATCGCAGCGGCCTCGTCACGCCTACCCTGAAACCCAATAGGCCAACCGCCGATTTTGGGGTGTCGCTAGATGTTCGAGGCTACGATATCTTGACGGCATTCCCGGTAACGCAATTCAATAGCGAGACGAACGGTAAGGTTTATACCGCCAATATGGGGCTCATCGGGAAAATGACGGGGGCCGCCGCCATCACTTCATATGAGTTTGATCTACTCCATACTAGTAAGGCGTTCTTGGATACGCGGCTTAAAGCTTTGGGGGTTCTTGGTAAGTCTAATTCCTTTAGAATGTATAAAAGGTAAGTCTGGCGCTAACCGATCTTAAAGGGATATATATCTCGAGTCTTCCCGACATGTCGATCGAGCGGGATTTCATGGTCACTATTCAGGGCCAGCCGATTCCCCCTCACACGGTCGCAATTAATGCGGATAGTGATCACGTATTAAACATCGACATCGAAACGGCATGGAAGGAAATGGGTCTCGAAGCCGGTTGGAGCAACGAGGTCGAAGTCAAGATTTACTTGGACATCGAATACCCTTGATTATGAGCAATGGATATGAAAAGGATATGAGACACGCATCACTTGGAAATAGGACATGGTTTGGATGGCATAACGACTAAAACGAGAATGACGACTACAGAATGGATACAGTTCATGATAAATTGGAGCATTAAATTCAGGCCAATGGGCTAAAGAACGCATCGTGCTATGCATGCATATAACCTAACACCTTCGTGCCTTACCCGTCATCAGAAGGCCATTTTAAGACACGCTACTAACGCGTAGGACGCAAGCAATCGACAGCGCAACATTCCCTTGCCTCAAACTTAAGGTTTACCCAGTTTCTTCGCCTCGAAAGTCACAGCCGCGGGAAGCTCATCAGGCAAACTCGGACTCTTAGGCGTCCAGCCGAGATACTTCTTGGCTCTAGCAGCCACGCTCTTCGAGTTCGTTCCAAAGTTCGGGTAATCAATTTCCTTGGCAATAGACTCTGGTATGAGCTTCTGTCTAAAGGTCTCAAGGGCGATCGCCCGGGACACGTCGGCCCACCGGTGCACGCCGTTTTCCAGGAAGAAGTATCCCTTGGGCCCGAAGATCTCGGGGTTGCTGTTCTTGGAAGGGTCTAGTGCCGTGTCCACGGCCAGCACGAAGAAGTCGCCCAGGTCGTGGATGTGCACGTTGTCCCACTCGGTCAGGCCCGGCGCTTGGATCGGGGCGAACCCGTTCTTGATCGTGTACTCGATTAGCATGGGAACCTGGATGCTGCGCTGGTTCACGGGCCCGCGGCCCTGTCCGTAGATGGTGGGAGGCCCGACGATTAGGATCTTAACGGAGTTGGAGTTGGCGCCGAGCACGATCTTATCGACGTCCCGGTGGATCGCGGTGTCCGGCAAAGAGAGGATACGATCGATGTCGTCGATGTCGTGGTACTTCTGGTCCGGCAGAGGTGCTTGCCCGTACCGCTTGTTGTCCGAATCGTACCACGTCAGGATACCGGTCCCGCAGAGATGGATGTAGTACCCCGGCTTCTCCGCCGTGTGCCCCGCCGCGAGACCCTTGGTGATCGCAGTCGCGGATGGGACATTGTCAGCCGAGTCGGCCGTATCTAGATAGTGTCAGTTATTACCCCCTTCCCTTTCAGGAGAACTGTTTTTAGAGTGACGTACGGACTACGATGTCTGCTGCGGCAGCTTCCTTCTCAATGATATCGACGTCATCCAGCGTGCCATACACAATGCGGGCCTGGGGGTATGCGGCGGCGACTGGCTTCCCCCGCTCCTCGTTTCGCACGAGAAGAGTGTACTCGTAGTCTGGATGAGCCTTGACTAGGGAGTAGAGGGCATCACCGCCGATGTAGCCTATTTGTTCCCAACTCTCAGTAAGAGGAACATACGTGAGACGTTTTATTGTCCCCGGGGGCTAGTTCTAAGTACATACCAGTAGCGCCAGTGCTGTTACGATGAATTAGCTTCTATATCATCTCTACTATTTTTAGATTTTCTATTTGCCACTTACAGGAAGATCTTGGGAACCATTCTCGTGAGTTTCGAAACTAAAGAGTAATTAGGTAATCAGGGAGGTGTGTGGTTTCTTAAAGTTGAAGACTGAAGGTTTCTAGCAACCGTGCTTTCACTTCATTCAGCGAAGTAGGTAGGTACCTAGTTATAGTTAAGTTTCTTAAGCAATGATTAAACGTCTAGAAGGTACGATACTCTATTACGTAGTTATGCCGAGAAGTATGGCTCGGTTACGCCATCCGGGCCAACAATTCATCAATATTATTTGACACCCGCTCCTACTTCCCCATCCCTGCCCCCACTCTTGAGGTCGCACACGCTATACATTTTACTTTTTCAATGCTGACTGTATTATGTAAACAGGGAATATTTTAACCCGTATGTATTATGCCGTCTCCCTTTTCAATCTACAAACTTCACTATCGTTTACCCTCGCATATCCTTAAATGTCAGCGAACATCACATAAGCATCACAAAGCTAGAGCTGGTTAGAAATCATGTGAGGCATAATACTTCAACTCTGATTAGCGAACTATCTTCTCCGGCGCTTTTAGAATCTCCGTCTGAGGATCTCCGTCTGAGGATCCCGAATTACAAACCAACTAGAAAAGCGTAATACTGCCCAGATAATCTCTAATCAGACAATCCCTTGGCAGTATCCCTGATACTATCTTCGAAACTCGTCCACCCGTGCCCGATGAATCTCTTTAGAAGCTCCTCAGCTCTTTCATTGGTAACCGTGCTCCTCTCCGTTGCCGGGTTAGGCTCCTCCTCGGCAAACTTGCGCTCTGGGTAAACCTTCTTCAGGGTCTTCAAGATGTCGTTCAAGTTAATAGGACGAGAAAAGGCGAACAGGCGCTCGCCTCTTACATCGGGGTACACTAGCGCGGCGACGTGCAGCGCGGCGTTGTCGCGGACGTCGACATAGTACTGCGGACACAATCCGAGCAAATCTTCGGCTGGTTTTAGCTTGTCCCCCTTTTCGTATGCGGTCTTTATCCAGCTAATCGTGCTCCGATAACCCTGGTGAGCTACATCGATCGGAGGCCCTAAATTGGCGTTGGGTACGATCGCGTTGAGGATGAAGGATGGGCTGTGCTCTCGCACCCACTTCCATGCCTCCTGCTCTTGTCTAGTCTTGCTCGCGTGATAGACTTTTTCGACGCGTGCCACGCCTTCATATGGTGGTGGCGCATACGCTGCGTCGATGGAGGCCTCGTTCCATGTGTTCGAGTCAATTGTGAAGACCTTGGTTCCGTCAAGAGACACACACGCCCCGCAAGAAGAGGTCAGGACGACTCTTTTTATTCCCGGCTCCTTCGCAGCTGACTCCAGGAGGTGTATCGTGCTATCCACAACAAGAGGTATCACGTCGTGAGGGTTAGGGCTTACCATCACGGGTGTCGCGACATGCACAACACCAGATACCCCTTTGACGGCATCGTCGAAGGCTCCACTCGCTACCATATCAGGCACTTCAACCAATTCGAAATTTCCAGGACCGTACTTCTTCTCGAAATGCTCTTTCACCCATTGATCCCTGGAAGCGCTGCGGACAGTACCGCGAACGCGATAGCCATGTTGCAATATCTGGTCCGCAATGTGACTACCGATAAATCCGTTCACGCCCGTCACGAGCACGAAAGATCCGGGCTTGATTATAAGGTCGGACATCGTGAATATGCTGAGTAACCAATAAGATCGATTTTTTTTAGTCTTGGTGATCGTCGCCTTGTAGGTGAGCTTATCACTAAAACATGCCAGCCTTCCCAACTCCTACAATTGCTCCTATAAGATGGAGTTGAGTTATTATTAATTAATATAGAATTAGCTAGGTTAGTGCGGCGGTCTATTAGCGTTGTTTCCGAGTTCTATCGTTCCAAGCCCCTGAAATGTAACCTACTATGTACCTTTAAGGAATGGTCGATAGCCGATTCCCACTACAGTAGATATGCCCAGCACGCCCCAGCGTTTATATTCTGTGCTACTTCGGGGCCAACCTTTACACGGGTTCTCCTATAACATATCTGCCAAATTTGACAACTTCCTCGATAATATCATTGCTACGATGCTGTTTGAAGAATTACACGGTAGAAGCGAAAGATCAAAATATCACCACGCGAGGATTGGCTGGCTACCTAACGGTTATGATTTAACGCTTTATCACATGTTACAAATCCTACTTGCCATGCGTTCCCAGGGGGTAAACAAGAATCCAGCATTAGCGCGATTCTAACCACCGAAAACAATATTCTAGTAACTTGGTGGAAGGATATAAGTCGAATATAATTTGAGTTTATTAAATATAATGACTTGAGAATAAATAATAGCTCGCAATCAACAAGTAAAGTTGTCATTCATACGGTATGAAGAAACATGAGAGACCAAGGTCCGAATTAGTAAGATAGAATCGTAAAAATGCGTACAAGGCAAGGCCACAAGTATGCCATGGTTGAAATTATATAATTTCTAATATCCAGGACTGAAAAGGGGGTGTAGCTTAGTTAGATTGATAATATTTCCGCTAGGTTAGGCTAAGACATGAATTATTAAAGATCTTTGATATACATAGACAACATGCTTTGATTATAATAATAGAATCTAGGTAATTGTTATAAACTTTTACAATGATGAACCAAGGAAATATCACTGTTAGGAACATTAGGAATGGAAAAAGGAGAAGCAAGTTCGAGTCAACCAAATTTCGTTTTCAATCACTGCAAAAGCCACCTAAGGAGATTGCTGTATAGTTACCTACCTAGCTTTTTCTATTTAAAGACTTGATGTCTTAATATTTTGATATTTCAAATCCCGACAAACCCTCCACCTTGCTAATAAGAAAGTTGAAGCCTCCTTGGAATCGATCTACTTAGGTACCTAAACCATAGAAGACAAGAAGGAAATACTAGGTTAGATGATACTAAAGGGGTAGCCTGCTCCCTACATATATATATGTATAGGTATGCATCTATTAC
Organism: Annulohypoxylon bovei var. microspora; assembly: GCA_022836615.1. Lineage (NCBI taxonomy): Eukaryota > Fungi > Ascomycota > Sordariomycetes > Xylariales > Hypoxylaceae > Annulohypoxylon > Annulohypoxylon bovei. The sequence goes on along the minus strand of MU405217.1, from coordinate 416,127 downwards.
GACCATGCAGACCACAAGCCATTGATCAAGTATTTCCCAATCAGGTTTTCGAAGACTTGTAGCGCGTCAAATGAGTTACCGTCACTATTCTTGATTAAAATTGTTTCATGTATCCTTATTACTTCGTCCTCAACCTTGAGTTTGTTATGATTGCACCATATTACATCTTGAGGTGTCATAAATTCCTGTAGTTTACAACTGAACCTCCAGAATAGATAGAAGGTTAGGACAGTGCTTAGTAGATGCGCAATCAAGAAAGTCAAGCTCAGACGGTGGTGGGCCATTGCACTTTCACTAATAACCCTAAATTTCCAACCATTTACTCAACAATAACTGCCCATTGGCCCAGTGGTCAAGGCGTCTGACTGTTATTATCCTTGAAAAGTGATAGCAGAAAATCAGAAGATCCCTGGTTCGACCCCAGGATGGGCAGCTTTGATTTTTTACATTCTTACATTTTTGCATCTCTTGATCACAGCCCTTCGATGTTCAAACCTTTATCGGCTTATAAACAGTAAATGAAGGTTTATTATTGTGTGGTGGGCCTGATAGACTTTTATTAATACCATTACTAAGGAACTAGTAGGTACGGATAACTAACTAGGTACTTAATGAAGCTAAATAGATTCAATCAATTAGCTTCTATCGTGAAGAAATTTGGACTCATTTTAAATTATATACTTGGTCTTGAATTTTCCTTCCTTTTTTCACTATGAGAGCATAAGAATGTTTTGCGGTAATTGCCGATATTAATGGGAACTGAAGTTTCTTTAACTTCTTCATTTATGTTGGCTGTGCTGGTTTGCTCGGCATTCGCTGCTAGATGGCGCAAGGTTGGCGTTAATGAATATGCTAATATGCTTAGCTTCTTACCCTCCCCCTTTTTCGTTCAAGTTTAGGTACCTAGGTATTTTATTCAAACCAGAAAATCATTCACAGCAACAAGACCAGCACATATTTAGATAGTTAATTGGAAAATTTAATTTTGTACAATGCAAACGATCGAGAGACTAGCGAATACAAGATCCACCTCATGTGTAACCAGGAAAAATCGTGGCGATAACGACAGACAGACAGACAAGCAAAACCAACTCCCCCATTTCTCAGATCCCTCAGAGTAAACGAATGTGCCGCCCAACCAACCAAGGTACAGGCCCGTACCAAACCAATGCGTTCAAATCTCAAGTGACATCCATCCATCCCAATGCGAACCGAACCCGTACACGGAACCGGCTAATTTGTTTTGGTCTAGGTAGGTAGGTAGGTACCTATTCGGACCAGTCGACGACGTTGGTGTAGGGCGAGTCGCGCGCGGACACGCCGTTGACGATCAGCTGCTGGGAGTCGGTGTTGAAGCAGTTGTCGGCGACGCTCGCGCTGCACACCGGGAACTGCGTCTTGTCGGACATGCGGCAGAAGGTGCCGGCGGCCGTGTTGACGAAGTCGGGGCCGTAGGACGTCGCGCTCGAGCACAGGCCGGCGGCCGTGTGTTCCGCGCTGTTGCTGATGACCAGCCGGTTCTCGTGCGGGTTCGTCGTCGCGTTGGTGGCGGCGGCGCGCGGGTACTGGGTCCCGCGACGGAACTTGGCCGACTCGGCGTGCTTGGCGGGGCCGTAGGACGTGAAGGGCTCGCGCGACTCGAGGGAGCGGCCGTTGGTGATGGGCCAGGTGGTGATGCCGCGCGGGTCCGGGTCCGTGGCGTGGTTGTAGTACTTGAAGGCGGGCTGCTGGCTGCAGAAGTAGTCGATCTTGTCGCTCTGCTCCTTGGGGTCCGAGGGCAGGCTGCTGCCGGACGGGTTGAAGAACTCGGGCCAGTGGATCTGGAACCCGGTCTGCGGCTGGTCGTTGTTGCTGTCGATCCACATGCAGTCGGGCGTCACGCCCGTGCTGCCGATGTACACGTGCGAGTAGTACCAGGAGGAGCCGCACTGGCGGCCCCAGTCGCCGACCCAGGAGTACTTGTCCGAGCTGGGCAGGGTGATGGTGGCGTAGGCGATGCAGATCGCGTTCTTGTTGGCTGAGAAAAGGGTGTAAGTGGGCTGCTGTGTGCTGTCGCCCTCGTGGCTGACGGTGACGTCGGCGAAGCCGCCGTCCTGGATCCCGCCGGGGTCCTTGGTGAGGCCGAGGAAAACCCCGGCTTCGTTGTAGAGGCGGACGTCGGGAAGATCGCCGCCGGAGTTGTCGAGGCCACCGGAGGTGTCTAGGCCGACGGTGATTCGGACGACGGAGTCGACCGACTTGGGTTCAGGGAAGTTGTCGAGTCCGAACTGGATGATTCCGAGGGCGCCGGAGATCAGGCCGATTGCTTCGATTACACCTGCTGCTGACATTTTTGCTATCGTATTAACGAATGGTGATGTTCAAGTGTTTCTGAACGAAAAGAGTGACTTTTCAAAGAGTGTAAAGTGCCTAAGCAGTAAAGAGTGAAGATAGATAGATAGATATCTGGAAGCGTGAGGTAGATTGTACTAGTCTCGATGTCGCTGAAGAGTAGACATTCTCTACAATGGACGGACATCGTGAGGATATTTATAATTCTAAACCGGTCTCTGAATCTATCGTATAGGCTATCTTCTTCTAAATCACAGTTTCGCTATGTCGTCTCGTTTCGTCAGTAAACGTGAACTTTTTTTCTGTGGCTTAGACTTCAACGAGATGAAGTTGTAATGCCAAGTCCAGTCAAAACTGCCCATTTTGCAGATCTTGAGACGTCATTAGCATTGGCCTGGTTAATCGAGCCTTGGTATCTTGGAAGTGAGTTCATGCGTTCCTGAGGCTCTAAGAAAGGGATCATTAGTGTGACATTCTGCTAACCCCTTCCGGCTACCCCAGTACTCCTGAGTCCGTGTTCGAGATGATCAGACCAACACGTGATTCTATAGTGTATGTAGGATTGAGATAACCTAAAGCCGTCTAGCGAAGGCCAAGATAAGGAGGATCTGGAGGAAGCAAGCGTGGAAATGCAACATTAAAGTTAGTATAAAAGTGCATTTTTTTGGTCTAGCTCTCCTTTATGCAACTCAGGTCAAGCTTAGCATACTATACTTGGCAGAGCTACGGTTCGAGAAGAAATCGACCTCTGTTCCATGTTTCAGCCTTATAGCCATGTCCTTGTCCCGTCGACCCCAAAGGGGCTCCTGCTGAACTTCTGGGTATATACCCCTTTTAGTCGGTATGTTCCGTACCAACCTGGTAGTATAGCTTCTTGGCATCTGTTCATTTAGCACCACACTGACCATAACGAGTGCCGGCCCAGTTATGCATATCCGAATTAGGGAAGGTGATCTGGCAAAAAGCTAGCGAATCTGCAAATAGCTCTGCCGGACTTTTGCGTGACAGGCACTTGCATGATCATCATGTCGCCTTACCGGCAAGGGTCTGTGCCAAGGTCCAGCCTTACCCCTAACCAAGATCCCCTATATACCAAGACTTCGTATTACCTCTAGCCTCTTGTCATAATTATGTATAGGCGGAGCTATCGTGGGGTTATGCCAACATATGTCATCTGCCACTGCCCATGCAATGAACCGGCATCTTCGGATCTCCAAAAGATATCTTAATTGGCATAGAAATGAATCGATCAGTCAGTCTGCCTGCCAGTCAGCCAGCCAAGAAAACAACAATAATTTTGCTGGTCAAAAACGAAAGAATGTCCAAGATACCTGATCTCATCAACCTCTCCCCTCTACCCCTTCCCCTCCCCCGTTTTCCTTACCCATCATACCTCCCTTTACCTTCACATTCGTTTACCCACATACACGCTCCTTTACCATTCCAACTACCACGGGAAATATGCGCCAAACTCTCGCCACCCCCGCGCTGGCCCTCGCCGCCGCCGTCGCGCAGGTCCTAGCCCAGGACCTGAACCAGACGATCGTCGGGTGCGTAGAGCTGGGGTGTCCGGCCAGCAGCCTCGACAGCGCGAACGACAACTGCACGGTCGCAGACACGGGGTCGTTCCCGTACGTCGGGCTCACGCGCGTGTCCGCCAACACCTCCTCCTCATCCTCGCCCTCTGGTCTGTCCTGGGTCAAAGGCGTCAACGTCACAGACTCTTCCTCCAGCTCCTCGTCTTCCAACTCATCGCGCACCTTCCACAGCTCGTTCTACCTCGGCGCGCCGGCGGCCACGCCGCTGAACGCGTCGACGGGCGCGTGCGCGGTGTTCCTGCGCGGGGCCGAGGCGTGGAACATGTCGTTCGGCACGAGTGCGAACGCGACGGGGGAGGCGGCGCAGGGCACGTGCGCATCCGCTATGGGCGCGTCGTGCGTCAGCGCGCTGCTCGCGCGCGCGCAGGCGCAGATCTTAAGTTATTACGGCGGGAGCGGGGAGGCGCCGTCGGTCGCGGACGCGTGCGAGAGGCTGCGGCAGGACCTGGTGAACAGCACGTTGGACGCGTGCGTCTCGGTTTCCAAGGGGTCTTGGACTAATTTTACTGCGGTCGGTGAGTTTGTGTTCCACCTCCACTGTTCGAAGCCTGGGAGGGGCGAGTGGCTTTTCTTGTGACGTTTTTTATTGGTTGTGATGCGTAGGTGGCTGACTGTGACTTTAGCTTTAACTGGGGATGGCGCGCCGGAACCCATTTCGCAGCAAGAGAACTCGTCGTCGACCTGCTGGCCGGTTACTCCTAAGGAGGATAGTCTCACGCTGGTGACCGAGTTCACTACGCCGGTATGTATCACCTCCCCGTCATTTCTTTTTTTGGGTTCGATTTTGTTATCACCCCAAATATCACCTAATCTAACAAACGGCTGAATAGGGGACCGACCTAGTCGCAGATGCGGAAGAATCCTTCTGGGCTATTACACCCATTCTCACGGTATTCTACCCCATGGAGAATGGAACCGCGGTAAGCGCCGTCGATGCCTCTCTGTCTTGCGTCAAAGCCGTGGGGCCTGCACTAGCGTCCATCGACACTATCGACAATGGTACCGATGATCAAGACAATGGAGCAAATGCTATATCATCGTCATACCATTTCGCAACAGCTGCGTCGTGTGTGGTAGCGGCTGTTCTTTTTGCTTTGTATACAACATGAAAGTGGAGTTAGAGTTAGGATTCATGAGAAGTTAGCGTTGTTAGATTCTACGGTAGCTTTTATGATAGAACGAGATACATGGGTGTTTGGGAATAAAGGAGGCCTAAGATACCAATATGTATACGGAAAAGGGTAAGGGGAGCTTGGGGCGACACTCGTTATGTTCAATGTACATAGAAATTCTCAAATCTTCGGGGTCTCGAGGACGTACTATATTCTTGCCTCATCAATCCAGGAGTGTGAATCCTGAAGATACTTGTGAGCTCTCAAGTCCCCGGACCTTGCATGCCCTTCGAAATTCTCTGCTCTCGAGCAGCGCGCGCAGAGTCGCCCAATCTCACCGCTAGCTTTCTCATCCACGACCTCTTGGTACGTCTGTGTCTTCAGGTACTTGCCAACCCACAAACCTCCAGTATATCGCCCTGCTTTCCGCGTGGGTAACACATGGTTCGTTCCAATGCACTGCTTAGATGTTAGGTAATTCTAATCTTGTCTAGGTAGTTTTGCGCGAAACAAATATTGAGAAAAAGACAATAGCGTAGGAATGTTCACCTTGTCACCATATGAAACACAGGTCTTCTCGCCAAGAAACAGAGAGCCATAATTTCTCATCTTCTCCAAAGCCTCTCTTGGCTTCTGGGTCAAGATCTGCACGTGTTCGCTCGAATACACGTCCGCTAGCTCGTACGCCTCGTACAAGCTATCCACCACGACCACCTCGCCATAGTCTCGCCACGAGGTCCCGGCGAGTTCCGCCGTAGGCATATTCACTAAGATCTGCTCCACGAATTTAATAGTCTGTTGGCCCACTTCCTCTGAGGTCGTAATAAGTATAGGCGGAGAGTCTGGACCATGTTCGGCTTGGGAAAGTAAGTCGGTCGCGATAGTGAAGGGGTCCGCGTGTTCATCAGCGACTATGAGAACTTCTGTCGGGCCAGCTAACAAGTCGATCCCAATTTCACCAAATAATTGGCGTTTAGCCTCAGCGACGAAGGGATTCCCTGGCCCGGCTATGAAGTCAACTTTCTTGATTGATTCTGTCCCTAGTGCCATAGCGGCAATGGCCTGTGTTCCCCCAAGCAAGAAGATCTCATCAGCACCGGCGAAATGCGCTGCCGCAACGGTGGCGTTAGGGACCTGTCCAGCAATAGGCGGCGTACAAGCAATAACGTGCTTAACTCCAGCAACTTTTGCCGTCAATATCGTCATGTGAGCAGACGCAAGCAAAGGGTAACGGCCCCCAGGAATGTAAGCGCCTGTTGTCGAGATAGGATTGTTTCTCTGTCCGAGGAACACACCCGGCTGGATCTCAATCTCAAAGTCTTTGATACTCGCTCTCTGCGCTTCGGCAAACGTCCGTACGTTCTTCTGTGCCTCCTGTATATCCGCTATTGTCTGCGCGGGCACTTTTGATATGCATTCTTGTATCTGGCTCTCGGTCAATTTAAAGGATGGCGGTGACCATTTATCAAATTTCTCCGAATATGACCTCACAGCCTTGTCACCGTTGGCCCTAATATCGTCGATAACACCCTTTACGATGTCCGTCACCTTTTGATTAGCTGCGGTGTTTGCCACTAGACCGGCCGTCTTTATATGTCGAACTACCATCTTGTTTTTGATTCAATGTAACCTCCGTGCCGTTATAGACAAAGTTGGAGACATTAGTGGACTCTATTTAAAGCGAGCGCAATGTAGAATGGTCGATGTTCAGTCTCGGACTATATAATGACATTACCTCGGATGTCTTCGCGTCGCGTGGGGATTTATCGATGCGGAGAGGAGAGGAGCGGGGATGAAGGAATCAACCAATGAATCGGGCACGGAGATTTCCTTTTACTTCTCACGTTGTATTCGGCACGGTAGATTATTTCGATTATCCAGGTGTTCAGCTCGGCAGAGCACCATTTAGCAGTGAGTTGAGCCCTATTTTACTTTACATTAGCAAGTGTACGAAGATGTTCATCCTTAGTAGCATTCCGGTCTGAACAAATTAGTACTGTGAGTTAGGATTATACACATGTTTAATACTAAAGGCAGGGGAACAAATGTGTATAATGAATAAAGCCAAAACTTCTGTTGTACATGCTTGATTCCTAGACAATGCTTTACCTACTCGGAAGCGGATTGAAGCCTCGAATTCGTCTTTCTCAACCGCCAACCCAAGTTGCGAAGAGTCGTCTCTGGAGGAAAATCAGTTGAATATACCGGCGCAGATAGTTGAAACTTGGGGTTGCCACTATCAGCTCCGATGATTCTGATCCTCCTTCTCATGCACCAAGATGCACCGAGACTGTCCTTTGCAGTGTAAGGTGTCACATCTATGAGACTTTTTAGGGCCTTGATGGCACGCCGCTTATAACCCAAGCTTCGTGAGTCCCAATTTGGGCCATGTTGTATAAGCAGACCTAATATAGTAATGGCGAGATCAATGTGTTCTATCGTGAGGTGTGTTTCTCTGGGGTATGTCTTGACATCCAAGATCCAAATAGGGAGTGAATCTGCATATCGAGCCGCAAACTCCCAAACTATATCCACGGAACTAGATTCCAATAATACCCGTAAAAGCCTTATTAGTGGCAATTGACAAAAAGCCCGCATGTATTTAATCTGACGGGTCTTGGACACTCGTTGAAGGGCGTAAGGGCTAAACAAAATGTCTGCCACACTTTCCGTTTGGTGCCGAAGCCAGGTTTCTGTCATGTGCATATAAAGCGGCTTTCGGTCGACTGCAAGACTGATATCTGCCCCATAATCCATCAAGAGCTTGACATAAGTTCTCCTACTATCGCGATCCTTGAACTTAATTGCCTCAAGTAGCGGACATTGCTTTGTTCTTCCCAACCGGGAGATGGTATTAGGACTTGTACCACCCTCAAGAAGTCGTCTAAGTAACTCGGGCCCTTTCTGACGTTTAACAGCCCAGAAGACAGTGTTCGCACCACGTTTGGTGAACTTTCCATTGCAAGGGGCACCACTATCAAGTAAACCCATCGCCAAGTCTCTTGTATCTTTTTCGCTTTCGAGAAGGTAATAGAGAAACTCATCGCTTTGTAGCATAAATTTCTGCCGATCGACCTTGAGGATAAGGTGTAGGCTTTTCGTGTCTAGTGAACGAAGCAAAGTTGCAAATAAACACTAAATATCTGTTTTACTGGATACCCCGTCGTAATTTGAAAACAGTAAGTGGCCGGCATCGAAGTTTGGGAGTAAAATAACTGCTTCTAGAGCGGATTGAGACTTATAAAGGAATAGGCTAGTGCTAGTGCTGGTCACACGAAGCATAGGGTCGGCTCCATGGTCAAGAAGAAGTTGAATTATCTCTGGCAGCTCTTCAAGTTGATCATCGCTGACGGTGTAGCATAAAAAATGCAGAGGCGACATACCATCTTTGGTGACGGCATTTACCTTAGCCCCGTGATTGAGGAGTTTTGTGATGATTTCCCGTTTAAAAGAAATACAGGCTGCGTGTAAAGCTGTATACCCATAATCATCTTTGGAATTAACGTCTGCGCCATGAGATATAAGCAGGTTTATGGCCGATAAACTACCATTGCGAGCTGCGACTATGATTGGTGTTGTGTTTTTATCAGTTGGGTCCTTTGCTTCGATGTCAGCTCCCTTATTAATAAAAAGCTGTAATAAAAGGAGGCCCTTTCTCGCAAAAAAAGAATCTCTGTTAGCTATCTTTAGGCGAGCTCCAAGGCGGCGCCAATCAGGTACCGGACCCCATGGTTCTTGGAGATATATGTGAATGAGCGGCCTGAAGACGCCAGAGTTCTCCCAGGCCATTTGAATATCGATGCCGTATGAGATGAGACTGCATACCTGCCAACCCTGTAGTTAGATCAGATTGGACGTATCGCAAAATGATGCAGAGAAGAGCTTTGCCCGAAGTGAAAAGGCATCTTATAAGACACAAATTTTAAACACATATATTTTACTGCGGGATGAAAGAAAAATGAAGCCTTACTTTGGACACGCATGTATGCCAGTTCGAGTGTTTTTCATCTTTCGGGTTGAGTTCGGAAAGAATGAATTCTTTGGCGATTAACCATTCTCGACACTAACGACGATGATTAAATGCTTTCTCAGCATCATCCAGGATAGGCTTCGTAGTGTCCAAACCGACTACATATTTTATGATCCGAGAACCCTCTTGATATGAACCGTCGAATAAGCGATGGACTATCGAAGGAGCAGGATTGGATCGCATAATATTGCTAGTGTGGCCATGCTCTGCCGGTGATCGCGAGGTTAGATACATCGGCGCACCATAATTAATGATTAGCTTTGCCGTATATAAATGCATTGCGGAGAGTGCGAGATGTAACGCCGAACAAGGTAGATGCTTTGTCTCTGGTTGATGTATTGCTGAATATTTCGCGAGTAAAGTATCGCGGGAGAGGCATATAGGAAACTTGCATCGACAGATACCGTAGGAAAGGAGGCTGAGATTCGCCCCTCTTTCAATCAACAATCCTACAACCTCGTTGTTTCCCATATACGCTGCCATATGTAGTGGAGTCGAACACCAATTATTCGAACAAGCATGGTGTGACCAGAGCCGCCAAACTATGCCATTGAGGTAGGAGGCATCTTTGATTTGGCGTTTTCGATATAAATCTGGGTCAAACCTCTTACCAACAACATATAAACGAGACGTTGCACCAAAATAGCTTGTCGAGACCGTACGCGGGTTCATAGGACCTCTCAGGTAAAAATTTGGATGAATGCCAGAATCCAGGAGTAACTTGACTACCTTAGTATGCCCGGAAAATGCAGCTACTAAAAGTCCGAAACGGCGGGCGGCGGTATCAAGTTTTCTGAAGAGTATGGGATTCTCCATCACGACCGCATTATGACAGCGATTTGTTGCGGATAACGCAACTAAGTCTGAGAGACCGAGATGCTCTGCAATTTGGAGAATAATCTTAATTGGAAGTGTATTGATTGATGCCATCGTATGTTACTAATAGTTCTAAAAAAGAGTCCCTAGAGTAGTTCAAGGACTAAGAATTGATATTCGACTATTAAACCACGACTTGTGTCTTGTTGATATACAACAGAAAGAGATGAGATGGAATGAAAAATCCATTGAATCGAAAATTTGCTCAGATTTGAGATTAGTAATGCATGTATGTATGTGTAAATGAAGAAGTAAGAGCGATACGTGAGGCGATCCTGCTGTTCTATGAAAGGGTTTGATGAGAGTTAACTTCTCCTAAATGAACTTCAGCTGCATTACTAGCTCCAAATACGATGACATAATCAAATTATTTAGCCACTGAGGCTGATGAGTTGTGCGCCTGACGCCTGACCTAAGATTTTAATTAGCCGCTAAGACGGTTTAGCACTAGTTGGTTTCTCCGGAGCCTTGCATGTGCCGGTTTTCTAATCGCATATCAATCCTCTAAGCTCTTTCAACCTCTTCACCTTCAACATTCGCCATCGTCCCACCACGGGATACCTGATCTCCCTAACCCCCCTCACGCCTACTCACCCTGGGCATGATGTTGCCCTCTTCTATGCGGCGGGTTGTCTCTGTCGCACCCCAATCACCGTTTTTATCCAACTTAGCCCCTGCGAGCACTCGATTACCAGCCGCCTTTACACTTGGCTGTAATCCAAGGGGCCAACAGCGAAGACGATATTCCTCCTCCAAACCTTCGAGTCCTAATGACTCACCGAAGGATCCCAAGGATATATCTAATAGCCAAGTAACGGCTACGCCGTCTCAGCCGTCTAAGAAGAGCAGGGAAAAGCAAAAGCGCAAGGCCAACGAATGGACGGATATCAAACTAAAACTTCCCAGCGTCCCTAGCACGCAACATCTACCACAAGAATGTTCGTATAGATTAAAAAAAAACACTGTCGTTCAGCCGCGCATATGCATGTACTGACTTTTCGAACAGCCCTAGCCTTGTCGACCTTTTTCTCCCTGCATCGGCCGATGTCAGTAACCAACAGCTGTCCCAAAGCGATTACCGACGATGCATTTGCGCAAATATTCGCCCCTCACACGAAAAACAGCAAATATAACGATGTTATGTCTACGATCTCTAGTACCGTCGATGAGCTTGAACAGCCCATGCAGAACCTGACTGTGGAGAGTCAGCAAGGTGGCGAGGCCATCACGGACGCTAACGGCGAGCCGATGCACAAGATCGACCTCAAGCACCCCGACGGCACGGAATCCAGCGTCTACGTCCAGCTCAATGCTATGTCCGGCCAGTTCCTGCCTTTCCGGCCCCCTCCCCTGCCTCAAGCCGAGAGCGCGGCTGAGCCTGAGGTCGACGCCAAACTTGAAAAGATGATGGAGTGTATTCCGCATACCCGTATTTACAAGGCCATGTTCACGCTCGAGGAGTCGACGGACGAGAACGGCCAGCTTCGCATCGTGGCGCACAGCCCCCAGATAATCGAGGAAGCGGAGCCGCCGCGTACGTTCCTGGAACGCATGGCCATGCGCCAGATCCGGTGGCGTGAGGAGGTGCGGGGCGAAAGCCCCGACATGCTCGCCATCAGCGTGCGAAGGCAGCGGAAGTTGAAGATGAAGAAGAAGAAGTACAAGAAGCTGATGAAGCGGACGCGAAACGTTCGACGGAAGCTGGATCGGATCTAAGGCAAGTGCCTGGCTCTGGCTTCCCTGTACATAAGAGCGTATCTATCTCATCGCCTACATCGCCGCACGTTTCAGTATGGTGCATTAAGTGGGCTGTCAGTCATAATGCGGTGTATAGGTCAGGTCGGATTGGTTCGAGTCGTTTCTTTACGGATTTCTTACTCTTACACTACCTAGATCATAGCATACCTATTTGAATTTCTCCAAGCATTTCTGTAGGTGTGCTACGGTGACGTGCAATACAATCTCAATTTCGAATTCTTACGAACTACATACCCAGGCTGCCAGGTATTTGGACACATGACCGTGATAACGTAACGTATAGTTAGTCCTTTACTGGATTTTCAACCATCAGCTCGATCAACGAAAAGGCAACTTCGGCTGCAGCGAGAGCCGTCGTCTCCCCCACGGTATCGTAAACCGGCGCCACCTCGACAACATCCCCGCCAATTACGTTAAGGCCATTCAGTCCATCGAGGATCGTGAGCAGCTCCCTCGAAGACCAACCACCGGGCTCGGGCGTTCCCGTCGCTTGTCGATGCCAGACAGCGTCAGCAAATGTTGGGTCTCGTGATCTTACTCCAAACACGGCTATTGAAAATTTTAGAGCTTACCTGGCGCAAACGCCGGGTCGAGGACGTCGATGTCCACGCTGATGTAGACCTTCGAGTCCCCGACTCGGTCTTTGATCTGGGAGATTATCCCCGCGGTGCCGACCTTGTCCACGTCGCGGGCTTTTATGGCTGAGAAGCCGCAGCGCACGTCGTTTCTCATGTCGCCCTTCTTGCGAAAGAGGGGAGCCCGTATTCCGGCGTGGATCGAGTTTGGGCGGATGAGGCCCTGGTCACTTTTATCAGCACTAACGACACAGTCTTATCTCAAAATAAGTCATAGGCTACGTACCTCCTCGTGAGCGATGTGAAGGAAAGTTCCATGGTTTAAGCCCCTATTGAAATAAACTTATTAGCCACTCACTTGACACCCAGAGCCATTATGGGATGTCTGCAACTCACGCATAATCCGAAATCCCACCTCCTAATACCGCAGGATCCCAAGTATCTCACAAGACGTTAGCTCGAATTCTTCCAAGGATAGGAGAGCACAAACCTATGTGACTGTCGAAGTGGATTACCGAGACTGGCCCCCAGTGGTTATAAGTCGATCTCAGTGCCGACAGCGTCGTAGTATGGTCACCTCCTAGCGTTATTATCCTTGGATGAGCCGAATAGCTCTCATTGGAAGCTGTTCTCCCGGAAATAACCTAGGACGCTCTATCAGCTTCTCGGTATCAAATTACACAGCTTATTACGAAAACTCAGCCTGACTGTGTGAGCCTTGTCCAACTGCGCCAGAGCAACGTTGTTATCCAACCAGGTCAACGGCACATCGCCGCAATCCACGATCGTCGCCCACGATTTCAGAGGATTTCGCCCTAGAATGCCATTAGATATAGACCCCTAACCAATTACCAGCACGGAATAAAATTTACCAGTATAGACGCTCCAAGCAAAGTCCTCCGCTTTTCTCTGACTTCCGATCCTGATGCCCCTGGGACCGTAGCGTGCGCCAGGCCTAGCCGTGACCCCCTATTCGACATGAGCCACATACCCATGCACGCAGGGCGTACCCACATAGCGCACAATTTACTAACAGTGTCGAAAGGCGCGCCTAAAATCGCGATGTCATACTTATTGCCCTCGGCCTCCTTATCTGATAGACAATTGAGATAGGGCAGATTCGCATACGTCGCCAAGCCGTTGAATTGGCTGCCCGTCACGATGTCGACATTGTCAGTTATCCCAAGAGATGACGGCTTCAGGCTGGGCCATTTTTCGGGGAATTTGAACGCCTCTCTGCAGGTTGCACCCTGCACCCCTGAAGGAAGTGGTTTTGGGTCAGGTACGAATACGGGCTTTTGAGGGGATTCCCGTGCATCGACGGTGGCTACACCGAGTATGAATAACGAATTCCGGAGATACATGATGTTTAACTTCTGTCAACGTTAGGTTCGAGAAAAAGACAACGGATACCCTAGTTGAGAAACACCTCTCGAGGTCATACTTACTTTCTTATATATCCATACCTGGGTATCTCAATTATATCATTATCTTGACACATCCATAGATGTATAGGTAAAAGTAAACTTGAAGCGATACGACTTACCACAAATGCGGGCTTGCATATGCAGGTACAGGGATTGTCTAACCAATAGAATAGAGGGAAAGTACTACGGGTTAGGATTACATAAGGCCGAATCTTTGTCACACGACTCGGCCGAGTTCATCTTCTCATCCCGTACAACATCATCTTAAGAAATGAAAATCATAGTTATTCTCTCGTCGTTATTTAATTCATCCGCCTTACTCCTTTCCCTTCACCTTCCAGCATGTGTTAGTTCTAACCCCCCATACATAAATACTTCCTCACGGCCAGACACCCCCTTTCAACTAATTCTCTAATTCTCTAAGCCGGTATACAATAAGCTGTATAGTCCCGTTGCGGACTCTCCTATGTGATTCATATGGTATCTGGCCGTGATTCCCCAACCCCCCACAATGTCTCAATCCCACGTCCGAATCTTCCCCTCCCCCAAAGACGACCCCGACCCCGACATCGAGGCCTCAACCCCCCTCACCGCCTCCTCCTCCAGCAGCTCCCTCAACTTCTCCGTGCCCTCGCCCGGCGAGCTTGAGCGCACCGTCCGCTCGACCCTCAGCTAGTGGAAGGAGGAGTACATGTACAGCGGCGTGTGTCTCCTGACCGCCTGCGTGCTCGTCGCGCTCATGTACGTGTTCGACGGGCAGCCAGAGCCGCAGTGGAGCTCCAACCTGCAGTACGGCACCGTGATCATCGCCATCATGAGCTGCTTCCGGCTGGCGCTGAAGGCGGTCCTCGAGTCGTGCATCAGCCAGGGCGCCTGGATCTAGGTGTCCGGGTTCCGCAAGGGCAGCGTCGAGGCCAAGATTGAGGACTTCAAGATGTTCGATGAGGCGGCGACGGGGTTGTGGGGCAGTCTGGTCTTGATATGGCGGATGAGGGGAAAGTGAGTGATGCAGATTGTGCGAGGACTTGAGTATGACAAATGCTGAAGCAATCGCAGGCATCTGGCATGTGTTGGGGCCGCCATCATGATCCTTGCTCAGGGTTTCGAGACATTTTCGTCGGGGATGGTTGGGTTCGATCAGTCGCCAACACCAGTCGTCGACAAAACCAGCATGAATATTTTGTCTGCTCCGCCTCCTCCCAGGGCCGAAACATGGTCTAACATCGTTTCGTCGGGGAGTAAGAGTGGCGGTTTGTGATAATGCCTCCTGGGCAATCGTATTTCCTACTAACGGAGTTAGATACATCTTTAGGTCTCTCCGCCAAAGCCGCAATCTACGACGGTATTATAGCCAAGACCATATCACCAATCCCAGTGTCATGTTCAACGTTAGATTGCACGTGGCCCCCGTTTCCCACGTTGGCAGTATGTGGAAATTGCACCGAGTCGCTCGTTAAGACTTCTTGTAATTCCCAGAACGGGTGTACCTACACTATGCCCTCAGGGACCTCAATATCCGGACAACATGGCGCAGTTTCCAATTTCAGATTTGAAGTTGCCCCATCCGACAGCCTGACAAACACCTTCGCTCCAAATTCGCAAGCTTTCATCTCCGTCTTCGACACGATATCCGTATCGCAGACATCTTCAAAACCCAGTGTCCAGGCTCACGAATGTGGCCTGTGGTTCTGCCTCCAAAGCCTCAACGTCACAATGAAAAACGGCATCCAAACCAGCACCGTAATATCAAATTGGTCCAAGACAAATTTCTCCACAGCAGCCAGCGCCCGCTCCGACGAATTCACCTTCGTAGACATCCCACCCGATCTCCACGTTCAAAACCAAACCCGCTACTCCGTCCCCGCGGGTTCCGTCCAAGCACTCAAGACGTTCATAGACTCCCTAATGACAGGCAGCGCATCCGGCCCCATAGGCGCAGTTAAGTACTCATCCGACTGGATCGAAGCGCTATGGAACGCGACCCCAGACCTAGACGCCTGGATCGCTCGACTTGCACTCAGCATGACGAACGAGATCCGCCGCACCGGCACCCTCGCCACAGACACGGACCCAGACACAGACACAGACAGAATGCTCGCGTACGCCGGCACCGCGTACATCGCCGCGTCCCACGTCCGCGTCAACTGGTACTGGGTGATCTACCCGCTGTCGCTGATGGTGCTCGCCTTCTGCTACCTAGCGCAGACGGTCTGGCGCACGGCGCGCGACCGCGTGTGCGCCTGGAAGGGCGACTCGCTGCCCATGCTGTTCTGCCACGTCGAGCCGGGCGTCTATGCCCAGGTCCAGGACGGCATGGATGTGCCCGAGGGGCTGATCGGGAAGGTTGGGAAGACGGAGATCGAGCTAGTGCAGCAGGATGATGGGATGTGGGTTTTCAGAGAGCCGGTGAACAATTAATCGGGGGCTGGGTGGCTTGCAGGGCGGGGCTGTGCGTGTACCTGTTGATTGGTGGACTCTCTTCCTCACCTAGATTGCTGTCACCCGTAAATATAATAGTTGCTGCGCGGTTTTCTTCACCTAGACCAAGGTGAGCAGTCACTGCAAATGCGTGAATTCGTACGATGTTCCTAGCAATGTTCCTAGGTCTGTGGTATCGAGCGCATTATTGAACAATCTTCTGCCGCCGTCTCAGTTCCCTTCTCGATAGAAGGAGATACTGGTCATATCCTACATTTCATTTCCACGGAGGATAAATCGAGTATTTCCTTTCCCTATTTTGCCCTAAACTCCAGACATGCATTGCAACCCGGAAATATCAATCTTGCCGACCAACTAAGCCAAGGAAATATTTAGTATCACACGCTGCAGCTAATAGTGTCATCCCTCAAGGCGTCGAGCAGAACCCGCGCTGTTTCCTTGTCCCCGCCATCGACATTCTGTTCGTGTACTTGCCCTTGCGTCGTAGCAGCCGCCGCAGCTTCCTTGATCTCCTCGTCGCTCCACGCCCTCTCGATCCAGTCGTCTTCTCCCATTCCCTGGTCCGTATCCGCGTTAAGGCCGTAGGCGGCTAGGACTTCGCTTGCGAGGTGGTCTATGTTCAAGGGGTTGGTGAAGATGTTGGACATGTCAATGTCGTTGAGTGTATTGTTAGTATTAGTATGTGTATGGGTGCTATTGAAATGGGAATGTGGCTCGGGGGCGTTGTTCATGTTGCTGTCGAGGGAGTTAGGCGAGTTGGAGTCCTCGTCTGAAGAGAGCGAGTGCACCGTCCCTGGCGTTACGTTGATTTTCGGATTTGGTACAAAATATGCCGGCCGCTGGTTTTGCATCGCTATCGGAGAGGTGGTGGAAACTGGTTTCCCGTTTGTTACGAGGGCCCGAATAGAGCTGAAGTCGGCTGCAAACAGCCCCCGCAGGCTCGCCGGGAAGTCCGATTCTTCCGCTAACCGGCCTTTGCTAAAACATAGATCCATTGTCATAGCCAGGCGTAGATAGTAGCCCGGTTGAGATGCTAGTATATCAGTCCAATCCGATATTGATGATTGCTTGCCATCGTTATAGAGGCTAGAGAAACCGAACCCCGGGTTAGAAGGGGTATCTAAATGAGCTATGTTGATTATGTGCCGGATAGTTTCGCTGATATAATCAACACCGTCGTATTGGGGTTGATAAGTTTTCATCGCTTCGATGAGAATGTTAAGCCGGTGTTGCTTTGCTGCCATATTAGGATCTGTGCTTGGTGGGCTGTTCTTGGTTTTATTCAGCGACGACAGTTTGACATCGATGATGTGCAACACTAGAGGCAATGCCGTGCATGCAACACTGAGCCGAGTTAGCTATACATAAATAGTGATTATAATTCGATATCAAAACTCACGCGCTAATCGGTAGGAAACGAGCAAGTCGTAGTTGGATGAGTTCTTTCAGGCATTCCGTCACACTACATGCCGCGTCTTGAAGCTCATGCCTGTTGTCGTAGATTTTCGAGAATTCCCGAAGATTGTTGCTCAAATTTGGCGAAGTACAAGCTACAGCCAACTGTAGAACTTCATGATGACAAAGGGCTGCTCGAGCAGAACTGTGATAGTGTAAGCGTTCACCTTCTTCCTGTGTCAATATCCGGGATAGACCTTACTGGTAATGCATGTACATCAGGTTGGTGTACAGGATCACAGAATCATGCTGAAGCTGCTTGCTGTTCGCAGTCGTCATCCTCGGAATACTCCCGCCTCCGAACATCGGGAATCGTAGCGTTGCACCTTTATACCATCTTCTCAGCGACGCCTTACATTCGTTCAATGTGGCTGCTCCTTCAGAGCCTGGTTGCCTATCCCACCCAGGCACGTCGTCAAGTGGGAATACTAAATTTACAAGATCGGTCAAGACGGAACAGAGCTCTCCGATCTGAACAAATATCTCGATGAGACACCTCTTGGTTTCCGCATTGTACACTTTAGACCGTTCTACCTCGTCGGCAAGGTCCGTGTATCCGAGACCGGTGTTAGCGTCGAGGTCGAAATGCGCTCGAGATATTTGTAGACTCCGCCGTACCCCCAAACCTAAAATGCGATCACGGACGAGACAACACCACCACAGCCGCTTCAGTACGTTCTGCTTCTTATGTTGTGCCGGATCAGTTATCGCTGAGTAGGTTGGCTTGACTGCGTAAAGGTGGGCGTCGGAACTCTTCGCGTTTTGTATTGCGATTCCAAGCCACGTGCTATTGAGCTTCTTGGCAGCGAGGGACCAATTCGTAGCCCAAAACGAAAGAAGAAGTGCAGTTTGCGCAAGGCTAACCAAAGATATTTCGGTGTCAAAATCGAATAGGAGCTGGCCCCTTATAAGCAAAAGGTAACGATTGGGCTCAAGAGTATATAAATCTTACCTTCGTACGCCTATAGAAAGTAGCCCTTGCGGCGCGGATACTGGGAAACCCCAATGCCTTTATACTACTTTTCGAAACAAACTGACAAGCTTGCTTAGCTTTAATCATCGTGGTGGAGTCGGGTGACTTACATTACAGGACGAGAATAGAAGAGCTTGGAAGAAGACGAGGGATATCTTTTCGGTTGGCTCCGTAAAGGATTGGTTACAATACATGTCCCAGAAGTCCCCTTCGTTGATTATCGGCATTATAGGATGAATATGCAGGAAATACTGTTGCACGAATTCGTCCAGGATGGCTCTCGTCGGGACTCGAAGGCAACCTTGTGACTCTAGATAGTTGACATCTTGAGGCATGATATTATGAAGATTGCTAATGTTAACGAAGGGATAGTATGAATATGTGACATCGGCATTGACTGCAATACGTTGGTCACCAACCCAAAGAGGAATCTCCGGGGTCATAAAAGAATTGAAGGTATTCAACGGTAAAGTCGCAGTTTCTAGCGCCCGGTTAGACCGGATCGGCCCATTGTTGTAAGAGAACTCACCTTGAATTGAAGGAATTGGACTCGGGATTCGATTAGTAGATTGGTCATTTAGTATGTCCGGCAAGCTTTGCTGCGATACACCAGGGCCGGTCCATCGTTCAGTTTCGACGTCTGGACTCGTCTGGTTATCAGGGCGATTGGATATGTCTTGTAGCGATGTACTGTTTTCCCCATCTGCTCCTAGCGAAGGCCCATGTATTCGTGAATTCACCACATCTTCTGCAGTACGGCCATGAGCACATTCCTCTGCCGAATAGGAAGGATATGATGATTGTGTATTATCGTTTTCACCGCGCTGGCCTCTTTTACTAAATAGCATGAGCAGAGTTACGTAAGTAATAAGAGAGGCTAGAGACTCACAACCTAGACGCTCGTCCAGTCACAACACAAGTCTCGTTGTCCAGATAACAATTCATACACGGCCTACCGCGTTGAGAAACGTCACATCTCACTTTGCGGCTCCGACATGATAGACAGGCTTTAGGTGCCCTCTTGCGCATCTTGCCCGCTGTCTTCGGTTTGGGCTCGACGGCTTCAACACTCGTGGGAGCCATCGTGACAGGTAAGTAATCCATGGTTACTGTCAAGAAAATTCCAGGCAAGATAAGAAAGCGATGTGGAAGAAAAAGGGAGAAAGGTCCGTCCCCAGGAATTGGAGAAGTTCGTGGGGTTGTGGGGTATACTCCATTGTCCTTATTCAGAAAGGCATCTAGGTGCTCTTGGCAGACTCCGTTGTGAGAGTACACCAAGCAAGGACTGGTCTTTTTGAATTACATGTAGTAGCATAATGCAGGGACTAGCGCAAAATGCGGCATCGGAGTCGATACCACAGGTATGGATCTTAGGACAGATTGACGGATCCATGCTATTTCCTTGACGGAGTAGTCGGGAGGGAAGGAGGGAAGAGACCAATGGTAGCATTTGTAAGCTTGCCATCCATCAGGTCCCATGATAAAATATGAGGGCGGTGGCCATAAAACTGACGACAAAGAGCCGCCAATTCGTCAAATCAGAAGAAAATCCGGGGATCCGAAACTAGTACGGATGTCAATGAAGGTGTCAATTTTCCGGGCTTGCCGCCCAGCAGACAAAGACAAACATTCATGTAAAGCAAGGAACCTTGGAAGCCTGTACGCTCATACATACCTAGAGCGAGGACAGGACCTAAGCAGGATACATGTAGGGAGGGTGGTTGCAATTTGCCGCGGCAAAACGAGTCCAGAAGCCGGCAAAAGGCTCGGTAATAAATTGACCGTGGTCAAACACCCTAATGATATCCATATTCGCCGGGCTAATTATAGGAATGATTGGCCTTGGCTTTTATATTATAAAGGGGAAGTAGATAAGATCTATTGGCACGTATGTATGTAAATCAAAAAATGAAGTTCTTCGCCAAAAGTTTCAAAGTGATCCATCCTTTCAATTGAAACTTCCCCACAAAAAAGTGTCCTTCCCCAATATTCACTTATGCAATAAACCCTCATAAGTACCTATTGAGACTTTATAATTCCTTTATTCGCTCAAGTTTTCAATAAGTTTCACTGTAACATTTCAAGCTATCGTATGAGTTATTAAGGTATTGCGGAATTATATTACCATTAATTTATATTATTCAAACACTTGTTAAGTTTAAATATCTAAGACATAGTACTTACGTTGCTTCGTGAAACTCATCATAATTATTAAGTGGGTTAGTTAAATGAGGTATTACACCTAGATTATCCTTTGGGTCGCTTATTAAGGTAACTTACATATATTATGGGCTAGCAATATGTACCAATTAAGGGATCAGGGGATAGCTATTACTGCATGCGAAACATCACTCAAATTTCACCACAACTCTAAGATCTTCCAATAATTATCGGTTTATTCGATGAATTTTTCGAAAGCGAAAACGCAACTTTATAATAAAAATACACTACATTAGTGTGAATAACCTAGTTATTGGCTATGGGCTTTTCCGAGCTGTTATTCAATCAGCAAGTTAATATTCCTAGGTCTTGTCAAAGTCATAGTTGCGGTTGTCGGATAGGTAGGTAAGTCAAGTAATTTATAATTCTATAAACATGTCTATAAATCTCAACATCTCTTTCCTCTAGTAGACGGATGTAGCCATTCTAGTTGCCCTGATCTACTCTATTAGTTTCATAAACATCGTAACTCTAATCCTCATAGTGTCCGTCCTCATGCGTCGACGATGAATCTCTAGCCTCCTTCGGTACCCTGACGAAACCCAGCAAAGACCCAGTGACGACAACGAGGACCGATACCCCGAAATACGGCAAGCCGATCCAACCGCCCCCGAGTCTCATCCCGAGCGCGAAGAGCGTAGCAAGGAAGGGTTGAGCATACACGCTCCCGATGACCTCCACCATTCCCACAAGACTAAAGAGCCGGGAACGATGTTCTGGATCGATGTACAAGGTCATCAGACTTCTAGTCAGACTATTGAAACCAGCACCTAGGGCCATAAGAAGGAGGCCAAAGACGAAACTGACGAGATTCGGGGATAGACCAAGGATTAACACTCCGACCAGCAGGATTCCAAATGACCAGCGCGCAAGGGACAGGTCGCGGTGGTGCTCGTCGGGCGCTCGGAACCGCGCAGGCGTCGTGTCCTTCATAATATACCGTGTGATCCATGGCAGGAAAACGAGTGCTTGGATGACCTGAGCGATACCGTACGTAGACTGGATGTATCCTGCTTGCGATAATTCAATGTCATATCTCTTCGAGACAAATAAGGCCATAAACGCTAATGTGGAATAAAGAACCGGGGCCGATCCTAGGCATGTCAAAAGGAGAAGAATAAGGGATGGAGATTTGAGTATCGATAATGACTCCTTGAACCTCGCGATGACGTGAGCCACTCGTGACTTGGAATCTATAACTCCTGTTTCTAGCTCCTGGGCGTCTTCTTGGTATTTCTGATGCTTCAACGTCTCCGGGACGAAGAGGAAAGTGACAGCTGCTACGATTATAACGACAACCGCAGACCAAATTGGTGGCCATGGACCCAGCTTTTCCATCATGAAAGACGAGACAGCTGGTGAGATAAGATTTCCAGCTAAACTGGCGACATGAAGACGCATGAATGCAACCGCCCTACGAACGAATTAGCCATCGGTATCATCAAACTGAGCATAAAAACAAACCTCTCTTCCTCAGTCGTCGAGTCTGTGATCATACTAAGGATAATCCCGATAAGAACCGCACTACCACCCCCAACCGCGTAACCCGCAGACCCGAGCCAGATCAACTCGATCGGGAATACGGTATGGAAATACAGCACCGTCATTCCCCAGAAGATGTTTAAAACCATTCCGAACAGGGCTATGACGAATACAGGTTTTCGTCCGATTCTGCTGCTATCAGCTAATTTGTTCAATTTAGTAAGCTTAGAGATGACACGTACCTGTCAGCAACGAGACCCCAGGGGAACGCAGCGAGAAACCCGACGAGGGCATCGAGACTACCCGAAAGAGCCATAACAAATGCCACTTTGCTCTGAATCCCGTCGTCCTTGCATTGTTTCTCGTCAATTGGGACGCCGGCGCTCTCCTCGACGCCGTAGTGCTGCCTGCAGACCACATCTTCCACGACTCGCGTGACAGGGATGCTGATAAGCCCGCTAGACGCCGAAGCGGTAAATGCGATTATACAGAGAAGATTCACGATCGCCCAGCCGTTATGGACTTTCGGAACGTGGACGCTCGCGATTGATGCTACCGATAACGTCGGGAGATGCGAGGGTCGTCGAGGCCGCTGATCCGTTAGCAGGGGGGACGACTCCGTAAACTCGTCCGAGTCACGATGGTGCTGTACGTCACCACCCATCGCTACCTATATATGTAGTTATTCGAACTATAAGGCATTTGATGCCATACTATCCTCCCTTGATAAAGAAGGAAATATATTACAAGTATTTGAAAGAAAGCGAGACGAAACGATAATTCCAAGATTCTTGGACATGCCCAATGTCTTAACTAAAATCTTATGGGTATTCCGATACCTTGAAATGGAAGTACGCCGAACTCCGCGATGTTGTGCTTCTGGGACTTTGTTGTCTGTTGGTAGCGAATCAGAGGACGCCGATTCAGCCCTTCGTTGCCAAATTTAGATATGCCTAACAGGGGTGAATCGGTTCAGATCTCCTAGATGGCCTCACTGCACGCTCGACGACCTTCCACAAATTATAGGAGTTTAAAGAAATATTGCATTTTATTTCGCGAATTTCATATAACTTCGGAATATTTCCTTGCGAATAGGTAGGCAGTCCTTTAAGGTTACTTACCTACCTATGCAGTGTCTCAAATTCAATTCAGCTACTTCCTTGTAAAGTGGCATTGGCGTCAAATGTTGCGCGTAACAAGTCTTCTAGATCGTGATAGTTGTATCGCAGGTCTTTATTGTGGAGAGGCTTAATAAATACCTAGCTGTGGATGTGTCAATCAAGTTCACGTAAAGTGTTACTTCTACCCATAACTACTTAAAGTATCTCTTCTAATAGCATATGTTATAGTTTTATAGATTGTTAAATGGATCTTTAATATTGGTAGATATGATGATCTTAGCTTTTTATCATAGTGTTTGATTGTTGTCATGGCCAAAACCAGGAAGAAAAGATAACATTTTGGAACACTCTATCTAGTCCGGTCAGGCTTTTCCTTAGGGTATACTGGGCGACGGGAGGGTGGTTCTGAGTCGTTTTTCGAAGTGTGTTCGGGGTTTTTCTTTTGGAAACAGCTGGCTACCTAGCTATCGTGTGGGCTGGCGCCCTTAGTTACCTACCTAGGAAACAGTGCTAAGGGCAGGTTTGGAGGATACAATCCTTATGGTACGTCCTATGCGTCATGGATACACACCTCCAGACGTAAACAATATCATCATCATCATCATCATCATCATCCCACAAGACCTGGGATATATGGTATTTACAGCCGTATGGGATTGGGTATCAGGTCCACTTTATTTTGTGATAATTGTATGGCTCGACTGTGTAGGAGATCAATTATTATGTGTTTAGGTTCGATTCCTATTAGCGCTATTGACATCGCGCTGATAGCACTCCTTTCTGTAAATATTGATAATTTCCTAAAGGTTTTTTAAGTAAGAACTTCTATTTCATTACGTGATTAGTTATTATCTCCTTTCTTTGATGTTAAATGAATCTTTGACGAAGCATAGTAAGCTATCTTACCTAGGTACATTTGTGTCCGTAGGGGGTTAACATCAAGTCACGGCAAAGGAAGTCCTTACTTCTACCCGGTTGAGTTGTTAAACCTCCCCAAATGATTTCACACTAGATACTAGCTAGTGCTAGTAATAAGGCAATTTCAATAACTTCCACTTGACATGAGTTATATTATGTAGAAAACTACAATGCTTTAGAGATCAACTGCAACGATTCATTTCTCTAAAAATCTCCATTTCTTCTTATCTTTATGCACCAACTTTATTCTCCATCCTACTCAATATGGCTTACAGTAAGTACCATTTACCTTTCGGATTCTTCAACCCTCTTCGTCTTACATGACTATCTCCTTAACTGGCAGTTGTCTGCAGACAAGGTTAAACAAGCCCAGTACATCTAAGCACAGGTAATAGCTCACCGACACCCACAACAGTATAATTCTGATTAATGATTAGTTGGGAATGATTCTTAGTTATGCGAACGGTTTTTCTACTTCTTAAACCCTGTCGGCAGACAACTGCCACTCAAAGGGATGTAGGCTGATTGATACGTACTAGAACCTATCGAAAACCATCTGAATTCCCATCATCGCCGGGAACGGAATCGACCCTTGTTGGAATTACCCCAGCCAAGAGGTGAGCGTTGCAACGAAGGTTAAACACCACCCCATCAGCATTTTATGGAAATGTTCATCCTATCAATTTTATCAGAGTACCTCGCAATGTGTGTCAATCATTTGGTTGACGCAGATAGGTGGGAGGTATGTAGGTATTTATGAGCACGGGGCGAATTCAAGACAGTCGTCACAGCCTGCCTCTTCACTAATTATTATCTCAGGGCGAACCATGGTTTTTGGATTACACTGCAAATCTCTTGAGGTAAATGCCTCCTGGCTGTCACGGAAATCCTTCCAGGAAATAAACTTACATTACTTTCGCTGGCTGATACTAACCCCCTTGAAAGGATTTGATCACCTACATAAATTCCATTGGACACAGTATTCAGAACTTCTTAAGCAGGTTCCTACCTAAGGTATGTATTCGAGTTTGTGCCAAGACTACCGATACGTATGCTCCCCCTAATAGGTACTCATCACGAATCAAATCGCCCCATACTTGCCGAAGCCCCTATCTGAGCTGGGGACTTAATTGCCATCGTGGGTGATGAAATGGGCGGGTTTAGCAACGAACAGCGTATGGATATTAGAACCGTGGTGGTTGAAGGCTTAGACGCGAATCTTTACGATGTAGAATCCTTGAAAGGGTGGATCACTTTGCGATCATGATCTCGTACGTGAATTCAGTGAATGTAGCACTCCGTCCAGATCGAGCATTCCTAGCTACATGGGATATGATGTGGCTGCCTACCTAGGCAGGTAGGTCGCAGTCTACACCTCTGCCGGGATGGTAAAACCGTAAAACGGGGCGATTTACTCCACTACAGTGGGCATCTTGTATTGCACCTCATAAAATGTATGTAAAGTTACAAGATATGAATGAGTACCAGTAAACAGTAAGTAAGGAAATTATAACTTTATCTTAAAAAAGGTATCTTTACACACAAATATCAGTAGCTGAGTACATCCCCACCAGTGGAGTAAAAGGCTCCAATTTACGGTTTTACCATCCCGGCAGAGGTGTAGCCTCGCATTTAGATCCCCATCCCCCAAACCACCTTTGCGGGATCAAGCCGCGTTCTAGAACTAGAATAGATTGCCGCGACTCAACGGTTTACCTAACAGACATACGATTTGTGGAGAGGATGATGAGACTTCTGGAAAAGGGGGTAGTAGAATCTGCATGCGACCACCCGTATCGAGGTATGGCAATATCATACACCCACTGATGATTGCCTATAAGAAACGGTACCATGCTGCCAGGTCGCATTCTAAAATATCCTCTTACGTCAGCACTAGTACAGACGGGAAGGGCCGTGCAGATATCAGATCGTTTCAACCAGGGAATGTCGTCGACCAATATCTAAGATAGGGCTTTCATTGGGTCCCTGCCAAATGTCATCGACTCCGCTCCGCTGGATAATTGATCGATTTCGACTCGTGGCTACAGCCCTGACCGCCCGAAACCCCAGCTTATTAGTGGATATATATGTAGCATTGTGACTGAAGGAAGTTAAGATCGATCCCCAGGCTGGTTGATGTACCTGGGTAGTGAGGGAAATACGTATGACAGATACGGCCGGTCGGCTCGGGACGTCTGACATTGGGCTAAAGTCGGCAAGCCGTTTCTTAATCTTGTATTCGACCAGGCGCCACGGTCCCTGGTAATTGGACATCGCCTTCGTCACACCCGCATGCCCAAAGGTGATGCATACGTAGGTCCACACCGGCCCGAGATTCTGCTAATTGGTTAACTGTATTAACATCTTCACCGGTGGAGACATACCTACCCAGCTACTACCTTGGCTGCTTGGTAGATAGGCGCCTTGCCTCCAGGGACGATGGCCCCCAAATACTTGGCTGCCTTTGCCACAGAAGCCATCTTGTAGTCATGCCTATGCATTGCTACTCGTCACACGAATCTTGGTACAGCCCGACGGGACTATTAGGCCGTCCCGAGATTTCGGGATGTGGGCCAAAAAAAAAAAAGCAATACCGTTGAGCTTCATACGTGGGCTGAAAATCAACGCCGCCACGTCAATAGCCACGGGGGGTTCCAGGACCTCGGACAGGCCTAGGAGACGGCCAAATAGGCTTTTCCAGCCTTCGATTCGTTTTACAATGTGGCGTGAAAGTCAACTGACCCCAACAGGTAGCCAGGTTGCCGGAGCAGCGATCGAACTCCATCCATCACATATCACATTATAGCATCCTTGTCTTGTTACCAAAGGAGCATTCACATTTCGATCCTGTTGACCGTATATCTAGTATCTCCACTGCATCATATCGCTTCGTAAACGAGCTAATGCTTCTCATACCGAAAAGTACCCGAAGCACATTCCTTTACTAGTCCCACTGTTCATATACTTTTGCTTTTTACTGTATGTGCCTCGTGTCATCGATTTGGAGCACCCCACTCTAGCCAGTCAAGGTACTAGGGTAGGTAGCTAGGAATGTATACATTAACAGGGTCTGTCAAATACGACCCATCTGCGTGGTATTTATCAGATGTGATAAATGAGTACCTAGATGGAGTGATATAAGGCTCCCCGGATATCCCCTGTATAAACCGCGTCGACCAAGACACCGCTAGTGTCTGCAGCAAGTACCATGTAAGTCAACGTACTAGTATCCAATAATATTATATCAGCAACTCTATTCTCATGGACATACTATATACGCATGCTGCAGTATCTAATACGTAGCACTTAAGTGTTGTGCAGTTACTACCTCATCTAGTCACGAACTGGTACTAACCCCGAAGCCTCCTACTACGACACCGCGCAGCCAGCAAATAAGCATAGTAACTACCTAGAATCCCAGAAAGTTGGTTACAGGCGTATGTCAGATGATGGGATGGCGCTGCGGGTGTGGCCATAAGCGGTTCATTACAGGACTACCAGGGCTGCTAGACCAGGGTTATATCCTAGTCGAAGTAGTGTTGGGATTCACACATCAGAGAATCTGGCGTCGATATCTGCCGTATCTCGATATTGCGATACACGATTTGCAGGGCCGGAGCTGCAGCCGCACCTATAGCCCTGCAGTATGTCTCAGCCAAGCTGAGCGTGAATATAGTACTTTCTTTGTTTTAGGGAGACTATTCGGGGTATTCTGCGGCTTCTCCCACCGAGAGGAGAACGCATGGGGGCCACGGACTGCTTATTGATTCGAGAAGTTCCTATTCCCGATGCCTAGGTAGGTAGGTAAGTTTACGGGATATAAATATAGCCATGTTTCTTTTGATCGAACATCGTGAACGAATCCTCTTTATAGCATGTTAGTTTCTGTATCTTTGTCTTCCACTACTTGGGTACTTCTAGCGAGAAGTGCATAACCATATTAGCGGCGCTCTGCTTCTTTAACCCCTTCGCCATCAAAATGGCAATCTCAACTGAACTGGAGAGGGCCAAGCATTACCCGGCTGGATATAATAGGTCCAAAAACGAACAATATAGTCGACGGCAATGGCTCCAGGTTATATCGAACCAAATACCTAGAGCTGTCCAAATCCCATCTCAACCATTACTTTTACCAGCATTAATCCGACCACCATTAAAGGTAGACGATAACTGCGTACAGTGGTTCGCGTGTCAACTCTCTAAGGGAACTGCACGGCAGTATCTCAATGCCATATCTGTGCCACTACCCATACCGAAGGACGGCACGCGTTTAGAACTCCTGCCGCAGAACATCATCGACCGTATCTGTGGCTATATACCTTACGAGAACCTCCTCTGGCTGTACCAAGAGTCTCGGGCACTTCATCGAATGATCGACCCACACCTGGCGCCCTACGAGACGAGGGCCTCCTTTGTGTTGCGAGCCGAGCGAGACTTCTTCCAGCACTACAGCGCGAAGCCGCCGAACCTTGGCTGCTACACATGCTCCCGGGTCCTGCCAGCCGGCATGTTCGCAAGCAACCAGCCTCTGCAGGCTCTGCTGCGGGCCACGCCGCTCGACGAGGAGATGATCGTCAATTTACGCCGGTTCTGCGTCTACTGCGGCATCCAGTCGGGCTGCCACAACCCGGGGGACGAACTCAATACTCGAGTGGGAGGACGGTTTTGGTTGTGCGATTGCTTGAACATCCTTGCCGATGTGACTCCCGGGTGTAAGGACTGCGGAGCCAGATGCCCTCTCGTGCCAAGGGGACGAGTGAGGTTGGCAGCATCGTTTAGATCGAGGGAAGAGCCACAGGGCCCAGTGGATCAAGAACATGCTGATCCTCAATTACTCACTTTGGACCGGTTTCATCACTAGGTGTAGGGTAAGGATCCTTAACTAAAGGATACAGATATATATGGTTAATATGCGTGCAATTTCTGTGTATTTGATTTCAGTTTCGCTAGCCTCTAAAGTATAGCTAGGTGTTGGATGGAGGAAAAGGGAAGGTAGGCCTTTTGATTGGTCGCTTACCTCGACACTGGGCGGCAACAAGCGTGTCTTACTGTATTGGAAGGGGATATAGCTGTCTTGTTTAGTATCATTATCTTATAATGAAAACATATGAAGCAAAAGCCATGCCAGCTTGCATCGTCCCTAAATATGTGTGGGTACGCGATAGAGTTGGTTATTTGGCTAGATAGGTAGCTGGGATTGATTCATGCTTAAGCCTAACGTTGTCGCGGGCAGGCGACAGTCCCCCATGCGAAGGGGTCCTGGGATGTTGAAAGCATGGTCTTACTGAACTCTGCCTTCAGTTTCACATAGTGCATAGATGGTAATTCCGTGCTCAATCGCCATGTCAAAGAGGGCTTCTTGCAGAGCCACTCTGCCGCTGGCAGTGCCACGCAATACATGGCTTGACTTTCCGGAGCAAGCCTGAGGAATCTTTGGCGTATCTTCTGCTTCACTTGTTAGCCCTAAATTGATTTTCCCCATGCCATATTTATGAAGTGAAAGGTTCTGGGATGTTCCTTGTTTCTGTCATTTATCGCCTACAGCCCCCTGTTTAGACCACTAGGCAGTGATGTCTCCAAGAAACTCAAACGTCTTCTCTCGGCATTCCATGGCTTAAATCCCCTTGGGTATGATGACGACGAGTTTTCCACTGTGCATAAGATTCCATTTCACCTAGCGGCCAGGAAAATAGGAGTAGGATTTGTAGGATCCAACTTATGATTCTTGGAAAATATTGCAATAACCATTGAAGGTCCAGTGGCTCTGTTTAAAGCGCTGCGTAAAAGTCAGAAATTGTTACATGAGAAGCGCTGTGCCTGTTAAAAGAGCGTGTTTTAACCCACTTCATATGTGGGTATTTTGCCCGCCGGCCCCGAGGCAGAGGCCGAATGTGGCGGTGTAGGTGTTGAGTATTTTCGGACCCCCGGCTACGGATTTAAGGACGGCGTCGGTGCCATGCCTTCCTAATACGTCATGGACCGCGAAGCCGAACTACCGGCAAAATGAATGTGTAGAAGGCCGAGAAGGAATCGATGCGTACTAATGGTGACGCAAGTCTCAGCATCCCTGTGCTGTGGGCGAAGTTTATTATTCAGGTGGTATTCGTACCTAGGTAAGTATGTAGTATTTGTTCCGAAAAAAGACGGGATGCCATCCCCGTCGCCGAAGGTGAGGCCGGCAGACAAATAGACCGACTGCCGCTTGTTTACTCGGTGAGCTTTCGTAAAGCATAAAGCGTAAAAGATCCTAATGGCGAAACATACCTACGGTAACCCTATCCCCAACGGTGAAGTCCGTGATGCTGCGTTGCGTTGTATTGCGTCCAATTCAGTTTCCGTGCCGGCTTTCAACCCCTTTTAGGAGGAAACACTCGTTTATGCGGGTGACTTCACCGATGCCTCGCGGCTATTACCTTTTAAGAAGGACGGATGCGCGGATCTAGTATAGATAGGTATGTGTAAGCAGATGGTACAACTTGCACCCCCCCCCCCCCCCTATGCGGTAGGCCTAGCCATACGCGGCAAAGGCAAGCAGGGGACGGAGAATCCGCAAGTAAGTCTGCGGCGCAGAATAGCCGCGAATGACAACATGTGAAAACGAACAAACAGTCCTTAGCAACATTTGATAGGTTTGATGTGTAATATTAATCTTATTGCAGTGTGGTATTTCATAATGAGGGCGAAATTGGACATCGAAGCAACAAAAATTGTGTTGGTAGAAGTTTAGAATTTGACATTTAACTAGCTGATCTAATAATGTTAAGTTTAGGTACTAAGGGATTGATTACATAATGCTGCGGTCGTCCTTTCGTCCTGGTTCGTTACCAATGGGCTGGACCCACGTTAGCACCGATAAAGTTTCCGGGGGATCTCCATGGTGTCGGCGCCATTGAAGTCTCTCCCCTGAACTAAATCATATATCAACATCAATATTAACGTTAATGACAAATAACCGCCGAAAAACATCGCGATCTAGCGTATCAGCTGTTTCTCTTTTTTAATGAAGCAACTGCATGCCGGGATTCCGGTTAGCTCTGCACGGTTGCTTCATGGGGTATATGCCGTAGTAGACGCAATTATCCTTGCACCAACTAATTAGTTAGGCAGAACGATAATTTCGAGAATCGACATAACGATTGGTAGGTACTTTTACAGTCTTATGCCGACGAAGTGGCAAACTTGTCAACATGGCAATAGGTCAATGAGCCTCACTAAATGCTACGGCCAGGCAGATCATATTCTAGGATATTTATAGGTTAGTTGCGCGGAGCTATTCCGTACCAAAATGTAAGGCTACCTAATCCCTTGTTCATTGTCCGCCGGGGGTCCTAGCTTGGCTACTGAAATACGAGGGGCGCGGTCCGCGGGGCTAACACCATAAGTGCTTTCATACTAGCCAACCACTATGACAGTTAGAAGATAATGTAAGCAAAGGTGAATAATACCCGTACCTAACAGTGTCTACCTATTATCAAGGCCCCTCAGTTTCGCAAGGATTTGACGGTAATGGAACAGAGTGGTATTCCCCTCCATTGTTCCGTCTTAGCCCTATTAGATAGAGATTAGAGGCCGGGAATAAAAGGGAATGCTAGGCGATGCTACTAACAACGTCCGCTCGACTTTTACAGGACGATTACCGACACGACTATTCGCGCCCAGGGTCAAGTATCCGATGCCACACGGTCAAAACTAACAAGTCTGAAATACCGAGGGACGCCGATATAGGTTGGAAGGTGTATTGCGATCCTTGAATCGACGAACGCGGATAAGGCCCTGCTGGTTTATCGACATGAGCTCCACATGAATCGATCTAGAATCTAGATAATGACAACCGCTTTAGGTAGCAAACCTAGCCTGTATGTAGTAGAGAAATATATTAAAATAAGTTTCTAGGTGCCACCAATCCAACCTTTCGGGCGTGTCGTAGCGGTGAAAGATCTGCCCAAGGCGCCCACGGCGCCCACTTTGTAGGCGATGGTAGATCTGTGGGTGATAGACGTAACGTTTGGAGAGTCGGTGATGTATGAAGCAGGTATTTAAAATTAGGGGATCTGTCGATGTGTATTTATCTACCTACCTAGACATTAAGTAGGTTAAGGTATAGCCAATTAGATCGACTCGTCCATTTAGTCAATGCCGTCAGCACAAGCGATGCCCCTGACAAGCGAAATATGATATGCAGAATATCATAGTGGGGTGCGGAAAATAAGCACGAGTAACATGCAATTCTTACGGAAGCACTAGATTATATAATGTAAGAAATAGGGGAAACGTGAAACGAGACCCCAGATACCGTAGTATCATACTAAGAATCGTGGCCCTAGCCCCCAATAAGCTGATCTAGAGGTACGTAATTATGGGGGCGGCCCTTCCCGTGCGGCAAGCAGAGAATTCGCAAGTCTAGAGCTCATCCTTCGGTATATTCGGTATAAGGTATACAAGTTTAGTCAGCGGCACAGTACTGGCGGTGTCATCGCGACGCCGTAACTAAGCCATGGAAGCCTGTTAGTTAATAATAAGTCAGCAGGGAAAGGCAGATTCTACATATAGGCACGCGAGAATCACGCGGGCTCTATAGAGGTATTATGGCATGAGAAAGGAAGAACGGTGTAGAGATCTTAAAATGTTTGCAACGTGCCTATTATATAGGAGTACCTGTGCCACTCGGACGCGTCATGAGAACTGCGATTATACGTCGCGGAGGCACCCATATCATATATCATACGAATGATTTAGTAGAGTAGAGCAGAAAGTGGGATGAAAACTTCTATTCGAGACTACATGAGTCTCCTGTGTACTGCTCGCGCAGATAGACCTCGGGGGGAGACCCGAAATCGCCGTCTATATCTAATGTGGTCCTCCAAATGCCAAATGCCACCCGATATAAAAAAGGACATTCAGCGGGAAAGACTGCTTAGCGAAGCTCGGGGAAGAGGAATACAGTATACGGATACGCTTCCTTGCTGTCTATGAAAGGGATCGACCCGACATCCTAGCAGCACGGAAGCTGGTTCCCCTAAAACCCGCCCGAGCTAGCAATTTTTTTGAATGAAGGTCGAGAAGTAAAATTGGAAAAGAAATCCGTCGAACCCCTAAACTCCTATTTTCCCTGCCTAATTTCGGATGTTGATACAGTTCTGAAAAATTTAGTTGTAGCCGCTCCGGCTTCTCCCACGGGAGCTAGTCTCGGACCCAGAGTCAGGGCTGTTAGAGCCAGTGTCATTGGAAGGGGCATCAGATCCAGATTCCGGCATTTTGACGTAGTTGTGCTTAGTTGAAGATATGTTTTGCTCGTAGTTGATCACTTGAATTCGGTAATCTTCGTGTTTCTCGTCTTTAACCAGACCAGTCTTCTCCCTCTAAATTCTGGTAGGGGTTGGCGAGATACACAAGTTGAACTTCTAACAACGGTTCGTATTAGTGCGTGATATAAGAAAATAATGGTCGTGGTAATCGTATCAATGGCAGGTCATTATGAAGGGGGAGTCATACTTAATATGCTAGATGTAGGCGATCGTTAGATAGAGTGCGTCTTAGGAAGGTATAACTACCTATCTATAGACTGAAACGTGAAGCGTGTATGAGAATGGATTCTTTGAGAAAGAGATAGAAGGAGATTGTGGTGGCTTGGTATGAGTCCGAGGGAAAGGATCTATAACAGGAGGGAAGCTGAGGGTTATATAGTCGATTCACGTGTAACTAAGATTTAGTGTCTCGTTACTGGTTTTGCTATGTAGTAATTGGACACCTACGGTAGATTAGATCACTGCGTCAGCCCTACGGCAGGATTCCGTGGACCACACCCCAGATCCACCGCATCAGTGCAACTGAGGGCGTATAGGGGCTATACTCGTTGCGGTTCTCATATCGGAATAGTCAGCCCACGTAAGTATGCCTCGCTGTATGTATAACATAAGTCTCGGCCGGTAGATATGGAAAGATAGAAGGAAAAAGAAACCAGGGGTTCTGAACTTGGGTCCAAAACAGGGACTGCTCGAGCCAGATGAACATGTGAGACCCAGGAGCACGGCAACGCGAGTCACTCTCGCGCCGTGCCGCAATGTTTCCGGAGTCAAGGCCGAACTTAGCCTTGGCAGGTATTTCGGAGATGCTTGATAATAGGTTTAAATTCCGGTGGAACCAAGGAAAATCGGACGTTGACACGGTTGAAGATGTTGGTTGGGGGTCGGGGATTCCAAGACTGCGCCTTGTGCCTAGCTCATCCACCTTGACTAGGCACGAGATTATGCTAGGATCGCATCCTGTAAGTGGTCCGAAGAGGTTGCATTCGAGGTGAAAAGAGGACTAGGAAAGAAATGACAGGTAGTTAGTCATACGGTGGTTTGAGTCTGAGTCGGTGTTAACAAGAAACGAGTTACCAAAAGAGAACACTTTGCCAGGCTCAGGAGGAACAGCCATAAATGATATTACCGTAGCATCGGACTGCTGATCTTGCGACTAGATACGCCGCACCTACTATGTAAGTGTAACTGGGTGATCTCGGGCACGACGGGTTAGGATCATGCAAGCTGAGCATATGAGGCTAACGCATAACACCTAGGTATAACTAGAGGGCAGTAGAACGAGTGCGTATTATCGCAATGCCGAGTATGCAAGTCGAGATGAATAAGACTAAGCAGAGAACCCAAACTCGAACCCCAAACGGGATGAATGAAACAATCGTGTCTAAATTGCGTCGTGATGCTACCCTGCCAGCCCTACGGCGCCTCATTTCTATGATTAGGTATATTTGGATTACGATGTTAAATACTGGGCACTCAGCCCAGCGGGGATGAGTGCGGGCCGCGACGAAGAGCGGCTATGACAAACGCACTCGTGAGGGATAAGGATAAGAAGAGAGCGAAAGGACTTTATTATTAGAGTTTATGCCGAGTCCGACAGTTCAGATCAAATCTGGTTATTTTATTATTAGTAGAGGTAGAGGTAAAGAGTAGAAAGTGGGAAAGAAGACGGAGGAAGGACGATGTCGTATGCGCGGCACGTCGTACGTGAGGTTGCTAAAGGTTACATGTACCTAGTAGGTAGGTGTAATCTACCCAGGTTATGTGGAAGCTAAGCGTTAAGCGATATACGCCTTGTAAATTCCGTGTGCTACTACTACGGTAATTAGGAGGTACTGGCTACCTACTAGGTACGTTCGTGCCTAACTTTAGGTACTGAGGTTCCACCTAGATAGCGCTAACGGCGCTTGCTAAGGTCACTACGATGAGCCATTAGCGTCGTGAAATTAGGTGCGGTAAGAAATACCTACACCAGATATGTTACTAAGTGGTAGGTACTACCTATGTATGTACTGTACCGAGTGCACGTAAAGAGGTGTGAGTCCGATGTGGCTGGTATGGATGGCTGATAGTAGGTAGATGCTGGTAGGTGCCTCCCGTTCAACACCTGCACCTACCCAAGTAAGCAAGCTCTTTAGCAGGTTAAGAGGTTCAAGTTGGTGTGTATGTAATCGAGCTAATTGGGGGCCGAAGTTTCAGTTTAGGCTTTAAGCCACAAGCCTCCACCCGATTGGGAAGTCAGCGCGCTTGCGAAGCCAATAATAACCTTAAACAATCCCTGACTTCAATCTTCAAAGGAATCATAAAATCCCTCTAACTGCGTTAAAAATCCTCGATCCTTCCCTAACAAGCATCTTGCATCTCAACCGAGTCTTTGTCAAACCTCATGCCTACCACTCGTACCATACCAACGCCAATCAATCACTAACCCGATGAACTAGCCAGATGTAAGCCGTCAATGTCCAAATTCAGTAGTATCCCCCACTACAGAGTAGGCCGAATAAGGAGACCCTGTCTCCATCGACTAGAATAGGTCAGTCAAATTCATCGTCTGTGCCTCATCAGACCCTCACTCAGCAACTTTTCACATGCGGTACTTCCCGTCCGTCCTCCGTCTCACCGTCGGTGGATCAATTCAACTACATACATATTGCATGTGCTGACTTAGTTGTCAGAACTAAGTCTCACCGCACGTGGGATAGTTCAACCGCCAGCCCTGGAGGATTCGAAAATTCTGCAACCACGAGATGGTGGAAGTGTTGCTGATGTTACCCGGCATTAACGGCCGGCAACTACCCACGTAGCTCTAGGTAACAGCCCTAGAGCACAGAAGTTTCTATTTTCTTTCCAGAACCCAGCCTGCCTAGGCAACCAGCCCTAAGGCCCCTTGAAACGGCACAGAGTACGAAGTACGACGGTCGACGTTGCATTCGCCAGCTTATGACAGATGCACAACTTCCATCTTGAGCTTCTATTCTCAGCTCAAGATGAGAAACGGTTGTTTCTTGTTTATTAACCCTATACTTGAAAACAACACCATTACGCGACGTACGTATATGATCTTTGCGCAACGGATTTGATGGAAGGCTCAGCTGAGATTGACCTTATAATTTCTTCAGGGAGTTCAATGTGCTCATTTTACAGGGGTATCTTTGTAGGATTTTTCAAGACATGATTAAATCCCTTATTACAACATTAGCCAAGGAACATTCACCTACTATAATATACTACTAAGTAGTTCTAGGTCGGGGTAGGAAGCTAATGAAAGATGGTTAGATGATCGCTCTCACCACATAACCATGAAAAGGAACGACGACAAAAAGTCACAGGACCCGTACCTAGCTGCCTAGATAGCAAATGCACGGCAGAAGGGAATCTGAATACATCGTCGGCTCCCACTCCGAAAAGCATCTAAGATCCAGTAGTGGATAATCGATTCCGCCTCGCAGGATTCGAACGCGATCTAAACATCTGACTGGGACGGCTAGTTATCGAATGCTTCTAAGCCGCGCAAGCTTTAAAATGCTTGCTGTCAGCAGGGTTCTTAGACCAATTAAAGACTCTACCGCCAACCCCGGCCCTTAGTAACCCTGGTAGTTTTACACGAAATGCCGTTATGTCAGGGGCATTTGCATACCAGAACCGACGTTTGTCCTCCCATTACCACTAACCACAGCCCTGGTGATAGTTGGAAGCCAGTGAGGTCTCAATATCACGGCCAAACCTACCACCATATTACAGGCTGATTAGGGCTGCCCTAAATACCGAGCGCCGCGATCCCGATGCGGCGGGCATTTCGTTACACTGCTTGCAACCCCGGGTTGCAGATGGAAACGAAAATACCTAACATGCAGATCATCGTCACACTAGAAAGTTATCTGGGTGCCAACCAGACACCCTCGATTTTCCTGATTATGCAAGGAACGTGTTACTA
Organism: Annulohypoxylon bovei var. microspora; assembly: GCA_022836615.1. Lineage (NCBI taxonomy): Eukaryota > Fungi > Ascomycota > Sordariomycetes > Xylariales > Hypoxylaceae > Annulohypoxylon > Annulohypoxylon bovei. The sequence goes on along the minus strand of MU405217.1, from coordinate 378,576 downwards.
CGTTTACGTCATGCGTGTCAAGTCATTAACATCCTCGATGACCGAATCGTTTTTTTACACTTTCTCCAATACTGGACTTGTGCGAATTTCACGAAAGTGACAAAACAAAAATCGATTCCAGGTGCGTCAGTGGCTAGGTAGATTTGGTTTCCGCGTCTCAGTTGGGTACAACCAACATCATGACAACGTACCCCGGATTGTTGCATCGTATTCGAGAACAAGGTGTCTTCGCTAACATCTACTCTCTAATAATACAACTCACCGGCTTCTAGTTTGCTCAATCGTTTCAGCCGTACCCCCGTCAGTGTAGCCCGTGATCGCAAATTATCAGGGCCTGGCCACAATTAGCCCTCGCATCGCTCGCCTTCCTGCACGAAGTCTAGGTCGCGTAACATTAGGTGCGCAGCAATGTCGCCTCTGCACCATATCGCCTTCGTTGTCCCTATTCGGAAATCGTACCTAGGCTTAATTCAGCATATCAGCTGTACTAACCCTGTCTCCGCCCATCTTCCAGCAGCGCTGCGTGTTTCATGTTTCAATTGGAGGCTCAATTGATAACTACATGTGCCATGTACCAGATATATCTAGAGCAAAATCGATTTTTGTACCATGCTCATTTTTTCAAAACAAAACGCTCAAAATATCCTGAATTCGGTATCTTGAAAGGTTTATCACTTATTACTATTGAAAGTAGAATGTTAACTTGGTTACAGAGGTGGTTTCCCCCATTTCGTCAATTACTCCTTAGGTAATCCCGGGGTTTCATGGTACAACTCATATCGCTCTTGGCATGCTTGCATCTATCACTTTTTCTCATGACGGCGAGAATCATCCTAGCTATTTTCAAGCCTGTGATGACTGCTCACTTTTCGCTACGACTATCTTACGTCTTTTGAATTTTATATTCCAGTAACCAAACTGCCTTGAAGACGGACCCGGGCTCGGTCCCGGCAGATTCGTGAAGTCGCATATCCTACATTTAGAAGCCGGGGAATTGCTCAGGATTGCCAGCGTCGTATGCTTATCGATCCTTCCGTTATTTTTGTCGGGACACCTTAACACCTTACAAGCTTTAAGCAGGGCAGTCCCGCAGATAAGGCTAAATCTAGGAACTTCACTTCTTCAGGTCGCTTTGTCTCATCCATAAGGAGGCTCCATTTCCATAAATCCCTATCGAATTTCATCCATACCAAGTAAGAGGCTTAAGGAACCCATTTGACTTAGCTGATTGAAATCTAACCCGTGAACAAATTGTAACATAGTCTGTCACAGTCTGATAATGTTGACTCCGGAATGTCTCCGTGCATGACACGAACGGGAGGATCTTTTGAACCAACTACCAGCATAATCTAGTGTACAGATACATCGGAATTATTGTTAAACCAGGGTTATGACGAAGACTCACATGCTTCCAGACACCTAGACTGCAGACTCACATAACCACTGTGATAATAATTAGTCTAATTCCGGTCGATCCAGTCTGGATTCCCCAGATGAGGTTGAGGAGGTGAGTTTGACGCTGTTCGCTACTTTATTTGTTCGAAGATGCCTGCTCAGGTAACACGTACAACCTTGGAAGTATAGCCTTTATGTTGTCAACTTGTCTTACCTACCATGTTTGACGGGGTTGCGAAACGGTAGGTTCAGTCCACATTGTAAAATCAGCAACCTGCGATTTAATACCAAAGGTACCGCCCTGGTTCAAAAGTAGTCAATGCAAATACCAATTATATGCCACTCTCTCGACTTATTCTAGAAAGCACTAACACAATACTACCAGTATTCCTGGATGACAACAACAAACATATCCTCCCTGAGACTTACTCAAAAAGAAACAGACTCAAGTAACAGGCTAAATCAATGACCTCGGAACCGTCCCCGAAGGAACTGTCCTACTTAATCCTTTCAATGCCAAATGCTCCTTCTAATATGAAATGCTGACCAAAGGAGATTAAAGATGATTAGAGATGATGAGCTGATCGATCTCGTAAGCCTGAGGTTCTGTTGTGTAACGAGGCACGTGTGTGAGTAGCTAGATGCCTGGGTAGGTCGGAATTACTCATGTCGGGCACTTACGGCAACAAGAGTCTCATAATGATTTATGTCAGATCATGGATGATCATCGTATTGTGGTTAACTTACGATGACTTGATAGAGCCATCTAAATCTGTCTTGTAGTAGGATGGTTCTTAGCGTTTTGGCTTCTACTATAATTGCAGATCTTTTGCATCTGACCTAATGGGCGCCCGGCGAGGGTGAGAGGAATAGTACAATCTAGTACTCCGAGCCGGCGTCATATCATTCTAAAGCGAACATCAACGGCTACCCCCACTCCACACGCGTTGCGTGAGCCGGCAGATTCTTTCGGCTCTTCTTTGCGACGTAGTCATGGCTGGATAGTGAAATATTCATATGTTGAAGCTTAGAATATTTCAGTAGGCTTAAACCGCAAGGTTGAAGAAAGGGGCTGAGACGATAGTTGTGGGGTACGGTCTAATAAAAGGGGTCCTCCTGAAGAATCAATATATGAATCGTGGGCTTCATTTTTCAGGCTTGAATATCCATAAAAGCAGTTTTGATAACTTGCCTTTCGACTTGCTAGGAGTAATACAAACCTACCGGTAGGTAACTAAATGTGTTCCCATTTTGTTTTCATATTACATTGTGAATATGTGTGAATATATATTGTCATATTATAGGCATTATGGATACAATCTTTCTATTATTTTATTTTTCATGCCAGGGTTCAAAGCATCATTAACGCCCACATAGGATCCGTGCAGCACGGGATCGAGTTCCATATCAGTTATTACCTCATTATTTCGTCCCTAAATTAAGCATTGACTCGTGTGATATCACCATGCTTTACGATCTTCTACAATGAGCAAGTCACAATATGTGACTTGATACTGTGATCACCAAATTGCAAGGACGGTCATATGTTTTATTAGAATTTATCTAAACAGTTGTTCTAATTAGCAAACATCAGAAGCACGGACAAGTTGAGTCAACTTTATTACTATAATCCTAATTTATCTATCACGCACTTTATCACATACTAAGACTGAACTTTTTATCTGGTACCCCTGAAAATTTCGCATTTTTTACACTATGAGGGAATTTAGCAATGGCAAGTAAACTTCCTGGCTCCTAGTATTAGTTACGGTACTCTAGTTGTATTCCTTACTTTTGTTTACCTAGGTATTTTTAACTATCATCTTAAACTAAAAGAACATCTTTCAATTGCTTAAAATGTTACCTACCTCTTACCTAAGTAGCTAATTGGTAGGTACCTAAGATATATGATATTAATCTTTCCTCATAATTACCTCACTATATTTCTTTCATTTCTTACTGTACAGAAACCTCGTAAAAATTCCTTGAAGCTGGAATGCAACTAACACCAGTTCGAACACTGACTGCAACTACCTACCCAGGTAACCTTTAACAATACCTACTCAATAACATTATTGGCATCTACTTATGACTTAACAATATTTAACTAAGACACATTCAAGTAATTACTCTATCTATCTAGGTAGGTAGGCGGGTACGTAAGATATTTCATATTTGTCCTCATCTTAGACACCTACCTACTCATACATATCGCAGCTACTTACTTAAGTAAACATCACTTTTCTTAACCCCCGGCCCCCTTTCCCTCGAAAATAGTCAAGTCTGCTTATCATTTAATTTCAACTCATAGGTATTTTAGAAACGTCTCACATTTATCTCAAGATACTCTGGTAATAATCTAGAAGGCTTCTCTCACACAAAACTGTCATTTTCTTTACCTCCCATATACGTCCCTTCAGTTCTACAACTCATAACACTCATATCTTGTTATTAGTAACACCATTAACCTCATCATCAACTTTGACTGTGCCCTTGCCCAAGTGGTTACTCTTTCCCCTTGATATCTCGTACTACCCATTATATCTACTTGCTCATTCACTTGCTTTTATTCACACGTAAGGTTTTATTTCATCTAGGTAATTAAACATTTGGATGAGCAATTATACCTAGTCGTACCACCACCTACATTCAACTCTAACTTCAACTTAGAATAACAATATCTATTAACTTAAAAGCAATACTCATATAAGGTATGTATGACTACCTATCCTTGATATTTAATCCATTCTAAAGTATCCTTACAACATACCTTAGTTTACTTCATTCTCCATCAGACCAACTTTACCTTCCACATAGCACTTATTCAACACGTCAACATTGATTGATACTTCTCGGATAACCAAACATTATTTTTAGTATTTTTACGATGTCTCCAATGTCAGCTATCGAGGTGATCGGTCAAGATATTCATGTGGTCCACGAGGCTTCCCCCCCGAAAGTTGATGATTGCGTGCCTTCCATCCCCTCCTACGATCCGACACCCGAGGAGGAAGTTGCGCCTTTCGACAAAGATGAACTTCGGCAGCGGATAGTCGCAGCGATTGCCTTGCTTAATAAATTCCGCAACTCCCAACTCAAGGCAGAGGCAGGGGCGGCAGAGGACGGCGACGCTAAATCTGAGCCAGATATGAACTGTTCGGAGGAATCCACTGTCGCTACGCCAGTAAGCAGTGGCTTGCATACCCCACCCATCTTTAGTGCCCACGAAAGCGACACAAGCTACAGTGAAGAGCCGAGCTGCGAGATCGAGGAACCGAAGATCGAGGGGCTGGCAATCGAGGAACCCGCCACCGAACCAGCCACCGAACCAGCCACCGAACCAGCCACCGAACCAACCATCGAACCACACAATTTTGCTGAGGCCGACGATACCGCAGCATATGGAGAGATCCCCTTGGAGCACCTAGCTAGCCCCGAGAAATACAGCAACCAGTATCTTGAGGTGAAGAAGTCGAAGCTTGGTGGAAATGGCGTCTTCTCCAAAATCGATCTCAAAAGGGGCCAGCTGATCCTTGCAGAGCGCCCGACAATTGCTGCTTGCCCTAATTCCCTGTACGACGAGCTCGACAAACTAGCGCCTGAGGTCCGAGCTGCATTTCTGCGCATGCACAGTCACAAGCGATCCGCGGACCAGGAAGACCGGCAAGCTATCTTCTTGACGAACGCGTAAGTCTTTATTCGTACCTATTGAATACGGTGCTTCATCTTCACCTTCTCCTGTAGCTATATGCTAACTTTTGCCGAATCAGTTTTGTCATTCAAGAAGTATCCTGCATCTACTTGATCGGAGCACGATTTAACCACGCCTGCCAATATATCCAGTCGGTCGAATACCGTATCGCACCGGGTCGCGTGATCGAGTTCCGAATGATGAATGACGTGCCGGCCGGTACCGAACTCACCATTTCCTACGGCCCACTCAGTCCACGGCAGCTATATTCTATGTGGGGGTTCCGTTGTGCTTGTGGCGGCTGCACCCCTATTTCGGATGAGGAGGTCGCTAGGATGGATGGGGTTGTAAATGCCAAAGGGATTTGGTAGGCGGGGTAGGGGAAAGGGGCAGGAAAAGGGAAAGGGTGGATGATTTTGATGGTGACTAAACCATCGATATCGAGCGCGTTCTAGCGAAAAGGTAAATTTGAATTCAAGCGTTCTTTTTTAAATTAAAACCATCATAAAGTTTGAAGCCGACTAGATCTCGGATATACGACCCCGTGCTCGTTTAACCAAGGGGATCTTGGGCACGGATTAGGTTCACTAGTAATCATTAGAAGGCGGGAGAGTCACGTGCTACCGTGTAGAATTTAATTAAGCTGCGTGACGGTAAACGCGCCCTCCGTTATCACCCACCTGTCACCTCTGATATATATACATCATACTTCAGGCAAGAACCCGTCATGCCGTGTAAACCCTATAAGTACATAAAGTTGTAAAGTTAAGCCATACATATAAGCGGGCTAGCGACCTGAAGCAGCTAACAATGTAGGAACTAGCGCACGGTCCAGTTCTCAGACCCTTAAGGCTGCTAAGATAGGTACATGAACACACGTACAAATGAGGTAGGCAAGTAGGTATCTCGTACCTTGCTCCCGATTCAAACCCCCACTGCATATGCACACACACACCACACCCTTCTTTTATTCTTTCTTCCTTTCTATTTTATTTTACCACAGCCTTCCTTTGGTCAACTTGCCATTTACCAGGCAGTCAGTTGGCCGTCCCTCTTCATCGTTCATCATTCATCATTCATCGTTCTAGATTTTCCATCTAGTCCTGTCTTCCCCGTTTCATTTGTTCGGAGAATTGATCCGTGCTTTATTACTCCATTATCGGCACCCTTGGTCGTGATTCTTAGGATTCAAGACACATGATATGATACCATATTGAAGTGTTCTACCTCTTCGTTCTTTTGTTTACCTCACTGCCTAACCATAGGTGTATCTATCTATTACTTACCTAGTACTCCTCATACTCTGGATACCCTAGATGGCTTTTTGATAGGACTATCCTAAAACCATCATTAGGTTTTGTTTCTCGGCCGTTTACCACCCAATATGCCTTCGCTACCCTCTTTCGACCTCTATGCCACCCTTGAGGTAGAGCACACTGCGACATCATCAGAAATCACAACGTCCTATCGTCGCTTAGCACTCATCCATCATCCAGACAAGAATCCTGGAAACCAAGAAGCTGCAACGGAAGCCTTCCAGAAGGTATGCCTTACAATACATGGTCATGTTCCAAATTAAGCTGACCTGTCGCAGGTCCAACTTGCGTACGAGATCCTCTCCAATCCCGAGAAGCGTTCTCATTATGATGCTCGCTCTTCTGCGCGTTCTGCACCCTCATCGTCCGGATCACAGGATCCCTACTACGATCCATATGAGCCTAACGACGAGGATCTCTATGATATCTTTGGGAATTTCTTCTTTAGATTCCGCACCGCAGGCTTTCGTCACAATTTCCCTTTTCGCCGCAGCCCCTCACCTGATTATGACCTCGAAGAAGCAATTCGTCGGGCTAGAGAAGAAGCGATACGGAAAGATGCTGAAAGGCTTGCAGAGCTCCGCGAACAGCTCCGCGTAAAAGCCGAAGCCGAGGAAGCCCGCAAGAAGGCCAAGGACGATGCTAGACAAGCCGAGCTGGACAGCAAGAACAAGGCGAAGGAGGCCCTGCAAGCCGTAGAGAAGTCGAAGCAAGAAGAGCGATGGAAGACGCTAGGTGCTCAAACCAAGGACGATCGGCTCATAACTTGTCTCCACTCAGAATTCTGCACGAAGACCCAACAGAGACAGAAGTTCAAGTGCGGCGCTTGTAAAGTCAAGCGAGGAATCACAGCTTTCGAGTGCCCCTACTGTTCGATATTCATCTGCCAGCAGTGCGTGTTCGACTTTGCCAAGAAACGCATCAAGGCTGAGGAACAGCCTGTCCGCCAACCTGACCCAGTAGCCGATCCCCAACCGGCAGGCAACCCGGTGTTTGAGGCGAAGAATGATAGCCATGATAAGAAGGATCCTAACACCAAACCCAAGGGTGGTCAAGGCCGTGGTAAGAAGTACCAGGGACCGCCGCGCTGCTATAGGTGCCAAAAGCTAGGTCACTTGGCCAAGTTCTGTGGTAATCGCCCTGAAGGACAGTCCAGCACCTCGGGTGACAAGAAGAACTGGAAGGGAAAGCCTCACGCAGATGGTAAGGCAAAGGGTCAGGGACAAGGTCAGCAGACCGTTTAACTCTGAATTGTAAGCATGGCGTGGCGTCTAGATGGTAAGGGCATGGATGCATCGCGGTTTGATGCAGGAATTTGGCGTTCTGCAGTGAGTTTGTAATCTGGCCTTGAGATTTGGCAGGGGAACCGGGACCCCGTCCATTTTGCCAGGATTGAGATACCCCCAAAAACGGTTACATTATGTGGATGTTCCGAGTTGATGTGGTTGAGTTCCGATCGTTACATGAGTCTGCTATACTTGGCTTAACTGCCACCTCGTACCCCACCGTTGAAGGTGCTGGATAGTAGCCATGAAGTACCTAGTCACTGACTACCTAGGCAAATTGATGCTAATAAATTCATACTATGGAAATTCAAGAAAGTGCCTAACTAGTGGAAATTCGAAATACGTTCCGGTAGCTATTCAATCGTAAGGCCATCACTTGCCCTCGTATATCACATCCCAGATTAGCATAGACACGCAGGCTAAGGGGTTACAGAGAGATTATAATACTATACACGAGTGTCTATCCAGGTAACCTTCCCATTCGCCATCAAGTCAGCCCCGGGGGGTCTTTCACTCAGATGTCCCATAGTCCAGTACCCCTTTAGCAAGAGGTTCATCAACAGCCCTCTCATCGCTTCTCAGTTCGATCTCCCATCTTGGTAATACATTCTCTGTTCTTCAACGCTAGAGCCATTCGTTGCTTCACATTATACTTCCGAGAGACGCTTCCAAAGATCTAGCCCCGTTTTAGAGAATTATAAAGCGAACTCGGAGGAGGTCCTCTCTGGGTAGAATGCTCTAAGAAATATCGCTAGGAGAAGAGGAAAAAATGGCTAGTTAACCATTCGGGCCTACAGATATCCACTGACAGTGATCTACAGCTCTCGGGGTGATGATTCAACTAAAATTTGGCGGAATGGACCGCTGCCCTTAGGCTGGGGATATCTTAGTAAACCTCGATGCCAGGCAGAGAAATCGAGTGGGCAGAAAATTATCTAGTATAGGCAGGTCCGCAAAGTTAATACAGGTGAAACAACCGCCTTGTGACACGCATACCGGCAGGGCGAAGCGGCCCTCTCGGAGTCTTCCCTCAATATTTCCATGCACGACATTCGCCCAGACCTACATACAGAGAAGCCTCGCGAGGAATACGAGAGGTAATTGCGCCGAACACCATAGAAAGGTTCTCGACGACGGCTGGCTTCGGTCCACAACCGCCACATTCTGCACGACGTAGCCGGGATAGCCCCCGGGGAAGCTACCGCCACCAGAAGCCTGTCGGCAGGAGCTTTGCCACTCGTAGAACCGAGAGTTCGGAATATGACCCCCGTAGTAACTGTCTAAGTAGGTAGGTATATATATCGTGTTAGTTCTTGGTGGGATATATGTACTACCTAGTATAAATATGAGTCTCGGCTACTAAAGTCCCACGCTCTGGTTTAGAACCAGAGCTGACCGGAGCGGTAATTGAAATCAGAAGAACACGAAGTAGGTAGGCAGACGCAATGAAAATACCGGCAACCCAAGTGGCGAAACACTGCCCCCGCCATATTGAACGCAAGCGAACGCCATCGACGCCCGAGGTGTAATATTGTCTCAGCAGAGACATGGATATACGGCATTGGTAGTTTATACGACGCCTCCCCGGCCCGGTTGACGAGCCGTTTACCTACCTATAAGCATGAATAGGAGTTTTCCACCGAGTGAAGGATGACTATCTGCACTTGCTAGAAAGTCGGTTTGTTCGAAGCTAAGTAGTTAAGGTGACCTGCGTGACCTAAAGTAAAGCCTCGAAACCGGGATTAGGGGAAGGGTGGCCAAGCTCAGCTTGTGTGGCTTGCACGTGACCAGAGCTTACCTTAACCCTCACCTTGGAATCTCATCCCATCTCCCAAGCCCCGAACCGGGCAGCAAGCTCCCGTCGTTCCCGTCAAGTCACACACACAAAGTTACAGCAGTACAAGTCTCAAGAGGGAAAAACACAAGGACGAAGATCGATCCGGGCATGTGTAGTCGAGACTGGTCTTCTATTTCAAGGGCTTATATATCAATTTGAGAATCTTGCCTCGCCGGCTGGGTCGTCCCTCCCTCCCTAGATCGGTAGGGGGAACCTATTCCCACCGTCACCCTTTTTTTCTTTTCGCAATCGCGGGCTCTGCCGAACCGGCCCCGAGAGAACCTTATCCCTAGCGGAAGTTCCTCCGGGCGCACCGCAGATGCGGTGCGAACAGGATTTCCAGAAAGCCCGGTTGGCAATGCCGCTGCGCGACGCGACTGCCAAGTAACCTAATCCGCTGTGCTTGTTTCCCCATCCTCCCTTTTTTTGGTGCTTCGGATCCCGTTTTTCTCCTCCTCTCCTCTCCTTATCCAGTCTGCTAGCAGACGTGCTCCAGCTCAGCTCAGCTCTCCTCCTACTTCTCCTCCTCGCTTCCATGTGTGTAAGGCTCAAAAAAGGCGCCGCCGATAATAGGTAAAAAATGGGACAAAAGAAAAAGATCAAGTTACTTTGTATCGCTTTGGGGGAAGAAAGACGGCGGCGCTTAAAACTCTACTTCTGAGCAAGCAAAAATGCAATGCGTAGCGCTCCAGAACCCTCCTCGCATCGCATATGGATATTATACTTGTTTTGTTGCCTCGGGTCCCTCCAGGTCATTACTCGCGTGTCTCGAATCGGCAAAAAAAAAAGAAAAATCCTCTTCTGAGTGGATTGAATGGATGGATGGAAGAATTTGTATTTATACGCCGACCGACTTGAGACGGTCCATCGAGGACAGGGAAATGTGGAAGGAGGACGAAGGGAGCTCTCATGCAACCCAACTCGGTATATAAGATTAAACAGTACATATACACCAAACTTCGAAGTTATTGTCACCAAACGCCCGCCGCTATGAGAACTACCTACACGTAGGTAGCATTTCGGTTCGAGAGTCGTTCTCGTACAACTGAATATTAATTGAAATTTAAAGAGTGACGTCGAGAACTAGGCTGACATCCTGGACGTTAGATCCGGCCAAGTCTTCGAGAACAGGTATCAAGTCTAATAGTTCGTTGTCGTGCGCGTCTGAAAACCAACTGCTGATGGGCACGGCGTGTTGAGGGTGGAAGATGTAGGAAGTAGGCGAGTTGTCGATGATTATCGTATCCTTGAGATCTCTGCCGACTTGGGAAAGGTCCTTGACATAGTTGCCTTGGTGGTTATAACAGCTCTCGCGGAACAATCGGTGGTGGACAACCTTGTGGATATCCAGTTGATCTAATAACGGGTCACCGTACTGCCGAACTAGTTAGAAACCGCAAGATAATGATGACGGCGCATCGAACATACCTTAGAGACGGAGGCCGTGAAAACTACTACTTCATAAAGCTCGCCCACCCGCTTCATGAACTGATCAACACCTGGCCGCTTGATGACGTACACATTGTGAAAATTGCCTTCAATTTCGACCGGTATCGTGAAATCAGCTTGGTGTAATATCTGCGACGATTAGCTTGCTGACTAGTTTAACTTGAGCACTTCATAATTTACCTTGAAAGAGCTGTGTACTAATGTCTCATCTAGATCCAATACGAGGCACTTCCTGCCCTTGAGATGAGGTTCGACAGGCGGTAAGAGGAACTTGGGCAGGCCTTGCTCCACATCCGCCGAGGTATCCTCTGGTGCGGTAGGAGTAGGGTTGGTAATAGGTATCGGTCCGGGAGGAGGCGGGGGGACGGGCTTCGCATATTGCTCTTCGGTTCCCGTACCGGGCTGCTTGGCAAGTTCGGGTTTGGTTGGTTCCCCATCCGCCATCTCGACATCACCGTCGACGTCCCTGCTGGAAGACCCTTCGACGGCAACCGCCTCCGCTTCATGGTCCTCTGCAACCGGAGGGTTCACCGTGATGCTAGGGCCCGGCACGCCGACCAGGGTTGTCTGTTTCGATTCACTGTCCCGCTCACCGACTGTTGATTGATCCTGAGTCGTTGATGCCGAAGCCCTCTTCGCAGATTTGGACGCGTCCTGAGAACTAGCGCCCGCTTGAGCTTGCACCTCCTTCTCCTTGTCGTAAATCTGAGTCTTGCTACCAGCGTTCTGTTCGGAAGGCGTTGTGGTTCGCCGACTAGATGTTAACGGTCTTTGGGGAATCTTCTCGAGTTTGTGGGGTGGGAGTGGATCTTCGCCACCTTCAAGGGCGTTGGCGTTAGTAGGAACAACGCAGCAGCCAAGCAGGGCCAGTAATCCGCCCTTTTTCCGCCGCTGAGGAGCCCCAGCCGGAGAATTTGGCTGAGATGTGCTTGGTGTAGTTGTGGGATTCGTGGCAGCCCCAGAATGATTACTGGATACACTACCGTTCCGACGCCGGCCCAGCATGCTGTGTTTTGATTCCTTGGACTGGCCACCAATACTATCCCTCGGATCGTCAGCAGTTGTTCCGCTTAGCCCCGTTGTCGCCGGTGACGACTGTATCTTTTGCGACGATGATCTAGACGGTACGTTCAAAAGACCGCGGCCTTTTCTTGAGCTAGGAACGTCCTCTGGTGAGATTGTCTCTTTTTCCCTCGAGCCTTCGTGCTCCACCTGTGTTTTCTCATCAGCGCCTTTGGACATTTTTCTCAATTAGGCTTCGATGCGTGCTGGTGGTTGGGGACGGTACACTATCACGCTAGAAAATAATATTAGCGATAGAAAAATAGAAAAATAGAACAGCGACATGTGACTCAGTCGCATAAGGCGAAAATGAAGATGTTGGAAATATTAAGTACTTTTGAAAGGACTGGGTTTTAGAATATCTCAACGAGTTACTGGCGCAAGCAACCACGTCGGTCAATTGGATGGAAGGAATAGTATTCCTTACGAATAAGGGGTAGGGTAAGGGAAGGGAAGCATCAATGATAGAAAAGCCTAGTCGGTTGTCGCTCACCTCGGTATTCAATGATGGTTCACCTTGGATAGCTACCCAAACCCCTGACGCAACAATTGGTGGCCTTGGGTGGCCAAGTCGGTTTTGCGTCCGCGCGACTGCGACCCAAAAAAAGAAAGTTGTCTGGCAGATGCGGCTGAATCGGAGCGCAGATGGAAAATCCGAATATTAAATAGCCGCAAGGCAAACGAAGGGAAGGAGGGCGGGAGGCGGAAGGCGATGCGATAGTAGGAATATCGAGGATATCGGGAGAAGTAGACTACCTAGGTAGAAAGAGAGCGCGTCGTAGGAGAAAGCGTGGAAAGTGTAGAAGCTTATTGTGATAATTCGGGGGGGATGAGAAGTGGGTCAGCTACCACTTTGGACTTGCGAACTTGCGAAGAACGAAATGAGTGAGCCTGGGTTTGTGGATGACGAGCCTCGGGGTACTTTCGGGCGGGTTATGGGTATCTGAACAAATAACTCCAAATCCTAATCGGTTTAAAAAAAGATGGCATAAATGCCTAACAAATTCCTGTAAAAAACCTAAGAGGGAAAAAAACAGGGAGAATAAAAAAAAAGATGGATTGAAGAAGTTTACAACAACGCTGGCGACAGAGACGAGAGATACCTAAAAGGCAAGGTTGAAAAGGTAAGGGTAAGGGTAAGCTACAGGTTTAATGCAGGTAATAGGTAGTAGTAGGTAAGGTAGATAGGTAGGTGTAGGTAGGTAAGGTACAAGTACAAACAGAGCTGGCCATAAAAAAGAAGAGAAAAAAAAGACCAGGACTCTTTTACTCACTTCTTCCCTCTCTATTCTGCTGTGTCTTGTTTCGCGGAGGCTGAAGAAAGTCTGGAATCGCAAGCGAAATTGATTTCCTCAGAAGAAACTGGACCGCTTTGGGGGAGGGCACGGAGCAATTTGACCAGGGGGGAAAGCCGCTAGCGCGCCTGCTTAAATCACTGCGAAGGATCCCATGGATATGACAAGGAATACCTGCCCCAGTTGAAGTGTTAGCCCGCTAGCGGACAGAAGCTGGGCGCTTTAAGAGCGGGTCAGTCCCGTAGTTCTAAACCAATGGGATCATTTTATTCTACAGTGTACTCCGTACAATTATCACCGAATTAACCTATGGCAAAACATATGCACAATAACATCTGTTAAGGAAATAATGCGATTTCTCTCTCTACCAATAACATAATCCATCCCGCTTTGGTACTTCCAAGTTATCAACGATGCCCCATCCACTATCATTAGCTTTGCCCCTACCAGAGAAACGTCTCAATATTGCAATTTCGCAAACTTCCTAGAGTAATCACTTGCAATTAGTGTAGTCATCTCCCCGATCTGCCCGATTTCTCAACAGTAACACATGGCATTTAGTGCTATCCACTTCCACTTCCACTTCTTAGCAACGTGCTGTCAGCCTTTTGCTTTTTGAACAATGAAAATGATGAAAAGAACAAATACCAACATACCAACATAGTACCTACTATCAATGTAATACCTAGGCTTGATTGCTAACGAGCTTGCATACAGATGTACTTATTTGTCATACGGTTGTATATAATTAATGTACCCAGCATCTAACATGCAGGTTTAGTGTTACTTCAACACTCGACCTACTGAGTTCGGTACCTTGCGGCCGCAAGTCTACCCTCCATCGTACAACTTTTCGACATCTACGGGAGAACTGTGTACGTAGATACATGCTAGGTAGATCAGATACGTCAAGAAACCACAAACCCGCATTACCGTTCCTACTTACATAGAAGTACCTAAGTATCTACCTATAGCCAGGCATGTTGCGGATATGTTAAAAATGCACGCAGTTTCAAAGCATCACCGAGACGAATAGACAATAGAAGATCGTCTATTAGTGCATGACCTTCTAATCGCCCATCTCATCTAGGTACATGCAAACCTACCTACCTAGATATGTAGTGTATAGCGGGGGAGCTTTCCGCTTGCCGCTACAGCAGTGCCTTACTATGCGTAAGCGGCAAAAGAGGTTCACTGGAGCTGCTGGGAGGTCGCATGAATCCATACCAACCTTGACAGTGGTAGCCTCTAGCATCTAGAAGGCCAGGGTAGCTGACTGCATCTTTCTATCAAGAACAAGGTGGTTGAGGAGTATAAGGTACCTAGCTATGCAACTACTCAGTGCTGGTTTCTAATTGGTTGTGTTGCCGCCCGTTGGAGTGATGGCTTGGAAGTGGAACTGCGGTACGCCATTGGTTCATTTTTATAAGACATAGTGCACGGTTTGGTTCGCTCTAAAGGAACCAACTGAACTGATTTCTCATGATGTGTAACAACGATGAGCACGAGTGTGTACCGGTAGTACATATATCAATAGTACAACGTGAGGGGGGATTACGCCACTATCAACATGCGACTCAAAGTCATACTCTATGCAAGTGAATAGACGGTAAGATGTTAGGTACTAAAGATCTCCGGTTATTTTTATCTCGTAAGATCCGTCCAGTCGGGTCTTCTAGCCGAATAATATCTCTCTATATACCAGTCTTCTAATGAGTTTAATCATGCTAAATTAAATCTCTTTTCTAAATCTTAGAACGAGATCATAACAGCTTTAATAAGCTCTTCGCAACCATGCTCGATCTAAACAAAAGCAAGAAAAAAAGGGGGTATTAAAGGACACTAAATTCAATTTCCCCGGACTTCATTATTAACCACTAACCACCTGCAAGCAGCCAAGCCTCAGTGTTAAGCCACAAGCACGTGAAGTGTAGATGATCGTGGGGAAGAATGTGGCTAGCATCTGGGGCTTAGAGAATATGGTTATTCTGACCAATGAGAATTGAGATATTAAGAGTACAAAGTACCTACCTACATACATTTAGCAGCTGCTTACTTCATTCAACCTTAGTTGGAACCTTGGGATTATTGGAGGATCCAACCTCGGACCATCACATGCCTCTGTCTCAGCTCCGTCGCTTTCAATCGTCACCAATGACGGAGTTTCGAGCTATCCCAGCTCTTCCGTCTCTTCTCCTCCGCCTCAATTGCCTTTCAAAGATATGTCGGTAACATCTGACTATACCCTGAATATCCGAACGACTTCACTATTCCTCTCTTCATCTTACATGTTCTAAATGGATTATTAACAAGCTGTTCACTGTCAATGGCATTCGCGGTAAATTGTTATTTACAGGCAAGTCCTATTTGATGTCATGCCACGATGGCGGTACAATCCACTCTTCGTCATTCGGCATCCGAAGATATCCTCGTAGCTTTTCTCGACAAATATGCGAACCTAATTCGAGATCGACTACGAAAGACCTCCAAACGTACCAAACTTCTCGCAACACTTGCTCTTGCCGCATCCATAATACTCGGCGCAGAAGGCGGTCGGAGATGGTGGAAGCGAAGAAGACAAGAAAAAGAACAAGGTCGGAAACTTCTGCGCACAAATTCCTGGCTGTTTAATAAGGATGGATCGCGAACCATTTACGTCCCATATAAAGATAGTACTTCTAAGGTGGTTATTCATAGGACGAAACCTCTAACCTTCGAGGCGCATCGTCGACTCTTCTTAAATCCGCCTAAGGTTTCTGGACTTGGCGATGGCACTGTTCCCTCGGCGCAAACTAAACCAGGCCTGAATCTTGCCTTTCTGCATCAGTTTCTAAGCTTGATGAGCATTATGATACCCAGATGGACCAGTAAAGAAGCGGGATTATTAGTTAGCCACAGCGCGTTTCTAATGCTTCGCACTTATCTTTCGCTAGTCGTTGCACGCCTAGACGGTGAGATTGTTCGAGACTTAGTCGCGGGCAATGGGAGACTATTTCTGTGGGGTATACTTAAGGTATGATGCGAATCTATCATCGGCAAAAATGTGAATTTGTTGCTAATACTCGACCTAAAGTGGTGTGGACTTGGTGGCTTTGCCTCGTATACCAACTCTATGATTAAATTCCTAGAGTCCAAAGTGTCTATTGCCTTCCGGACTCGGTTGACAAGATACATCCACGATTTGTACCTCAACGAAAACCTCAACTACTACAAGTTATCTAACTTAGATGGCGGGGTTGGACAAGGAGCCGATCAGTTCATCACTCAGGATCTAACACTTTTCTGTGCCTCTGCTGCGAATCTATACTCCTCTCTAGGGAAACCGTTTGTCGATCTTTGCGTGTTCAATTATCAATTGTATCGCTCTTTAGGACCTCTCGCCTTAACTGGCCTAATGAGCAACTATTTCCTAACAGCGAGTATTCTGCGAAAAATGTCACCACCTTTCGGCAAATTGAAGGCAGTTGAAGGACGCAAAGAAGGAGATTTCAGAAGTCTTCATGCGCGTTTAATCGCAAACGCCGAGGAAGTTGCTTTCTACGGCGGCGCTGAAATGGAAAAGACCTTCTTGAACAAGGAATTCAAATCCCTCAAGAGCTGGATGGAGGGAATCTACTTGCTCAAAATCCGCTACAATATCCTTGAAGATTTTATCTTGAAGTACAGCTGGAGTGCCTATGGTTATCTCTTGTCATCCTTACCAGTCTTCCTCCCGGCTTGGGGTGGCCTAGGTGGTGCGATGGAGATGGTCGAGAGCGCTGAGAAAGGTGGCCGGGAACGCAACCGTATGAAGGACTTCATCACCAATAAGCGGCTCATGCTTTCGCTCGCCGATGCTGGTGGGCGTATGATGTATTCGATCAAGGACCTGTCTGAGCTAGCAGGTTATACCAGCCGCGTCTACACGCTTATCTCAACACTACATCGCGTTCATGCCAACTCCTACTTCCCGCGACCTAGCGGCAATGAATTATATTCGCTCTCCGATGTTCAGGGAACTATCCAGAAAGGTTTTGATGGTGTGCGATTCGAGCACGTGCCTATCGTCGCACCCGGACTATGGCCGCAGGGTGGTGAGGAATTGCTAGATTCGCTATCCATGATCGTCCGCCGAGGAGAGCACTTGTTGATATCCGGTCCCAACGGTGTTGGAAAGAGTGCCATCGCAAGGGTACTCGCCGGACTTTGGCCAGTCTACCGTGGCCTAGTGAGCCGCCCCAAGTCTATCGGCCAGGATGGAATCATGTTCTTGCCTCAGCGACCGTATTTGAGCGTCGGCACACTACGTGACCAGGTTATCTACCCGGATGGCGAGGTAGATATGCGCCTCAAGCGCAAGAGCGAGGATGAACTCAAGCAAGTGCTTGACGCAGCTAAACTTGGTTACCTACCTGACCGGGAAGGCGGGTGGGATACTAGGAAGGAGTGGAAAGACGTATTGAGCGGTGGCGAAAAGCAGCGAATTGGTATTGCGCGCTTGCTTTACCACGAGCCTCAGTATGCCGTCATCGATGAAGGCACCAGCGCCGTCTCAAGTGACGTTGAGGGTCTCCTATACGAGACGTGCAAGGAAAGGGGCATTAGTAAGTTAATAGATATGCAATTTTCTCGACTGCTAGCTAACAAATGATAGCCTTAATCACTATCTCAACACGCGCTTCTCTCAAGAAATACCACACCTTCAACCTCAGTCTCGGCGGGGGCGAAGGTGGCGATGAATGGGCGTTCGATCGAATCGGGACCGAAAGGGAGAAGATGCAGGTGGAGAAGGAGCTGCAGGAACTGCACGAGCGCCTCTCCCAGGTCGAGCAGTGGAAGCAACGCCGCGAGGAGATCGAAAATGAGCTAGCGCAAGTTTGGGTCGAGGGCGACGCCACCTTAGATCCGCCTTCCTATGTGGACGCTGTTGAAACGCAGGTGTGAAAGTCAGTACCTAGTAACCTCCTAGGGCTACGGCTTTCGTGTATAATTGCCATGTACGAGTAATATAGACAAGGCAATCCTAGAATATTGAATGGTATTATCATCATCATCAGGGTGTTGTTGAGCAGCACGAGTTATGCGGATGGGTGACTTTACATCCTGAGAATTCTTGTCCTGGGCATCAAAAAGTTCTCCTGGTAGTTCCACTAATCAATGGCAACGAATTGCGGAATACCTCATATCCGAAGACTTTTTTCGTGACAGCTACTATAATATTTCACGGAATTATTTTCGTCTGTCATACTTTTATCATTATTAAAGGTGCGATTAACTAGACCTCAGAAATAATGTATGAAAATGCTGACTAATACACTCAGGGGTAACAGTAAAACGGGAGAGGTGACTCTTCAAACCCGGATTCCGTATGAATACCTACCTCCCTAGGTAGGTAGGTAATTATGAAATATCCCAGACTGCGTAGGATGCGAATACGTTTACTATATATCTGTACCAAGATCGACAGTCATATGGCAGTGTTTCCACTTTTGCTGTGCCGCAGCAAGTCAACTTATTCGCACAGCCTCAAGATATTTGATTTGATTTGCGTCGCGCCAGCAGTTTGTACTGCAGTTTGATTGCTCGTCTTTCTTTTTAAAAGTTTATCCGACAGAATCGGAGTTTATCACAGTTTACCTCTTCTTCTACAAGACCAAACTCATATTTTAGAATCGCATTATGAGCAAGAACGGATACTCCAATATTTCGGAGAAGGGGCGACGGATGGACCCCGACGACGATCCCGACGACGAGCCCGACGATGCTCTGCCATCATACAAACCGGAGAAGCCACAAAGAAAACGTGTCCGGTTTGAACCGCCGACCTATGAAGAGGCTGCCGAGCCCAACTGGACCCTGGTGGAGCACCCGCCTTGCCCTCACTTGTCGGAGAGCGGTTGTATGATGAGTGCCAAATCTAACCTCTGCTGCGCCTGCATGGACGAACGACCAATGTCGGAGTCTGGGCTCTACTCGATGTATGTAGATGGCGAGGGGTGGGTTGAGCGGGCTAAGAAGTGGCAGTTTTATTGCCCAAGCTGTCAAGGTGAGTATCGCTAAGTCACTGGCTGGTTACCGTTTCACGAAGCTCATCGGGTATTTCCGGTCTTCAGATAAATCTTGAGCTAACTTGAAGCAGAGTACTTCGACCCGGAGGCAAAGAGAAAGGCGCTGCGAGACCAGTTCATGTGGGCGGAAGCGCGTGCTCAATCTTTGGCTGACGAACGGGACAGGAAGTACTTGGGCCTCGGGCGCTGGATTCATTTATGTGGTGAGGCAGTGAAGGCATGCTTCCCAGAACCAAAGTGATTCATTATAACGCCGAGCGATTATGATAATTTTGTATGGTTGAGACGCCCATAACTCTGCCACTACAGAATCGAGCTTTATCACCTGAAGCATCCGAGGAGGAATTAAAACTTTCGATACCCAACGCCGTACTTTTTAACAAGAAGCTATTATTATACCCCATTATTTTATCCGATTTCAAGATATTTCGATGCAAACATTCCCCTGGTGCTTACCTGAAGCTAAATAGTCATACGCCTCCTTTAACTGTTCCAGCGTGAAGACCTTAGGGTCAACGACGGGACGCAGCTTCTCGATATTCGCCTCAATAGCCCGTCCCATATCTTCCATCTGAAACCGATTACCCGCCCATATCCCCCGAGCCGTGAACAGCCGCATCCACGTATCCAGCAAGTCCGGAGTTTCCTTATCCGCAGGGCCGCTCCCCACAGACCCCATGACGATCATAATGCCGTCGCATGCAATGCTCTCCACGCTCTGCCTCATCGTAACCGGGCCCGCGACCTCGACCACGAAGTCGACGCCGATCCCTCCCGTCAGCTCCTTGGCCCTGACGCCCCACTCGGGCGTCTCCCGGTAGTTGATAACGTGGTCGGCGCCCAGCCTCCGCAGCAGCTCCGCCTTCTCGGCGGAGCTCGTCGTGGCGACGACGCGCGCGCCGACCGCCTTCGCGAGCTGCACGCAGAAGACGCTCACGCCGCCCGTGCCCTGCGTCAGGACCCAGTGGCCGGCGGACAGGGGGCGGCCGGCGAGCCCGAACAGCGCGTTCCACGCGGACACGCCGGCGCAGCTGAGGGTCGCGGCCTCGGCGTAGGTGAGCCCGGCGGGCATGGCCACCAGCCCCGCCTCGTCGAAGGCGCCGGCGGTCCGGAAGGTGCCGTCGAGCGAGGCGCCGAGCCCGAAGCCGTCGATGGCCTTCGTGATCGCGCCGCCGATCAGCTTCGGGTTCAGCATCGTGACGACCTTGTCGCCCGGCCGGAAGCGCGTCACGTGCCGCCCGACGGCGAGGACTACGCCCGCGCCGTCCGAGCCCGGGATCACGTTGGGGATCGCGGCCCACGGGTACGTGCCCCGCGCGACCATGATGTCGCGGTACTGGGTTTGTTAGAGGCCTAATGGTTCAGGGGGTAGGATGGGGGCGGACGCACGTTGAGAGAGGCGCCGTAGACTGCGGTTGATGTTAGTAGTGAAACTATGACTAGATATATTGAATTTTACTTGATCTCTGGAGCACTTACGTTTGACCAAAACTTGACTATCTCCGAACTGGGGCACAGGCTGCTCTGGAAGTTTGAGGGAGGCGGAGCCATCGTTGCCTATGACGTTCCACTGCTTTATGGTCTTGGGGATTGACAAAGCCATTGTAAAGTGTACACTCATAAGCGCTTCGCTTGTATCCCATTACCTAGTAACACACTCATCAACGATATATGTGTATATATATTGTTGTTGGAGACAAAGTCTTTGCTAGATGATCTACCAACAGAATTTACCAATACAGCATTGATTTGTCAGGAGGTCTTCAATTGGTTGATTTATAATCATACCAGCCGGTATTCTCTAATTTGGCCGAAGGTCGTCATAAGGTTAGCTAACGAATAGGATGTAACAAAATTGCATATAGTCGTCAGCGGCGTTACTGATTAGCCAATTGGGAGATGCAAGTTCCTTTTTAAAACGATTGGATATAATATTATATTCAGATGAAACCGATATCGTTGTACGGCTCGTTATACTGAGATCAGATCGGGTGACTGTCAAGTGTACCCTTTAACCCATTTTCCCACCTACATTCCCAATAAAGGGGCATTGAACTGATTCAGATTAATTTATGATATTTCCAATCTGTGGTTAAGCACATCATCAGTAGCCCTTTAAAACTATGCGTAAGGCGTTGGTAAACCCTTACTAAAGATTCGTGGAATCCTTCACGCATGGGGGCTATATGAATGAAATGAGTTTGTCGACATAAATCTAGGTAATTAGTATATGAAGCATATTAGAATAGATGCCTAGGTACCTGGATAACAGAAAGTTGGAAACCTTGTGTTGGCGCCTCGGTTTCCAGGTACAGCGGCTCTATCCAAAGTAACTAGGTACGTGCAAGTTGATTCCCTAGCAACCGTGATTTGACCACCTCCAAGTATACCTCATAGCCTATCAGCATGCACCTACCACCAAATGGAGGGTTAAATAGCAAAATAGCAACACCAAAAGCATCGGCCACAAGAGCCTCCCGACTATTGAGCGTGCAGAGGGCCCCTGTGGCTCAATGGTTGGGAGCGTTAGGTCAGTAAAAACCCTGCCCTGATTCCTTTAGATGGGTTTTTCGTAGTCCGGGAGAAAAGGAGACTTGTCTACCAACGCACGCCCCCCATGGTTCGAAGACGAGAGATCCTACTCCTGGTCGAGCTTTTTTGCTGGATTTTTTTCTTTCTTCGCTTCAACCTCATTATTCAATCTTTTTTTTTTTTGATCTAGATGCCCAGTCGCTCGAATCCATTTGACGATATGAATTTCATAGAAATAGGTATATTAGGAGCGTTCGACAAAATGATCCTCAGCAACCTTAGAATCATAAAACACTGTGCACTCAAGCGCTTAGAGGCGACAAGATCCTAATTGTGAAAAGGACACAGAAATACGGCTAGACAAATATATATATAAATGATCATGTAAATTGGTTACGTAGCGTTATTCTATCTTTTCTTTCTTCAACCTCAGGACGTTAAGTCGACTAGAGATCGTAAGACGTTGACATATCTTAAGTAGCTTACCTTACCTAACGCTCTTCAAATGAAAATGAGATCTAGATCTATGTGGGTAATTGCAATTCATTTAGGCACGATTGCATATAGCAGCATATGTCTTTATAGAAGAATCTGATGCTGAATAATTAAATTTTCAGTGGGTTAATCTGGGTGGGTCAACTATTTAACTTCCCGACACACATAAGATTGTAACTGCACTGCACCAGCTGCACCAACTTACCAACAACTTCAACTTACAGAATTGGAGTTGTACAAAACTTTATGTTGACAACATTTAAATACTAACATTATATTGACTAGTACCTAGGTACCTATACTATCTACTTAATATAAACACAAATATCGTGAAGTAAAAAATTCTTTATATCTGCGAAACGTCTTTAGTCTTTGGCTTAGCTTCGATACCATGCTTTACACATACGTTTTACGAAGATCTCCTGATAAGTGATCGCTAGCGCGTTTCCCCCCTTGTCCTGATTACCTAGTATCTACCTATCCTATCAACTATCAATGGCTACTAGGTAAGAAGATCCTTACAACTGGGCATGCCGCATGTTACAGCAAGGCGACCTTAAAGTCCCAGACTTCCCCATTTTACGTTTACGTACACTACACCGATGGCCTTAATAAGCTATGAGCCTCGACCAAGAGAGTCATGTTGCGACGCGGAGAACTTCTATGTATTAAGATGAGTCTCCCCACTAGGAGGCCGAAGATGATACGAAATCATAGCAAGTTTTGCTTGTACGCCTTTACTTGATTGGGCCATATACCCCGGGCTTCATAATTTAGGTAATGGATGACCTCGGAACGCTGGGCAGGCTTATCTATTACCACCCGTATCTTGAACCAAGGATCGACAATTGAGTTGTGTCTTAGCTAACGGCCTTAGAACAATGGGCGTGTTGTGCGTCTCGAACGTACCTATCGTTGATATGCATGAAAATCTTACATATACCTTGTCAAGCCTGCATTATGTCCGTCACGGCTGCATCAGTGTCACCCATTCTAATACCGAGCAAGTCTCTTCAGCTTCAGCCTCGCTCTGTTTCTTCCTGTATAAGTTGCTCTCTGAGGCTTTAATCGTAGGAGAGAGCTCAAGAAACACTCATACATCACCCTCCATCGCCCTTATAATACACCCTGGCGCCGTTGCATTCGATTGAAGACGCGCGCGTCCTTATCTACTCATTGATCGAATCTAAGGCGTCCGGATAACACGCGCGAGCATGACGGAGAATACATCAGCCCTCGACACGAAGTTGAGCCCAGAACATGGCGGACTCGACGATGAGACCGTTGCCGCTGTTGACCATGGCGTTGAAGTCAATGCGGCTGGTTATAAAGATCAGCTAAAGCGTCAATATGGGTTTTTCGGGATCGTCGGTATCGCGCTCACAGTTGATAATGCTTGGGCAGCTTTAGGTTCTTCGATATCGGTCTCTATTCGTAAGTAGAGCCTTATCCTAAACAGAACCTCCGTTTTACCAATTTACAATAAATTAACATAAGCTTGACTACTGACAGTGAGTGGCGGTCCCCCGGGTCTTATCTACGGGCTTATCGTCGCACTTTTCTGGTATTTTTTCATAGGAATGAGTTTGGCTGAGTTGGCTTCGTCGGTCCCTACAGCCGGTGGTGTCTATCATTGGGCTACTATCGCAGCTGGTCCGAAATGGGGACGAGCGGTCGGTTTCTTTAATGGATGGATCAACTTCTACGGCTGGATGTTTGGTTTGGCGGCCCTAATCCAAATCACAGCCAACATCCTCGTCCAGATGTATGCGACCTACCACCAGGATACCTACGTTCCAGAGGCCTGGCATGTCTATGTTACCTACATTGGCGTCCTATGGTTTGCGACTAGCGTTGTCATCTTTGCCAACAGGCTCGTCCCCTATACACAAAACTGCGGCATGTTCTTCGTCCTTGTCGGAGGTGTCATAACTATTATTGTGATATCAGCAATGCCGAAAACCCATGCCACTAATCATTTCGTGTGGGGATCGTTCAAAGAAAACAATTGTAAGTGTCAAAATATTCCATGACATTCTGCGCAAGGCAATTGCAATTACTAACCTAGACATTGTAGTAACGGGTTGGCAAGACGGAGTCGCGTTTCTTCTTAGCGTGTTAAACGGGGCTTTCACCATCGGCACACCCGACGCCATTACTCATATAGCAGAGGAGCTTCCGAGACCAAAGAGGGATCTCCCAAGAGCTATAGGTCTTCAGCTGGGACTTGGATTCCTCTACGCGTTCGTTTTTGCCATCGCGCTATGCTACGCCATTACAGATCTCTCGGCCCTTGAAGGCGGCATCAACACGTATCCCCTTGCCGTTATATACCAGCAAGCAACGGGAAGTCCGGCTGGAACGTTTGGCCTCTTATTCGTTTTATTTCTCAGCAGTATGTGCTGCTGTATCGGAACAGTGCTGACTAACTCACGCACTTACTGGGCTCTGGCTCGAGACAATGCCGTGCCATTCTCTAATGTTTTCGGCCAAGTCAATGAAGGCCTAAGCTGTCCCGTTTACGCCACCTTGTTTGTCACGGTACTTACTACGGGTCTTGGGGCAATCCCGATGGGAAGCTCGAGTGCTTTCCTAGCTCTCACGGGGTCTTTCATCGTTCTGACGACTGTGTCATACGTGATTCCCTTCGCCGCGAATGTAGTGACTGGTCGGAAGCATTTCCCTCCAGGCCCATTCCACTTGGGAAGATTTGGTTATGCAATTAACGTCACGGCGATCTTGCTAACCACTCTATTTGTCACATTATTTTGCTTCCGTAAGCCACATCCACCGGTTCGCATAGTTTACACTACTAACTTAACTATCCTAGCTTACGAGATACCCACGACTGTCGAGGCTATGAACTACAACAGTGTCATCCTCGCGGGCACCCTCACTCTCTCTACACTATGGTGGGTCATACATGGGTCTCGTCACTACCCAGGACCTAAGGTGATGCAATTGTACATTAATGAGGATGCGATCGAGACGAACGGAATGGAAATCAAGACTGCCGAAGCATCGATAAAAAATGAAAGCACTGCGACGACGGAGAAGTAGATTATAGAATTTAAGAAAGGGGGTTAAGAAAAAAAAAATCAGATCATACCGGTACCCGGAGACCATAGTGCGAATCGTACATCGTTTTTATATACCACAGGGCCAGAGTTTTCGGGTTTGAATAGAGGTTCTAAAGATTTAAGTGCGACAGTCGTTTATCAATTTCGTTTTGAACAATCTCAACGGTCAAAGTTCACACATCGCA
Source organism: Annulohypoxylon bovei var. microspora (assembly GCA_022836615.1). Taxonomy (NCBI): domain Eukaryota; kingdom Fungi; phylum Ascomycota; class Sordariomycetes; order Xylariales; family Hypoxylaceae; genus Annulohypoxylon; species Annulohypoxylon bovei. The sequence goes on along the minus strand of MU405217.1, from coordinate 352,906 downwards.
TTTAAGAACATAGTGCTACAAATAGAATAGACTGACATTCTTAGGTCGCTATCGTTGATCGAATCAGACATCTCGGAAAGCGTTGCGCCGGCCTCACCCCTTCCGGATTGGGGAATCGCCCGTGAGCCTCTTAGGTTGATGAGGGGACACAGTCCATACCGTTACAACTCCAGTCCTCAGAAGTCTAGACCTTGTTAAAGTCCATTAGGGCAGGATTTTGTGATGCAGCCTTTTGAACCCCCCCTAATGAGAAGGCTCCTCGTTCCCCATGTGGCTAAGTAGCTGAGACGATACACCCAACCTGATTTTATTCTGTTTCTGGCATTTTATAATTCCGGTCCACACTTTATCATGTGGTGAATCCATGGACTGATAGTTGTGGTCGCTCGATCTTTCGTTGCATTGCATCCGCAGAGTACTAACCTGGTCTCAGGGCGAGACGATGATTGGAGGGTTGTAACAATGGCACAGATAAAATTAAAGCAGCTATTCTCCGAATGTATGGATGGAGCACCACGATCCGTCTTGATCGGGGAGGTGCTAATTGAGACATTACTCGCGATGGTGCTACACGATCAGGCGGGTGGCGTACAGGTCCACGGCGATCGCTCGTAACTGTACAAATATGAAGCTGCCGCCGTCTATTTTCCTAGACTTCTCATTGGCAATAGCGACTCTTAGGACTGAGCTATCTTCAACTTCATTCAAATCGACAGTCAACATGAGGTATCTCGGAGCCGCACTTCTCTCGCTCATCGGCGCCGTCTCGGCCGCAGCTATCAGCGCTTCGGACGTAGCCGCCGTCCCGTCTCCCGCCGCAGCGGACTACCCGAAGGCGGACGGGCTGCTGTTCAACATCGACGGCGAGACCAAGTACTACGCGGGCACGAACAGCTACTGGATCAGCTTCCTGACGAACAACGCAGACGTGGACAAGACGTTCGATGCGCTCAACCAAGCTGGTCATAAAATCCTGCGTGTCTGGGGTTTCAACGACGTGACGTCCCAACCCGGGTCCGGAACCGTGTACTTCCAGTACCTATCCCGCAGCGGCTCGACAATCAACACCGGGGCAAACGGCCTGCAGAGACTCGATTACGTGGTCCAGGCCGCGGAGAAGAAGGGCGTTAAGCTGATTATCAATTTCGTGAATAATTGGAGCGATTACGGAGGCATGCCTGCTGTGAGTTTTAAGTCTTAAGGTCATAAGTGCTCATCCTCATATCTATCTACAGTACGTAACCGCCTTCGGCGGCAGCCAGGCAACCTGGTACACCAACACAGCCGCGCAGACGCAGTACAAAGCCTACATCAAAGCGGTGGTGTCGCGGTACGCCAACTCGTCGGCGATCTTCGCGTGGGAGCTGGCCAACGAGCCGCGCTGCAACGGCTGCCAGACCAGCGTCCTGACCAGCTGGGCCGCGGCCACCTCCGCCTACGTCAAGAGCCTCGACCCGAACCACATGGTCACGCTCGGGGACGAGGGCTTCGGCCTCGCCGGAGACGGCAGCTACCCCTACCAGTTCGGGGAGGGCTTGGATTTCGCGGCGAACCTGAAGATCGAGACCCTGGATTTCGGCACCTTTCACTTGTACCCGAGCACCTGGGGCACGCAGTACGACTGGGGCAACGGCTGGATCGAGGCCCACGGCAAGGCGTGTGAGGCCGCGGGGAAGCCGTGCTTGTTTGAGGAATGTGAGTTGCGCTCGCTGTCTACCTACCTACCTACCTATCTATCCGCCTACCAACCCAACGTTACGAGTCATGTACGTGTGAGAACGTGAGGCTAACGGCGTGAGCTAGACGGATCGACGACGGACCACTGCGGCATCGAGGGCAAGTGGCAGAACACGGCGCTCTCGACCAACGGCTTGGCGGCGGACCTGTTCTGGCAGCTGGGCATGACGCTGAGCACGGGGCAGACTCACAACGACGGCTTTACCATCTACACCGGCTCCTCGGAGTGGACTTGCTTGGTTACGAATCACGTTTCTGCCATCAAATAGACGGAGGCTTGTTGTACTGTGCTGGGTGCTAGTTCGTAGGTTAGGCCATATCAACGCAGAGTTTTGCTGGCTGCAGCCTGCTTCCCAAAGTGCTACCGAGATGGCCTCTCAGCTCAAGCCTTGCGAGAAATTACTACTTCTGATCGTGAAATTCGCGCAGCTGAACCCACACTGCACTCTACAATGGAAAGCCTCGTCTTTTTCTTTTTCAATTTCTTTTTTTTGTAGGTCCCTACCGAAACGCTGCCCAACTCTATATACCGACCAACTGCAATGCAACCGTACAAGGGTCACGCATGCTCACCGAACTGGTCGCTAGTTTCAAGCGTCCAGCTTCTGCTCTTGCAGTGGCTGAGCCTCTCGCAATCCACTTGTCCTGTTCCCCCACGCGGCTTGCGCTGTCTTTCCATGTACATAGCTACCTACATAGCTTGGCGTAAGCTTTCAACACTTGTCTTGCGCGGCGAGAGTAAAGAGAATATCATATAGTTATACCATATATTCATACATTGAATTATAATTCTACAAGCCAGTTACTCGTTTAGCGAGGCGCTGGCATTATTAATGGTAAAGATCTTATAGACCTTCATAATGTCTAATTACTAAGCATTGTTATATGCTCCGACTTGCTATACCGTAAACACAAGGGATATCACAACGCAAACGCCAGTAGCCAAGGCTTCAATCGGGGACCCTCTAATCCCATTTTAACTCATAGAATGCGAACCAACCCAATGCTATTCATCTCGATTTATCGTCAATGCACCCCTTCATCCTGTAGTCTCGCCATCTTTCTGTCCAGCCGGCGCCCTAGGTCGAAGACCCCACCTTTGCATGGACTTGAACATGGCCTTATTCTCGGTGCGTTTGATCTCCTCTTTCTCCCTCTCCTTTTCAATGACTTTCCTTTCCGTGGCCGCGCTCTGGCTCTTATCCCTCTCGTCCTCCTCCCTCCTCTTAGCTTCTTCGGGGTCTAGTATCTTCTGCTTCTTTTTCGTCAGTTTCTGCATGGCCTCCTTGCCTTTCGCCTTAGTCTTGATGTATGCCTCCAGCCCGACCAATACGGCGTAGCTCTTGCTGATGCTCACGTGCGACATGTCCACGCCTTCGTCCTCGAGACTGTGCACGAAGGCGCGAAAATTGGAGGCCGGCGGGCGATAGTGGCCCGATAAGGGGGATAGGCTCGATAGGCGGCCGTTCTTGATCTTGATTAGGCCCGCGGCTGAGATGCGGGACCCCTGCAGAAAGGAGCTGTGCTGGAAGGCGCCGCTGGCTTTAATACCGACGTACAGGCGAAACGAGGTATCCGCTACGAATATCCACGTGTTCTTGCGGACCGTCTTGCGTAGTAGCTTGTCGAAGATGGTCGCCGCCGACACGTGCCGGACCTTCCGGACACCTTTTGCGTTATCAAAGCCCGGGTTTGCGTACTTGGCTGCCATTGCGGCTTCTAGCTTCGACTCTTGCGAAGAATTCGAGGAATCTGAGCGATCTTGTGGATGTGGACGTGGGGTTGCGTCGATGCTGGATTTTGCTTGAATATGCGACTCGACAACCGGGGAGAAAGTCGGTGTAGGGTCGTCTGCTGGTACGACTCCGTGAATACTATCCTTCCAGTTTTCCGCCGTGTCGATTCTCATGCCATTCTTCGCCCAGACCAAACGCCCTTCCAAGTCTACCCTCACCAGATAATATTGTCTTTCTTCTCTACTCAGGTATCGAACTTGTTCGCGATCTAGCCTTTCTCTTGGACAAGCAACCAAGTCTATTTGCTTTCCCTCACCATGATCTAGCCAGTAGAAGAAATTCTCGTTCGTATTGGATCTTTTCCATTCTTCGTGATAGACTCTCAAGTTGCTTCCGTAGCGGTGTTTGAGGTCCACCATCTCTAAAAAGTACGGTAAGCCCATCATTTGAGCATGCTTTCGTCTCTTGGCTTTCGCCTTCATCCATTTTTTCCTGGCATCTGCCCTCTTTTCCGCTGTCATCCCTTGTAACTCTTCTTCGTCGAGCGACGATGATGAACTGCCGTCCGAGTGGTTGGAATCCTCATCCCCGCCGGCGCGTCGGGCTATTGTCGCAACTTTCATCCAATTTCTTCGTGCTGCGGATCGACTACTAGTGGGCCTTGTCTCATTATCCGCGTCTTCATCCCCGATACTTAACATGCTGTTCTGTCGTGCTCGCGGTGTGGTCAAATTCTTCCATTGGGCGTCTCTTATGGCATGGGTCCACCTGGTGGTTGCGTCTAACCCTAACCCTCGCATCTCTCTACGTACACGGTATCCGCGATAAGTCCGCTGGATTACGGTGGCTGCCTTCGACCTGAGGGTATCCTCCGTAGCACTTCCTCCATTAGTTGTTGCACTCTTACTGCTCGGCCTGGAGCGCGATTTAGAATGAGAGAGTCTGTGCCCGAATATGGAGTGGTGGTGTCTTATTTCTTCTTCCTCCTCCTCGGCGGCCTTCGTCTGCATAAAGTCTTGTCTTGCCTCCATGTTCTTCTGGGCTATAGTTATGCTCTGATGGCGTAATTCCTGGCTGCGACGTTTATGCTCCCTCTCACGCTGTTCCTGTACTTTTGCTAATCTTTGGAATTCCTCTTGTGACGGTGGTTGCAAAGAGTCCAAATACTCCTGGCGGCTCTTATGCGACGTGGTGGATGAATCGGGCGAAGTTGTAGAATCTCTATGAAGCAGACCGGGTGACGATAGTGGGGTTAACGGTAGTGGCGCTGGCTCTGGGGCGGCGGCATTCTGCGGGGCTTGCAATGGCGACGGAGATGAAGATAGAGACGGAGATGGAGATAAAAAGGACGGCGATCGTCTTTGCAGAGAAGACGGTATAGGTGACGTATGATCGGTAGGGTTCCCTTCGGGCATTTTGCCACTTAGATCGACAGAGGACATTATTAGGAAAGAGAATTGAGATTCCCTAAAGTTGTAATACAATAGGAGAATGCCATGCGTGACTATTCATAGGTAGAAATTGCCTTACCATAGGTCCCTAAAGGTCGAATAATTTTAGGGAATTGTTAGATACATAGTAGATGCAGGTGTAAGGAGCTTTGAGTTGAGTGCCTGATATTGTCTGCAGCTTTGTTCAGAATGACGCAATAAACCTACCTAGGTACCGGTATAATCCAACCGGTTAAGCGGCAAGCCGTAATACGATAGGTACACGCCTCAATGTATGATTTAGTCTGTGTAACGAGCTGACGTTATAGGTTGAAACAGATATAAATTTAGGAAAGTGCCCATTGAACGCTCCCGCTATTTCGGTGTTGTATCTTTTTACCATTGTGTGTCACTTGAAATTCACACTGAGACTTGGAGTAGGTAGGCATCCTTTTTATATAGTGAACCCTTCAATGTTAGCAATGACGATTCAACTTGAACTGTACATTGTTGAGGATAGAAAGACTAATAAGAATTGAAGGGCCATGACTTGATATTTCAGCAAATACGAGCGATAAACGTACTATATAAGTCAGATATGTTTTGGCGACAAACTGACTCGACATGAAATATATTAGAGCATGTGTCACCTCGACAGCCCTATGGAATATATGTAGGTAGTCTCAGCCTGTGCGACGTCAGCAGGTCTAGACTTAAATGCATATGCTATTATGTAAGGTACTTAGGTACTTAGGTATATGCATATGTGCATGTATAATAGTACATAGGTACATTCTGATATGGTTTGATGATACAGTGCTAATATGACTCACACAACCTTGTCCCAGAGTAGACAATTAGCAGATAGGAGGCGCAATCTGAGTTGAAGGGACCCAGTGCTAAACCATAAAGGAGGTAACGGAGGTACACTGTAGCGCCCGCGTGTGCGCAGCAATAGAGTGAGTACCAAGCACCAAGCGACAAATGTACAATCCGTCAATTGATGACAGCAGCGCCCAGAAAGTTTTTGGGCTTGGGAACTTGAAAAATTGAAAAATTCTTGAAGTTGAATAACCTAGTCCATGTCTACCTACCTAGTAATCTTCGATGTCAATGCGCAATTGAGAAATACCATATCAACCTGTCAACATATTGTCCTGTGCCACCAAGCGATCGCCATGACAATTTCTTATACATCAAATGATGGCCACCTCTACGCGACGAGTTGAATCGCTTCAACGCCCGCAATCCCATTATCAGCAGCACATGAACCAGCACCAGCGACGCGCCCACCTTCATCAAGATACTAAACATAGTAATTCAACTGCTGCAAGTCTTGACGCTAATAGCGTGGTTGCTAAACATGCTCATGCCATCGCGACACAAATCAAGACGCGAAATTCGCAGAATATCTTACAACAACCTAGTCCACCGCGAATGAAGCGACCGCTCGATTCTATTGTGAATAATTACGACCCTCATAAACCTAAGAGAACTAGAATAACGGTCGAGATTCTCTCCAGACCCATACAACCTTCCACTAGTCCTCCTAAAACTATCACAGTGAGGACCCAGCCACAGCCACCACCACAACCCCCTAACCCTACTGCTACTGCTACTACCACTATCAACGAACCGATCCCGACCCCGACCGTTGTCGCAACAATCCACAAGTCGCCTCCTCTTCCTCCCGTTCTACAACAAGATTCCAAGACGGCGACAACAATAGAACCTCCTTTAAAAAAACATAAGGCGAAGGCTATTAATGGAATTAAACATGAATTGGATAGACTGCAACCAAGTGCAGCTGACACCAGTTCCGCAAAAGAACGGCCCGGTCGCAAATTGAGGTCACAGGAGGCGACACGATTTAAGAGCGAACTATCGGCATATTTCCCCGATTATGACGAAGTAATCGGCAATGATCCTAAAGAGCAACGTAAGTAAACAATTATTTTGGTACTACCAACAATCCAACAATGCGACATCTCAATCCTTCTAATGACATTCAATTGCCAACGATGCTGACGATTCTATTAAACAGATATACTCAACCTTGATACCCCAATCATTCTCGTCGATACCAATCCCCATCCCCTCCCTAATACCCGTCAATCACAGCCCCCTATCCCCTCTCCACAAAGAGCGCTAAACTCCTGCGATCGGCCCCACCACGATACAGTGCGAACATATGGAGGTGATCTATTTAGCGACTTGCACGATTCTCAACGAATTAGCTTCGCCTTTCTCCAGGCAAGATATAATGACAAAGATGGCGAAGATCCTTTACCAGATGCCTATTTTGAGCCGTCACATAAGAAGGCCGAGAGGCTAGAGAAATCTATTCGTAATACGGAGAAAGGTCGCGCGCAGCATGAGAAAGATCAGATCATCCGACTGCTCGGCGAGCTACAAGGTCATGACTGGCTGAGAACGATGGGCGTTAGTGGCGTTACCGAAAGCCGCAAGAAGACCTTCGAACCTGCTCGAGATCACTTCATTAAGGGATGTCAAGTGATATTGGAGAAATTTCGGATATGGAGTCAGGAAGAGAAGAAGAGGAAGCTTTTGAAGGAACGGGCATTGGCGGAAGAGGTAGAAAACGAAGAAGAAGTTGACGAGAATGACGAGAATGATGAGGCTCAAGCAGATGAAGCGGAGGGATCGGATGAGGACGTGGTGATACTTGAGGTTGACGAAGCAGAGGATGACATCTCTGACAACGTTAGTGACGGTGATCCTCCAGATTACAGCGATGTCGATGCATCTGCAAAGCAACTTCTTGATGAGGCGTTGGCACGAGCAAAGTACACTGCCTCAAGTTCGAAGAGATCTCGAGGTGAACCTCCCCCAATACCATCGGAGCCTCGTGTGGTGAAAGAGTTTACCTCTTTCTTCAACAAGAAACATCTGCGAGATGCTGCCCTTAACAAAGGTCGACGAAGAGGTAGAACCATCGTGGCCTGGGGTCATCCCATACCAGATATGCTGGAGGGCGACTTTGAATTACCAGAGGAATATCGAGACGCGGAGACCCTCAGGGCGCACGAAAGGCAAAAGAGGCGAGAGAGACGCCAACGTCAACATTGATTTGGCATCTTGTTCTTCAGCCTTGGAAGTACTAAGTTTCTCCAGGGCTGGCGACTATTTTAACCTTCACGGCAATATTGCTTTGCGTGGATGCCTATCGGCCGATACCTACCTATATTAGCTGATAATTAGGACGTCCGATGGTTTAGCCGAGTACTTACCTGGGATTATTCACGATCGTGTATACGCATTTGCTAGGGACATAAAACATGCTATCATACTTGCGTACCATGAAAGGCACTTAAGTAGCTTCAATGAACGAATTTACCTATTGGTCAATGAGCAAATCTATTGGATATTGAAATGTATTGGATTGTGGCATGCTTTTGCTTTTCATGATAAGACCAATATCAAAACGTGATAACATCTATTAATAGTAGGAGAATAAAATCCGAATCAGCTTCGAGTATGCACTTTTACGTGTAACTTTCGAAGGTACATGTATGTAGTAGTCGATAGTCAGTTGTCGGTTCGACCTTGAAACTTTTTCTGCTATTTAGATGCACATTGTCACTCATGTACAAAAGATCAAATAGAGAGAATCGAAGAAGGTGACTCAATGCCCGGGTGCTTAGAAGGAGGTACCTACATGATAGGTAGCTGCTCGATGCTTAATAAAGAATAAGGTTAAGCTCTTTAGGTACCAGACGTTTTTGCTCCATATTTTCGCAAGTGCATGGACCAGGAGTACATAGGTACCTACTTACATAGTCCCCTGTCACCACCATCATACGTAGCCCCGAACCTAACTGCTAAGGCAGGAGATAGGTAGACGAGAGCTCCAGTTCCAAAGTTTAGAAGGCGGCGCGCGCAAAGGCTGTTCTTGGGCTTCACGACTTTATTTCAACAACCAAAACTTACTTTCTTCCTGCGATTCAGTCTATTTTATGCGATAGGCCATCTGGAAATCCTGATTTCCGCGCGACTGACATCAACTTTATTTTCTTCTACGCGTGTTATAACTGCGAATTACATACAAGTCGCGCCGTGTGATCCATACTCGCATACGAAGATACCGCATTTCTGCATTTCTGCATTTCCTCATTTCCTCTCATTACCTACGTAAATACCTTTTCCTCCTACTTATTCAACACCTTCCGACGATCTCCGAGTCCACTTGCGCCGCTACAATCCTTTTCATTACCGACTATCTTTTTACGCGAAAATCTTCCATCGAGTGTTACCTCCACCGATGACCACGATTATTTAATAGCATAGCGGCTTCGCAGACGCCCAATATGCCGGGCATCGTGGAGCCAGAATCCACTGCGAAGGACGATACTCCTCCTATCGACCTTCCTACCGATGACACCCCTCCTCGTCCTTATGTCGTCTTTAAGCAGGACGTCGATATAGAAATCGACTTTGCCCGACAGCGTGTCCATGGCCGATCCGACATACTTATCGTTCCCCTCGAGGACGTCCCCGAGGTCTTCATTGACGCCCGCCAATGCGAAATCGATGTGACACAGATCACAGTTAGCAACTGCGAGGTGGAAGCTTCATATGTAGACCCGTGTGAATTGATACAGACGCCTAAGAACTATCTGTTGTCAGCACCGCACTGGGCGATTAAGAAACACCGCATGACGCCGTTGCTGCATCATCGACGCAAAGAAGTTTCGGCACTAGATCACGACTTGAAGTGTTGCACGCCTCTGAATGGATCCATCAGAGTTAAACTCCCGACCAAGGATGAGGTTTTACAGAAGAATAAAAATTCTCAGAAGTCGGATCAGAGCGACCTTCTTTTAACCACTGATGGTGGTGTAGGCGGCTATAGAGTTCGCATTCCTTTTAAAGTGAAGAATACGTGTGATGGTTTTCAATTCATTGGCTGCAACGAACGAGATACTCGATACCCGCACGTCTATACGCGCCACTCTCTCGAACCCGGCACGGCTTCGTCCATCTTCCCATGTATCGATGACCCCGGCTCTCGAAATTCGTGGAGGATCTCCGTTACCTGTCCTCGCACCCTCGGCGATGCCTTCCGCCGACCAATTGTGGTAGAGACGTCTAAGGGCCTGAATGACCTCAGTGGAAATCGCAAGAGGAAGCGTGACGAGGAAGATCCTCAAGAAGATGAGAACGAGACAATCGGGGTTGAGCTCACGGAGGAAGATAAGGTGCTAGATATGACTGTTGTCTGCTCGGGGTTCCTCACCGGAGAAGTGGTTCATAAGGACGATGACACGAAGAAAACGATGACTTTCGAAGTCGATCGTAACAAGGCAGCAAAACATATTGGTTTCGCCGTAGGCCCTTTCGAGCACGTGGATTTATGGTCAGAATTTCGTCGTGAGGAAGACGACAACAAGCTTGGCATCAACGCGGTCAAAGTTCATGGGTATTGTCTCCCAGGTCGTGCCGCAGAGGTCAGAAGCACCTGTTGTACCCTCGTCACGGCGGTAGATTACTTGGTGCTCTCGTTTGGACGGTATCCCTTCGAGAGCTACAAGATCTGCTTTGTTGATGACATGATTGAGGATACTGTACCACTATGTGCCTTCTCTTTATGTAGCAACAGGCTACTGTACCCTCAGGATATCGTGGATAACGAAGTGGAAGTTGCAAGAAAGCTGGCGTACTCACTGTCATGTCAGTGGTTTGGAGTCAACATCATTCCCAATACCAAGGCAGACATTTGGCTTGTCGTCGGGATCGCGTGGTATCTAACTGATCATTTCATGAAGCACTTGTGTGGCAACAACGAGTTCAGGTTCCGAATGAAGGCGATGGCAGACCAACTTGTGGAGATTGACATCAGACGGCCATGCCTCCAGGACCTTGGCGAGCACCTTTACTTGGGCGACTTTGAAGTTGATTTTATGAATCTCAAGGCACCGTTGGTCCTGTTCATCCTAGACCGACGAATGTCCAAATCGGCCAACAGCATGGGCATGTACAAAATAATAGGGAGGATGGTTACTAAGGCTAACACCTCCGGCCAGGCCTTGGATGAGATACTAGGGGCAGACGCTTTCCGGAGAGCCTGTGAGAAAGCTGGGGGTACTAGGCTCGAACCATTCTGGAACCAATGGGTGCTCTCGTCTGGATGCCCTAGGTTCGACGTAAACCAACGTTTTAATAAAAAGCGATTATGCGTCGAGATGACAATCCAGCAAAAACAAGATGCCGCTTATCGCGCCGTTAAGGCACTCGACAAGAACGACTTCTGGAGAGGCGTTATGGAAGAGAACCATGCTGTCTACGCTGGCGAATCCCAGCTGTCGTTTACCGGGCCGATGACGATTCGGATCCACGAAGCAGACGGTACACCTTACGAACACATAGTAGAAATTCGAGAAGATGCAGCCAAGTCTGTTAAATTTGAGATCCCCTATAACACGAAGTACAAGCGTCTCAAGAGGAATCGCCGGCAACGTGAAAGAGCGATGGCCAACAATTCGAGATCCAACGACGACGCACCTAGAGATCTTTATTATCTAGGAGATGTCATGCAGCACCAGGATGATATGGAGGCATGGGACTTCCGTGACTGGGATGAGGAAACAGAAACCAAGATGGACCAGGAGTCCTACGAATGGATCCGAATGGATGCTGATTTCGAATGGATCTGCGAGATGCAGACGAACATGCCAGCTTACATGTACGCATCGCAATTGCAACAAGATAGGGATGTTGTTGCGCAACAAGATTCAATGTGCTATCTTCATCGAGTCTTCTCTAATGTTGGTCCGCATCCTCTCATGTCGACGATTTTAGCTCGTACCGCCTTAGATGCTCGGTATTACTATGGAATACGCCTAATGGCAATCGACGAACTTCCTCGTCACGCTGTCAAAGAGACCATGAACTGGGGACTCAAACATCTGCTTAAGACCTACCAGCACTTCTTTTGCACCCCGGGAACATCTATCCCCATTCCGAATGACTTCTCAGATAAGCGCCAGTACCTAGTACAGCGCTCTATCTTAGATACTATTGCTCGCGTTCGCGGTGAAGATGGCAGATGTCCCAAAGGAGCACGAAGGTTCATCCTTGAGCAGCTGCAGCACAATGACAACAGGTACAACATTTACTCCGATCAGCCGTACATCTGCGGATTAATACAGGCCTTAGCCACTTGCCAAATTCCGGACGAGAAGGTCAAGCAACAACAAAAGGTCATCTCCTTCCATCATGCGGAAACTGATGACGATGAGGTAATGGCCGAACCCGTCGACACGGAGCCAGAACAGTTTTGCGATTTGGTACTCGAGGAGATTGACCGCTTCCGTAGGATGGATGAGTACTCCCCATCATACGAAAATTGTTTCACCATAGCCGCCCTTGATGCTTACTGCCGTCTGATGAAGGCAGAAGTTATACCCAAAAGGCCCACCAAATTCGTCGAATATCTACAAGATAGGACTTACGATGTAGTTCGAATAAAGGCTTGTGAGTCGCTGGTGGAAATAGGGATGCTAGCCAACAAACAATTCCTCCGAATGTTCTTTCTCCTTGCTAGCACGGACCCATCGCCATTCGTTCGAGAGCAAGTGTTCAAAGCATTATGTCGTGGTCTTGCTAGCATGGCCATTGGAGAGGATGAAGAGGTGGAGGAGCCGCAAAGCAAGCCGGCAGATGATGGCCTCATTGTTGAACAGGACACAGCAGTAATGGACGCCAATAAGACTGCCAAAGCTCGCAAGGAGGACCTCTCCGCAGCCCTTGCGGCCCTAAAAGCCAAAACTACCGACGACGAAGACTTGCAGGAATCCATTTGGAGAGCAATAGACTCGCCCGTCCTAACTACAGCAGAGCGGCTCAAATTCCTTGAGCTTTGCTCAGTACTATTCAATGAAGACCAGTCGCTATTGATGTGTTTCCCTTACCCTAGCTACTGGAAAGTGGAACGCGGAGATAAGGTTCGTGGCAAATGCTTCGTGAAGTTCAAGCGGAATTATAGGACAAAGCCGCGAAAACCACGTGTCATTCCTAAGCCGCCCCCCAAACCTGAGCCCAAGCGAACCATCACATTGAACCTCAACCGGAGTATGAGCATCAGCGCGAAAGCAGCAACACCAACAGCTGAAGCTCCGCCGCTACTACCTCCGGCAGCCGCTTCCATCCCCAAGTCCTCCGACACCGTTTCTGCGCCAAAATTGACTATTCCGTCTTTGAAGCAAACGCCTGCATCAAAGGAAAAAGTTTCCGCACCCCCTGCGAAAGAATCGGCTACCCAGGAACCCGCCCCGAAGAAGTTGAAGCAGTCGATCAACACTTCAGTGTCTCGTAGTGCTACTCCGTCAACGTCTCAAGAGAAACCGAAGGAAAAGCTGAAGGAGAAGCTGAAGGAAAAGTCGAAGGAAAAGTCGAAGGAAAAGTCGAAGGAAAAGTCGAAGGAGAAGCTGGAGAAGCTGGAGAAACCGGAGAAGCTGGAGAAGTCGGAGAAGCCTAAGGAGAAGTCAAAGGAGAAATCGAAGGAGAAATCGAAGGAGAAGTCAAAGATGGGAGAGTCTCATAGAGATAGTATCTCTGTTCTTCCCCCTGTGCGACCTACCATCGAGCTTAAGCAGCCTGAGCCAAAGGCGCCAGTTCCTAAGACGAACGGAAACACCTCTCAAGCACCTGCAAAGCCTTCAAAATCTTCGAAGCCTCTGAAAAGGGCGAGTACGGAGAGCGATGGTCCTCGGCCTACCAAGGTTGTGAAGCTCAACACTTCCAAGATCCCTAGAAAGGAGCTAGAGAGACTTGAGACACGACAGAAAGTACAGAAGTCGAGGAGACTGGTAACGTTGAAGTTCACCGCTTGGGATAGACTGCGTAAACGAAAGAGTAAGACTCCTCAAGCAGGCTCGATCCGAGCTACGCCTAAGCACCGTAGACCGGACGACAAGTCTAGCGGCAGAAGTCCGCGTCCCTCTATCGGCCCGGCCTCACCTGCGCCTAGGGCTTCGGAGTCTACTCAGGTCACGGCATCTTCGACAGCCGTATCATCCTCTCAAAATCCTACCGCTACCCCCAACACTTCCTTCAAATCTACATCTCAATCATCTCAATCAAGCGCGAGCGGCGAGAAGAAGCGAAAGCCCCTCCCGGAAATGCGCAAGCCGCTACCCTCGGCGGCGCCGGCTAGCAACCCCACGCCGTTGCCGAAGCCACCCTCATCCGTCCCAGCTGCGGCTCCCAAGGCACCGACCAAACTGAAGATTAAGTTGAAAGCCCCCACTGCGGGATCTGGTTAGGATACGAACACGAGGCGGGCTACGAGCCCGGGGGATTCATACGATCACGGCTCCTTATTAGCGTTCTCTTCTTGTCTATGGTATACGTCACGGGACACTGATTACAAATAGGTATCAGTGGTCAACACTTTACTCTACGGCCTCGGATTTTGCACCTGTTAAAAATGCATTTTTTTCTTCTTTTTTTTTTCATCGCGTCTTTTTGCATGGCAGGCATGGCATCGGCGTTGGGAATCGGAACGAGAGGATATGACACCCCCGAGGCCGAAAAATGTGCATCGCAATTCCTTTTTCTTTCTTCCTTTTTACGTTATCTGCGCTGCGTTGCGTTACGTCATCAAGCCACCTTTTCTTCTTTCGCCGCCGTTTAGTCAGCAAGACGGCATGAACTCCTTAAACCGTGGGGACGAACGAGGGACATAAATACGAACTGCAAGGGACACACGAGTACCGAACACAAACAAACTACTACCTACCTACTACGCTGCGTTGCCGGGCTACGGCAAACTGCGATTACTTACTAGGGTTTGTCTGTTGGCTCCGTGTGGTGGGATGGCAATGGCAAGGGAGGAAGGAAGGAGTAAGGACGGGTCAAGCTGATGGGACGGAGGGGTCGGGTTTGGCTGTGCTGTGATGTACCTACGCATAGGGACGGTGAGATCGCATCAAGTGCGCTGAACAAAACAAAACAAATGAGATTAAATGTAATTCCGCGTAAAGTGAATGACGTGATGGGGTGATTGGTATTCGCTGTTCGTCCCTAATAGCTGCCATAGGACGGTACAGCTCGTAGGTTTGGTATGCCGTGTGTTTCGTGGTATCCAGGTAGGATATGTACAGAATGTCTGACAGCAGATCCTACTTGTTCGACGTGCTGCAGATGGTGTAGACGAATACCCACAACATGATGGCGACAACAACATCAACTGTTATTTTCGAGATGTCTATCCCACATCTTGTCCATCTTAACACTAGATGCCACCTAATCCCCAGTCTAAATCAGAGGGATGTAGGCCCACGTTTCCTCCTTTCTTAAAGAATGCTTAAGCCCCTCACCAAGCAGCAACACCTCGTCTCTCTACCCTCCCAGCACCCGCCACACCACTCCTCAAGCATCGCAACTTTCTCTCCGCAGTAATCGTTCCTAGACTCCGCCTCCCTTAGCCGTCAGTTACCCGTCCATGCACATTAAATCACACCGCTAGGCAATAGGCAGCCGCCCCGAAGGATGGCGCTTGACTAATAAGCAGCTGGTGAAGTCGCGGGCAGATACACACACGCGGAAGAGCCATCGGCTATCGTACGGGTGTACGTGGGTGCTGGGGTTCCGCGCGTGTGGTTGCGAGCTTGTGAGGACTGTGGCATACTAACAACTAGGGGAGGCTTCGGTATACTTGGATTTGGGGGAGAGATAGGTGAGATAGGTGAGAGGATTGGACTCGGTGTGGTGTATGTGAGAAAGGAGGAGAGAAAGATGGTTGTTGGAGAGATGGGTAGGTTGATGTTAGAGTGGAATAGCAGTGATGAAGGTCAGAGAGGATGTTGTGCTTAGGGACTTTAGCTTGTGTGAGCACTCCTTGTGCATGAGTATCTTCTTGTTATCCTTCCCGATACATCCTTCCCTATAAGCTAAAGACCACTCACTTATTAGTATGATAGATTAAGTGTGAATGTAAAAGGTAGAGGGGTTGAGGGACAAACTTACTATCCACTGTTTTGTATAGGTACAAGGAAGCACTTACGCTCCACTCGACGAATTGAATTGGCGAGGACGCAGACGAGCACGGCTCTACCGTCGTCGCGATCCCCCACCCGTTCCTGTCGTCGACCCCGCAACTCCTATCCGCTCCTCCCTACTCCTCGTCATCATGCGCCCCGGCCCCGGTGTTGGTGCCGGCACTGCAGATGGTTCAGTGCTTCCCTGCCGACTCGTGGCCGTCCGCGTTCTAGTAGCCCCCACCGGTTGAGCAGTACCTGTGATCCGCTGCATCCTTGTGGGAGGAGCAGGCACAGCTGTAGTGGTGTTTGTAGGGTGGTGCTGTTGCTGCTGGCTCCTGGTCGCGCGCACTTGCTGCAAATATGCTGCTCGTGCCGCGCCTGGAGACACTTCGCGCACAGAGAACTGGTCGCGTGCAGCGCGCCGTGGTGCAGTGACGAAGGGATCAGTGGTATCAGCCTCATCGGCATCGACGTCTTGCATGTCTTCATCATCGCCTGCTGGTGGGGGAGACGGTGTGATTGATGGGGATGTGTCCATAGCTGTGGGCTGTGGTTGCTGTAGGAACGGTGGGTGCGAGGTGGCTCGCGACTGTGGTTGAGTTTGTGATTGCGATTGGGCTTGTGAAGCGAAGCGTCTATCTTCATAGGCCGCTACATCTTCGGCGGTGAGGGTAAGGGTTGTTGGGGGACGGCGAAGCATTGTTTATGATCTTTTTTTTTGTGATAAGGGAGATGTTTATGGTTGTCTCTAGATCTAGACGCTAGCTTTTTCTTCTTCTTGATTGTGGGGTTGGGTTACTCCAAATGATGATAGTATTCGAGTGTGATACAAGATAGCATTGGGATGGAGTGAAGATAAAAAAAAAAGACGTATGTTTGGCTACTTGATACCGAGTAATCAAAGCTGTTGCTATGCAGGATATTGCAATAGAAGATCAATAGTAATGTATGTTACCTTGATGTCGATTATGTCAATGTTGAAATTGAAGTTGAATGGTTGGAATGTTTATGTGTGAATGGGATGTGAATGTAGTGAGGTTGGGGACGAACTTACACTTTTTCGAAGCAACATAAATAAACCTTTTGACGCTACCAAAGGCGGTCGCGGGGTTGAGATTTGGCACTGTTAGTGGTGTAAGCAGGTGGGGTACCCTGGGCAGCCTGGGTAACTTCTTAGGCGGTTCAGCCCTATTAGTGGATACGTACCTTAGGACGCGTTGATTTTAGGGAAGCACCAAGGTACCTCTACCGGTAGTTTACCAACGTGAAACCCACGAATAAAATATAAATAGGATATCCGTGTGTAATAACCTACGATAGTAGATGGGGATAGAAATAGGATGCAAAAGATGAAAACTGAAAGGTTCTTAACGAGAAGCATGAATGCATTGTCAAGTTATTTTGCAAACTTGTTGGCAGAATCTCATCACCTTGGTTACCTAATCAAAATATGGGACCATTAGGTAAGCAATCCGCACAGTTTAAGGTTTCGCACATTTGCCAAGTGCCAAAATTAGTGTAAATTGAACCTTGGAATTGTATCCGCACCGTGTGGCGCGTTTTTCTTTAGTGGCTAAACTTCCTAAGCTATAGCGGCTATCCACTTAAGTATAGTGGATAGATCACTATTAGATCTAAGTCTTAGCCTAAGGCTAATACATAATTTATTTGATTACGCACTGGGTAAGGAACGTGGCTAATATGCGAAACTTTTGTCCACAGCCTTCGTACACAGTACATATTGGGTAGAATTTCCATAGACAGTTTAAATGCTGCTAATATTCCCTTAAATCTATAATTGAATACCTCCAGCTACCTACCCTTCATATTAACTCTTACAACAGAGTATCTAGCTTGTAGTCTCATCGATCCGAAATCATCCAAAAATGCCAAAATTACCTTCCTTTATTTCACGCAATATCTTCGTCAGGCGGTTGGATATGGGGAGCAATGAGACGCGTAGGTGGCCATTCAGCTGCTTCGAAATCGCATTCTAGATCATGAATGCCAGATCCTAGAATTTGGTGTTTAACCTCGTCATTCTGAAGAGCATCCCTCGGTAGATTTGACGGCAATATCACCTTTGCAGTCGAATTTGGGGGGACGACCAAGGTTATGGAAAACTTCCGATCGACCAGTTTCCACCTGCAGCTTATTAAGCCATATGGCCCGTTAAATGACACGTCGGCGTGAGTGATATTACCACCAGGGACAGGCCGAACAAGAATCCGTTTCCAACCCGACTCGTCTGGACTAATACCGCCAACTGTGGCATGTAGCCAGTCCGCTATAGATCCTAATGCATAATGGTTAAAGCTAGTCATCGTGCCTGGATTAATGGACCCATCCGGAAGCATGGCATCCCACCGTTCCCAGATCGTGGTAGCCTTCATAGTTACCGGATACAGCCAAGACGGGTTAGTCTTCTCAAGCAGCATCCGATAAGCGAGCTGCGATCGATACACTTTTGTGAGGGCGTGGGCGATAATTGGCGTTCCGGCAAATCCCGTGGCGATGTTAAATCTAGCTCGTTGAACTAGCTTCGTGAGATCATGCGCCGCCAAGCTAAGTTCTTGAGCATTTCGGTACAACGAAAATTGTATGGCTAGAGCAATGCCTGTTTGCGTGTTCGACATAAGCTTGCCGGCGGGTGTGATGTATTTGTGTTGGAATTTACGCCTTAGGTCTTCCGTCTGCAAGCTGTATTTCTCAATCAGATCAGTTTTCCCCAGGACTCTACAGACCTGAGCGAAAACCTCGGTGGTGTGGACGAGATATGCATCTGCGACAAGAATTGTGTCTGTTGGCCCATTTGATGGATCGTTCGGGGGTGCCTTAGGATCCAGCCAGTCTCCAAGCTGCCAATGATCTTCATCCCAAAGATCATCCTCGCCTCGTTTAACACCGCGTTCTAGCCACTGCTGCATACCAATGAACTGGCGCGACAAGATGTGTTCGTCTTTGGAGAATTGGTATAATATATGCGGTGTCAAGACGACAATGTCGTCCCAGATTGCTTCAGGCATGTGCGGCCAACCTGACATTGGGATTTCGGGGCATACAAACGGCGGAATACCGCCTCTTCCCTCTTGCAACTGTTCGGCCGCAAGATCCTGAAGCCAGTCTTTCAGCATTCCCACCGTATCGAACAGAAAGCTAGCCGTTGGGCAAAAGACCTGAATGTCTCCTGTCCAACCAAGCCGTTCGTTTCTTTGCGGGCAGTCTGTAGGGATAGAGAGGAAATTACCACGCATGCTCCAGACAACATTCTGGTACAGCTGATTGACCAGTGCATTAGAGCAAGAGAAGTCACCTCTCCGTTTAAGGTCGGTATGCATGACCTGAGCCACGAAGTTATCCTTGGAAAGCAAGGGACTCCCTTCCGGCCAACCGTCTATCTGCACATAACGGAAGCCGTGGAATGTGAACTTCGGGACCCAGTTATTAATCGCTTCGCCGGCTGATATAACGGTGTCTGTTGCTTTCGCCAATCGAAGTGGTCGAGTTCCTAGTTCGCCGTGCTCCATGACTTCGGCATGCTTGAAAGTCAAACAAGTTCCTTGCGGAGCTTCAATTTCCCGTACTTGAATCTTGCCTACAAGATTCTGACCGAAGTCGATGATGGTCTTCCCACTCTTCGTCTGGAGTATATCAACTGCCTCTATCGTCTGAGTGATGCGGACAGGGGGCGCGTCTGGAGCAACCAACTCCGCCAATGGCCACGGAACTGTAGTTACGGGTGTCCAATTTTTCGCGCTCGACGAAATAACTGAGACACTCCACTCTCGATCTTCTAGCCGAGCATCATAGAACTCTCCGTCGTATATCTCGCTAAGCTGAATGGGACTGTCCATACATTGCCAGCTTTCATCCGACACTACAAGTGACGGAGTCGACTTATCATCGCCATAAACTTCAAGTTGAACTAGCGCAGCTAACTGATCCCCGTAAAGAAATCTAGTACCCCCTCGGAATCCGAGCGTCCCGGCGTACCATCCTTCCGCAACTTCGATAGCAACAACGTTCTTTTCGTTAGGACTTAGTACAGAAGTTACATCATGAACTCGATAATTGAGCCTATGTTTGTAGCTGGTCCAACCAGGGGCCATCTCCTCGTCGCTCGTAGGCTTGCCATTGATGTACGCTTGGCAAACTCCCATCGCAGTTAGATATAGTCTCGCGTGCCATTTCTCGCCTAGGGGAGGGTCCAAGGTGAATTCTTTCCGGAATCGCAGTGGCTGTAATGGTCCATTTGGACCAATCCTAGCGAATGAGGTGATGAATGATGCTTTCCAGTCATCGCGGTCGAGAAACCCGGCTTCAACTTCACTTATTGAAGACCAGGTCGTCGGAGATACCGAACCATCTGAACATTTACCATGGCTGCGGACTCGGACCTTGGCATTTTCTCTCGACTTCAATGGTCGTGCTGGCCATGGAACGAGCACCGATTCTTTTGAAAAGGATGTAAATTGTTCGACTTTTTGGTCGGTTGACCATGTGATCTCGACTTCATATCTTTTTTGAACCCATCCTGCTGGCGTATCAGGGGCTGCTTCGAACTGCCATGAGATTCGAGGTCGCGAGTAGCCAAGGCCGAACCCGCTATGATGATGTTCAAAAGTTGGGGCAGTTAGTCTAGGGGCCGACATGGTGACTATACGCCTTTCATGCTAGAACTACCATATGCTTGAGTTATAAATTGCCGGTATGATTTAATGTTATATTTAACAGGGCCATATATTAAGTGAATACCTACCTTCCTATGAAACTCGGGGGTAGTTTCCTCGATTCCCCGTTGAACTATCTGAATTAGGTAACCTAGGAAGCATCCTACATCTCGGCGTGATCTATCACCGAAATTTGGGGTCATCCCCCAGCTGCCAAGATGCCCTAACGAATTCCTGGGGTCAGTTTTGCGGAGATCCTGGACAACGCTGCGCGTATCATTGCAAGTTCTCTTTCAGCTCGCTTCTAGCTGAGCTAGGATACCTGTTCATTATTAGGGAATGGAGAGATTATCAGATTACCTCGGTCCAGAGGCATCCGTGGGAGCATATCGTCGGTCTCGGACAACATGCCTGGTTATCAAACGACAAAAAGGTCGGGTGCTCCAACGCGGGCTTGAGTTATCGCCTCCTTTTTCTTGTTGGTTAAGGAATATCTTCGTTATATCCTTATAATCATGGCGCGTTTGCTCATAATTGGTATCGCATTGGTGGCCGCCTTAGGGGGACTCATCTATGGTATAGATAGCGGTGAGTAGGACTACTATGATTAGGTATAATATCACGAATAATTACAAACTAATACACGATAACAGGAATCATTGGTACAACTTTGGGTCAAGATAGCTTCAAGCTTTACATGTTTGGGCCGTCCAAGTCAAACTCGGCTCTCTCTGGTAAGTGATCTCCCCTATTTGAGTCTTAAAATACGTCAACTAAAAATGACTGTTTAGGTGCGATCGTCTCTTGTTACAATGCTGGCCAAGCTCTCGGAAGCGCCTCTGCGGGCTACCTTGCCGACCGATTTAGCAGAAAGTATACTATCCTTATGGCCGCAATTCTCGGTGAGTTGTCTGCTCGAAATTAGTATCTGCGGAACCACAGACTGACTCGTTGGTAGCCGCCGCGAGTGCAGCAATACAAGCTGGTGCAGTCAACATCGGAATGATGATTGCCGGCCGTGCCATCGCAGGTTTCGCTTGCGGGCAGATACTAAGTGTTGTTCCGGTCTACATTTCTGAGATCTCACCTCCAAAACAACGAGGTTTTGTCGTGGGCTTGCAAGGAATGGCGATTGCTTGCGGGTTTGCTATTGCCAATTGGATAGGCTACGGGGGATCATACGCCTCAGGAAATGCCCAATGGCGTATCACCTTATCCATGCAGATACCGGCCGCTGTTAGTTTGGCTGTCGGAATCACGTTCGTCCCCTTTTCCCCTCGATGGTGTAAGTTTCCCCATATCAGTATATTCGATAAGTACGCGGAAATACTAACGGATTATCTACCAGTGATCCAGAAAGATCGCCATGAAGAAGCAAAACGAGGTATGTGTTTGCTACAACCATTCTATATATCCTATCCAGCTAACAGCTGTTTCAAAGTCCTATTAAGGCTCCACGATACGGACGATAACCATGACACTGTCAACCAAGAGATGATTCAGATACGAGAACAGATCAACCTCGAGAAGATGCAAAATGACTCGTCCTGGTTCTCAGCCGTCGCCCAGCTCTTCTCCCGACAGTACGTGCGCCGCACGATGACGGCCTCGTTCATCCTCGCGATGACCCAGCTCAGCGGCTCGCAAATCATACAGAACTTCCAGAACATCTTCTACGCCACCGCGGGTTTCAAAGGCCAGCAAGCCCTCCTGATCTCCGGCGTGTACGGGATGATGGGCGTCATCGGCCAGGTCATCTACCTCGCCTTCGTCGCCGACAAGTGGCCCCGCGCCAGAACTATGTGGACCGGGTCGCTGGTCCTGTGCGTCATGATCTCGATATGCATGGCGCTCAGCGCGGTGTATGGCGGGAAGAGCAGCGGCGACCTTTCCGGGGCCCGGGGCGCTATTGCGTTCATTTTCTTGTACTCGATGGCGTACGCGATCTTCTTCAACGCCGTGGTGTGGGTTCTCAGCGCGGAGCTATTCCCGTTCTTCCTCCGCTCGAAGGGGGTGTCCGTGGCTGTCTTTGTTAAGGCCGTTGTGGCCATTGTGTTGTCCCAGATCACGCCTTTGGCTATTGCGGATGTTAGCTGGAGGTAAGCAAGCAAGCAGATGTTATGATTACCTACTATCAACAAAAAAACGAGATGCTAATATGTCGTTCCAGGTACTACTCCCTCTTTATCGCGACAAACTTCGCGGCTGCCGTCGTCTACTTCTTCTTCCTGCCAGAAACGTCAGGCAAGTCGCTCGAAGAGATTGCGGAGCTGTTTGGTGATACGCTTGCTACGGGTCACATTGGAGAGATCGATGTGGATGCGAAGGGTATAGAGTTGGGCGAACCGATTGTTGAAACGAGAAGTAGGGTTTAGACGAGCTCGTTCGATCCCTTTTACACGGCATATCATCGTAGCATACGTAGAACCTTCGAATATATAGTCATATGATGAACTCCATTGTCTTATATCTAACTACCTATCTATACTATGATTATGATTTCCTTGCTCCTTCACATACTTATCTATACTTACCTACACAGACAGAAACACTTATAATTAACATTAATATCCGAAGATTATTAAACATAAACTTTTTCCTCTCAGGAATTACTTCATTGAAGTCATGGAGTATCAATTTGTGTAAATAAAAGCGACAAAATGCGGTATTGATACATATTTGTAAGAAGAGTATACTGCTTAAATAGGTATAAACTCATTTAATATATAGTTAAACAGTATCTACATCTCCGATAATTGCATATTATAGTATAATGCATTGAACCACTATAACCATCCTAACCATTCAGCCGTTGTCGAAAAGCTTGAACAGGTCCACTAAATTTTTCTCATCTTCTTAACTTTCGTAAAACAAAACTGCGACTCAACCCAATCAATTCTACCACACAGGTGCAGCATGCCTTGAAATAAACTTCGCCCCAAACAATCTCCTTACACATCGAGCCCAAAACATCCACGCGACCAAAAAGCGAACCCTCAATGGACGCGCACGCCCTCCTAACCGCCCAAGGGTGGCGGGGCACCGGGCACTCGCTGCACCCGACGAGCGACGGCACGGGGCTGAAGCACCACCTGCTGATCAAGCGCAACGACGGCGGGCGCGGGCTCGGCAGCAACAAGGACCACAAGCAGGAGGCCTGGTGGCTGAACGCCTTCGACCAGGCCCTCAAGGGCATCGACACCAAGAGCGGCACCATGAGGCAGACGCTGCGCGGCGGCGCCCTCGAGAAGATCACCGCGAAGGGCGCCGCCGCCAAGTACACCGGCACTAGGGGCTTGTACTCGTCGTTCGTGAGGGGCGGCTTGATGGAGGGCACTGTGGGCCTGGGTGTGCCGACCGGGCTCCCGACGCCGCCTGATAGTGGGGTTGCGACGCCGGTTGCTGGGAATAGCACGGATGGCGATGAGAAGGAGGGTAGGAAGGAGAGGAGGGAAGAGAGGAGGGCGAGGAGGGAGGCCAAACGGATAAGAAAGGCAGACAAGCAGGCGAGGAAAGAGGCGGAGCAACGGGCCGCGAGAAAGGTCGAGAAGAAGAAGGCGAAGAAGGCTGAGCGGGAACGGACCAAAGCTACGGAGACTAGGGAGGAGCGCCGCGCGAGGAGGGATACGAGAAGGAGGCGGAAAGAAGATAAGAGGAGGCTGAAGGCGGCGTCTGGTGGATGAGAGGGCCACGACGTCTACCTAGGGATACTTTACTTCGGATCCTCCAGACCTTTCGTGGAAGGCAGGCGTGGCTGCCGTTGAAGCCTTCACGCCCCTCAGGTCTTACCGAGTGGAATGCGATGTTTTGACTCGGCGATGATACCGCCGGACATCTTCACCGAAGAGATTACAGGTTGACCTCTGCTCAAGTCGCCGTTCGCCACAATGCATGGACAGCTCGTTTATTCTAATTCGTGCTCCTCGGTGGCATCTGCCGATCCATAATACCTATAGCATTCGAACAAGACCACTATATAAATGATGACAATGGAAGCGAGCGATACCAAGATAATAGCGATAATTTTGGAGGCGTTTTGATCGTCACCTCGTCCGTCTCGTTTGAGATTAAGTGGCATGATTCCTATCGCGCTTCAATTCGTGTTCCAGTCAAATCGTTCCTATGGGGGCTTTTGTACGAGTATCTAGAATGATTCTAGGCTGGTACGAGGAAACAATGATCAGATGTGATAAAATTTATTATGTCTCCTTAGGGATCTTCCCTGGTTTGTTTGACAACAGCCAAGGTCGTCTCTCCCAGAAGTCGTCCTTAATAATGTCTAAGTGATCTACCAACACCCTCGCCTTGGCTCGTCGCTTCTTGTCGTTATCATCCTGCGTCTTGGACTGTTGCACAGGTTCCCCCAGCTCGTCAGCTGTTTTTGCCACGTCATGACTACCTGGCTCAACGAGTTCGTACTAGCTATCGTCAGTGCGGGGTCAAACCAAGTGCTTTCGAAGGCAGAACTGACGTCTCGATATACCACACTGCCCTTCTTGAAGATCTCCGGCTCGTTGTTGTAGTTGATTTTAAATCTCGAGAACAATATCTCGTTCTTATCGGCAGCTAGTGTTCCCTGAATACTAATAAGCCCGTGTTTTCTACGAGGACAATGTCTCTTACTGATAACAACTTCTCTGCGTCCTTCGCGTTCATACCCCCTAGTTGGACGAGCGACCAAAATGAGGTATTGTATAAATTGTTGATGTGGCCTTCTAGTTCATCAGCATCTCTGACCTGGTAAGCTATGGATGGTGAGACTCACAGTCTACCTGGCGCCAACTCATGTAGTCGCGTAGGTTCTGTACGCTGGGATAGCAAACGGTTCGGCCATCAAAGCTAGGAAGAGGAGGTGACAACGGCGTGTCTGGGAAGTAGGTTGACCATAGATGGATGTAATAAGCAGTAAATGTCGACACAATCGTCGAAGTTATCTTGCTGTAGATTTCGAGTGAGTCACGTTCGGATATTGTAACCCCTTTAGAAACATACCTTGATCTCCTTTCGAATAGAGTGCATGATTTGTGGAAAACGAAACTAGAGAAATTTAGTACAGAGCTCTTTTTCTCCACGTAGATAGGATATGAGAATAGAGAGTATAATATTACCTATACTCATCGCTGACGCCGTATGCGACAGTGATGTCATGAATTTCACTGACGACTGCTTTGGCGGCAGCGTTCATCAAGTCAAGAGCTCTACGGTCATTGGGCTTTTCGAAGTTATACTTGGCGCACAGTCTATCTCACACAATATATCAGAATGGAACCGGAAGAAGAAAAAAGACGGCTAATATATAGGGATATTACTTTGTGAACCCTCTGCCGTCTATTCTCACCACGATCCAAGTATTAGGCAGTAAATTGTCGACTTGCTCGAATTGCTTGACGTATTCGAACCTGAACTTGAAAAGTTAGGTACTGATATCGCATCTAGAGACTAGTTTGAAGGGAATAGCCTGCCTTGAATTGGCCATCGGGCTGGTCTATCTGTAAATAGCTGCCTGTAGCCGATATGATCTGATATTTGAGCAGATGATTTGAAAATCGTGGTCTTCAGTCAACAAAATGATGAATTACATGCACATGTACCTACAAGATGGCCGTATGGGCATAAGTACTTAGGTACTCGTGTAACTTGAGCAAGTATATCGACTTTAGATTTGTGGCTGCTAGAGTGCTAGAGTTAGTTTTATAGTGGAGAACCAGCGGGGATTCCCTGCCCGGATCCCTGCAAAAATATCTAATGTATCTGCAAGAGCTGCAAGGCTACTAAGGTAAGTACTTACCTACTGCCGCATATTCAAACTTGGAACAGAAGCAGCGTTTAATAATAACATTGATTCAATAGATTCGTACAATCAACACATCACAAACACATTGATCTCTTCTCCCAAGCTACAGAACATGACCGCGCCAGCATGAATTTGCTGCTTTCCGACGACTACCTACTCCAGGATTATCCTGAGAATATCACCAACACAATCCGATCGGGCCACACAACATGCTTACGATTCAATCGCAAAGGCGACTACCTAGCCTCGGGTCGCGTAGATGGCACCGTGGTGGTTTGGGATCTAGAGACCATGGGCGTCGCCCGGAAGTTAAGAGGTCATAGAGCGGCTATAACTTCACTTAGTTGGTCTAGATGTGGTCGTTATTTGCTCTCCGCTTGCCAAGGATGGAGAGCAGTTCTCTGGGATCTACAGGATGGCACGAGGTTCCGAGAAGTGCGCTTCCGCGCACCTATTTACACCGCGGACTTACATCCTTGGAACCAGTAAGTATAGCTTGGCAATTGTGATGCTATTCTCATGATCGCTGACCACAACACCAACATAGCCAAATGTTTGTTGCATCTATATTCGATGAGCCCCCGTCGCTAGTTGACATGACCGGCCCGAGCGACGTCAAACACACACTCCCCTCCGCGCCGAAACGTACGAATACCGACGCCGATGCGGCAACTAAAGAGAAGCAAGCGAAAGAAGACGCAAAGCAGATGACTACTGCAACAGTGTGGACGGCTACTGGAGACCATATTCTCGCAGGTACAAATAAAGGCCGTTTCAACATCATAGACGCCAACACCCGCGAAATCATATGGTCAGAGAAGATATGTAGTTCTGTGGTAACTACGCTACGATTGACGGGGTCCGGACGTGAATTGCTGGTTAATTCTCAGGATCGCATCATCAGGACTTTCCATCTACCGAACCTCTCAGCCGAGGACCTCGATCCCGACACGATCCAAATGCCGCTCGAGCACAAATTCCAAGACGTTGTTAATAGACTCTCTTGGAACCACGTTACGTTTAGCGCCACCGGAGAATACGTAGCAGCATCTACGTATAACAATCACGAGTTATATATATGGGAGCGAAATCACGGTAGTCTGGTCCGAATGCTCGAAGGGCCCAAAGAAGAGCAGGGAGTGATCGAGTGGCATCCACACAGAGCCGTGCTAGCCGCGTGCGGCCTCGAAACCGGTCGTATCTACATTTGGTCGGTGACTACGCCGCAGCGCTGGTCGGCATTGGCGCCGGACTTCGTCGAGGTGGAGGAGAATGTCGAGTACATAGAGAAGGAAGACGAGTTCGACATCCATCCGCAAGAGGAGATCAACAAGCGCAGACTGGACCAAGAGGACGAGGATATCGACGTGTTGACCGCGGACCCGAGCAAAGGCTACGACGAAGATATCGACGGCGCGGGGTTTCGGATGCCGGTGCTGTTTAATCTTGGCGAGAGCGACAGCGAGGAGGAGTTCGTGGCAGTGTCGACGGGTACGGTTCGTCGCAGGAGCCTGGGCGAGGGCCAGGAGGGCGAAGCTCCTGACGAAGATAAGGTAGCTGGAGGTAAGAAGACAACCGCTGGGAGGGGTACAAGAGGTAGGAAGAAGTAGGATAGTACATATATAACTATTCCCCCAATACCTAAGGTATCCTTGATCATAACGGAAAAGAATAACCTTACGAGGATTCGGCCAACGATACCTATGGCTGTGAAAAAAAAATATAGCAATTCAACTAACTGTAAGCATCGGTATGTTTTCACCCATTTTCAGGTTTAAAAGGCAGTAGACAGGTGCATGCCTATACATACATTTCAGGTATGTATCTAAGTACTCAGTACTTAGCCTTATGTATGCAATGTGCTGATCTACTGACGGCATACAATAGCACTTGCCAATTGTCTCATCGGCGCGAGGTAGTAGTTGTACTAAACGCTGACTTCATGTTTGGCGTTGATTTTCGCGTGCGGGGCGCTACCTCTGTTAGGTAGCACTGTGTTAGTACGTACCTTACTAAAGCTCGACATTGAATCAGCCGCATGGATAAATTTATTTCCGAAAAACTCATTGTTCCCAAAGCGGTTTAGACCGTTTTCGTGGCGACCATTCTGCCTCACTTGTAATCCTCCCGACTCTTTCTGAGAATACCTACTATTCCAACCAAAACAACAACCTCACGATTGACGGGTCATCACAACGCGCCCTGGATTTCGCATCAGCTTCCTTCCCGCGACTTTCCAACATCGTCTATCGCATCGAGATAGTGATTTTCTAACCATCGCGATTATTTTGTCCACGTGCGCGCGCTCTGGATCAATTTTAATTGTCTTCCTCGGGCCTTAGGCCTGGTTGGCAACGACCCTCCAGCGCCATCATACGCGTCTACATTGACGAGTATATCCATCATTCTCTGCGCTTCTAATTGTGTATCATCTTTTTATTCTTCTTTTTATCGGCCGACACCCCGCTTTACGAATTACGAATCGACGGAGTGACATACCTCGCTCATTTCTCACCTTGTCTTTGTCCCCGACCTACATACGCTCCTTCACTTCGCGCATCGATTAAATTTTCCTTTCGCGATATTCGATCGCACTACACATTCGCCTCATTATTTGATATCTTGCGAACCCACTTAAAATAATCATCCATCAACAAATCCGCCAAGATGGCGAACCTTTACTTTACGCATTCCGATGCGCCTCTCAAGACCATCCAGGAGATTGTATTTAGCATACAGTCTCCCAAGGAAATCAAGGACCAAAGCGTCGTTCAGATCATTCATCCTGAGACCATGGATGAGACTCGAACTAAACCACGAATTCAGGGACTGAATGACCCTCGCCTTGGGTCTCTAGACCGCCAGTACAAGTGTGCTACTTGTTTGGAGGGCATGAATGAATGCAGTGGCCACTGGGGCCATACCGAGCTGGCTGTGCCCGTCTTTCATCCAGGCTACTTGAAGAAGGTCAAGAAGATTCTGGAGACCGTCTGCCATTCATGCAGTAAAATGCTAGACGACAGAGTCAGTCTCTTGCCTTTATTTTCTGGTTAAACTGAATCTTCTTGGTGCTAACCAGCTTTAGAACAACCCGGAATACCAAGCCGCGGTAAATATGCGGGATCCAAAGAAGCGATTCCAAGCTGTTTGGACCGTCTGTAAAAAGAAGAAGTGGTGTAGCAATGAGGTGCCAAAGGAGGATGAGGACAAAGAATACGAGCCGGGTACCAAGCCAAAGGGACAAGGCCACGGTGGATGTGGTAACATGCAGCCCGCCATCCGTCAGACAGCCCTTCAACTATGGAGTACTGTCAAGACAGTGGCGGAAGACGGGGCCAAGGGAACTAACAAGGAGCTGATGAGTCCTGCCAAAGTCCTGGCTATTCTGAAGAGAATTTCTATGGAAGATATGCAAGACATGGGTCTAAACCCCGACTTTTCTCGACCCGAGCACATGATCCTCACGGTGCTGCCGATCCCACCACCTGCAGTTCGCCCTAGCATTTCAATGGATGGAACTGGTCAGGGTCTGAGAAACGAGGATGACTTGACGTACAAGCTGAGTGACATTATTCGTGCCAACAGCAACGTTCATGAAGCCATCCGAACAGCTGCGCCCAAGCATATCCAAGACGAGTTTGAGCAGCTCCTCCAATACCACGTTGCTACTATGATGGACAACGATATTGCTGGCCAGCCTCAGGCTCTTCAGAAGAGCGGTCGTCCGGTTAAGTCTATCCGAGCCCGTCTAAAGGGAAAAGAGGGAAGATTGCGGGGCAACTTGATGGGAAAGCGTGTCGACTTTTCTGCCCGTACCGTTATCACGGGCGATGCCAATATCTCGCTTGACGAGGTTGGCGTGCCTCGAACTATTGCTAAGACTTTGACGTACCCCGAGACTGTTACACCGTATAACATCTCTCGCCTACACAAACTTGTTCAGAATGGACCCAATGAACATCCTGGTGCCAAGTATGTGGTCCGAACGGACGGTTCGAGAATTGATCTACGACATCACAAGCGCGCTGGTCAGATAAATCTCGAGTACGGTTGGAAAGTTGAACGACATCTTCAAGATGGTGACTACATCATTTTCAATCGTCAACCGTCGCTTCACAAGGAATCTATGATGGGGCACAGAGTCAAGGTTATGCCCTACTCCACCTTCCGACTCAATCTCTCGGTCACTTCACCGTACAATGCTGATTTCGACGGCGATGAAATGAATCTACACGTGCCTCAGACCGAAGAAACGCGGGCTGAAATTCGTGAACTCTGCATGGTTCCTCTCAATATCGTCTCTCCCCAGCGTAATGGACCGTTGATGGGTATTGTCCAGGACACTCTGGCTGGTGTATACAAGATGTGCCGCCGTGACGTGTTCTTGACCAAAGAACAAGTATACAATATCATGCTGTGGGTTCCTGACTGGGACGGTATAATTCCCATGCCTGCTATTGTCTATCCGAGACCTCGTTGGACAGGAAAGCAGATCGTGAGCATGATCATTCCCAAGGAGATCAGCCTTTACACAAAGGGTGCGTTGAATCAACCTGTCAAGCTCACAAATAATCATTGGAACCCCGAAGAGGATGAGGGCTTGCTCATCCAATCCGGACAACTACTCATTGGCGTTCTAACAAAGAAGAATGTTGGTGCTGCGAGTGGCGGTATCATCCATCTCTGCTACAATGAGCTCGGTCCTGAGGGTGCTATGGCTTTTCTTAATGGGTGCCAGCGCGTTATTAACTACTGGCTCTTACACAACGGTCACAGCATTGGTATTGGTGATACTATTCCAGATAGAGGTACCATTACCAAGGTTCAGTTTGAAATTGACCAGCAGAAGGCGGAGGTGGCGGAGCTGACCGCCCTAGCAACAGCAAATCAATTGGAGGCTCTGCCAGGTATGAATGTTCGAGAAACATTCGAGAGCAAAGTTTCTAAGGCTCTGAACTCCGCACGAGACAAGGCCGGAACAGTCACGGAGAATAGTTTGAAGGATATCAACAACGCCGTCGTCATGGCGAGATCTGGTTCCAAGGGTTCATCCATCAACATTTCACAGATGACCGCTCT
This sequence comes from Annulohypoxylon bovei var. microspora, assembly GCA_022836615.1. Taxonomy (NCBI): domain Eukaryota; kingdom Fungi; phylum Ascomycota; class Sordariomycetes; order Xylariales; family Hypoxylaceae; genus Annulohypoxylon; species Annulohypoxylon bovei. The sequence goes on along the minus strand of MU405217.1, from coordinate 321,457 downwards.
CGTCGGCCAACAGATTGTAGAAGGCAAGCGTATTCCCTTCGGCTTCAAGTATCGAACTCTACCTCATTTCACCAAGGACGATTACTCGCCCGAAGCCCGTGGTTTCGTCGAGAACTCTTATCTGCGTGGTTTAACGCCTTCAGAGTTCTTCTTCCACGCTATGGCTGGTCGTGAAGGTCTAATCGATACAGCCGTCAAGACGGCCGAAACTGGTTACATCCAGCGTCGTCTTGTCAAGGCCCTCGAAGACGTCTGTGCACGATACGACGGAACCGTTCGTAATTCGCTTGGCGACATCATTCAGTTCGTCTACGGAGAGGATGGTCTCGATGCGATGTATATCGAGAAACAGCCTATGGATCATTGGGTTTTGAAAGAAGCCGACTTCGAAGACCGGTACCGTCTGGACGTCATGGAAGGTGTTCGTGCACCTGTGCTTGACGCACTAGAGTATGGCCAGGATCTCGTTGGCGACATGCATGTTCAGGAACTTCTTGACTCGGAATGGGAAGCCCTTTGTCGGGATCGTGACTTCCTTCGAGATTTGAAGAAGAATTCTGAGAAGCTTGAGGATATGTTTCAGCTTCCTCTCAATATTGGTCGGTTGATCGAGTCGTCCAAGAAGCTTCTTAAGGTCGATGATACCAAGCGAAGCAACCTCTCCCCTCAGGACGTCATTCCCGTAGTGCAGGGTCTACTAGACCGGCTGATTATGGTTCGCGGTACAGATGATGTCTCAGTAGAGGCTAATGATAACGCAACGAAGCTTTTCAAGGCCTTGCTGCGTTCGCGATTGGCTTTCAAGCGCCTTGCGGTTCAGCACAGGCTAAGCAAGTTGGCTTTCCGACACATCATGGGTGAGCTGGAAACCCGTTGGTCTAAGTCAATGGTGAGTCCCGGTGAGATGGTCGGTGTGTTGGCTGCGCAGTCGATTGGTGAACCTGCCACGCAGATGACCCTTAACACCTTCCATTTCACTGGTATCTCCTCGAAGAACGTTACTCTCGGTGTTCCGCGTCTGAAGGAGATTCTTAACGTCGCTAGCAATATCAAAACTCCCTCGATGATGGTGTACTTAGACGGAAATACTTCCCAGGAACACGCGAAGACACTTCGTAGTGTAGTTGAACACACCAATCTCCGCTCCGTTACGGCGATGACCGAAATTTACTACGACCCCGAAATTGACTCGACGCAGATTCCGGAGGACGAAGACTTTGTGACGTCGTATTTCTTGTTACCTGACGACAGCCAGCCTCAGATTGAGAGACAATCGCGATGGTTGCTTCGCTTCGTTCTGGACAGACAAAAGATGCTCGATAAGGGCCTCACTGTAGAGGATGTGGCCATCCGTCTTCGGGAAGAATACCCGAGTGATCTGGCGGTTATTTGTAGTGATAATAACGCGGATCAGCAGGTGATTCGTATTCGTCCAATGCCTGAGGATAAGGATGACCCCGACAAGACTATCGAGGACGATGTGATGCTCAAGCGTCTAGGCGAACATCTTCTAGAGAATCTTACTCTGCGAGGAATCAGGGGAATCGAGCGTGCTTTCTTGAATAAGGGAACCCGAATCGCAATAGATAAGCATGGTGCCATGATCCAGGCAAAGGACACACCTCTATGCGACGAGTGGTATCTCGATACTACGGGTACAGCTTTGCGAGAAGTCCTTGCGATTCCCGGAGTGGACTCGAGACGTACCAACTCCAACGACTTGTGGCAAACCGTCGAGGTCTTTGGAATTGAAGCTGCGCGACTTGCGCTTCTAAACGAACTGAGAAGGGTGCTTGCTTTTGATGGTTCATACGTCAATGAGCGTCACCTTACTCTCTTGGTCGATGTCATGACATACAGAGGTAGCATCGCTGCCGTTACCCGTCATGGTATCAACCGAGCCGACACTGGCGCGTTGATGAGATGTTCATTCGAGGAAACGGTTGAAATTCTCTTAGAAGCCGCTGCTATGGGTGAGCTCGACGACTGTAGGGGTATATCAGAGAACGTCATGCTTGGTCAACTTGCCCCCATGGGTACCGGCCACATGGACGTTTTCTTGGATCCCAAGATGCTCGAAACAGTTATTTCCGATAATTCCAGAATGGGTCTGATGCCTGGTATGACTGTTAAGGGAAGTCCGATGGAAGGTGCAGCAACCCCATACGATACCGGATCGCCAATGGCGGATTCCGGTTATGGAATATCCCTTGCGTCGCCGACGTTGGGGGCTGGTAATTTCTCGCCGATTGTTGGAGCCGGCTCCGACTCGCCTTCAGGCTTCGGAACAGAGTACGGGGGGTTCGGTAGTGCGAGCCCGTACGGTGGACGAAGCCCTGGTGCTACCAGTCCATTCTCTGGTGGCGCGTCACCTTCGTCACCTTTTAGCAGCTATGGCGGTGGAGGTTACTCACCCACCTCACCCGGTGGTAGCTATTCTCCTACGTCCCCGATGATGGGAACCCGCTACGACAGCTCGCCACGGTTCAGTCCGTCTTCTCCGTCTTTCTCTCCAAGTTCGCCTCAATTCAGAGGTGCAGGGGCAACGAGCCCTACTTATAGTCCCACATCACCGACGTATTCGCCCACATCGCCTACATCTCCTAGACATTACTCTCCCACGTCTCCTAGCATGAACTCTCCCACGTCGCCGAATTATTCTCCAACAAGTCCTACGTACAGCCCAACGTCACCTAATCACCATATGGGAGCCACATCACCTACTTTCTCCCCCGTATCACCTAATTATTCGCCGACTTCTCCAATGAACTATTCTCCTACGAGTCCAAACTACGGAGGTGGAAGAACACAGCAGTCGCCAACGAGTCCTCAGTACTCGCCTACGGTTCGTCCCAATTCTCAATTATCATAGTTATCCTTTCTTGCTAACATTATACAGTCTCCTACGTGGTCCCCTAAGGATCCTGGTGCCGGTGGGAGTACCAGCCCGAAGTTGTATGTATCAGCCCCCACTATACGAATTCATAGCGATGCTAACCGATAACTCCAGTTCTCCTACTTCTCCAAAGAACGATTAGTTCTATCTTGCATATTATAAACCTGGCATCATGCGTATTCTTCACAATCGCATTTAGGAGTTATCGTTCCTCTCTTTTCTACCCGTTTACTTAGCTTCCACAGGAGGCATAATGCATCATCAAGGAAGGAGACATTCACCTTTGGCATCGACACAAGACTAGAAAGAAAAGCTACAAACCCCGAAAAGTTCTAGGCGAAAGGGCAACGGTTTTTAAATTTCTTCTCTGGTTTACGCTGTACACTACTAGTAGAGGCAGGATTGATTTTCGTGTTCTTGCTTTTTTTGTTCTTGTTTTTTTTAACTCTCCCCCGACGCGAATCAAGGGCGGCAGATTGACATTCCGACATAAGCAAGTTTTACTAGTCGTCTAGGGAGGGTTCAGTGGAGACGATGACGAGACGAGAACTTACGAAGTTGGTTGAGTCGTTGCGGTGGGACGGGCAGATAGGGCCAACTACACTGCAGATAGTGAATGCGAGGCCTTTATACCAAAACGCAGGTTTGTTCATTGTAATAATACCCTGGTGCTATGTCGGGCGTAATTACGTAGCTCGGCTTTGCCCCTCAATAATGATTTCGAGGGGCTAATTAAGTCGACGAAGTAGTAGTAGTAAGGGGTTGTTGAATGCCCGGTATGATAGTAATAAAAGTAAATTTTATCCCTATTTCTTAGATTGATGGCAGACTGGAGTTCGATGTTTGATGTTTGGTGTTTAAGATTGCTATCTAGGTGCCTACTCCTACGTATCTTAGATACAGCCCACGGTTGCGTCCTCGCCACACGCATACATACACGCTTCGCTAACTACCTACCTACCTACCTACGTAGCATACTACGTGACGACGTCGTATTCTGTCCGAGATGCCACCACGTTCAACCTAGGTTGGGGCTGCTTGTTTCAAGGTGTCCTATGTCCGCCAGCGCCGCGGTGCTAACGAAAAGGTTGTAAGATCCCTCTTCTCCACCCGACGCACTTTCCTACCTGCCGTAGTCCTCTTCGAGGTTAATTCTCTTTTCTTTTCTTTTCTTTTCTTCTCTTTGCGCCGCGCGGCTACAGCTCAGCTGCGGGATTTGCGGACATAGATCTCGCCTTACTTTTTCTTCTTTTCTTCTTCTTCTTTGGCCCGGCCCGGCCCCAAGATGAGACCGGGTCCGGTTGACTAAGAAGGATAAGTGGGTAGGTAGTTGAAGGGATGGAGACTTTTTTGCTTGATTTGATTTGACGGGTGGTGAACGAAAGCGAGCGCTTGTTTCAAGTTCTTCGCTACCCGGTTCTGAGCCCGGCTGGACGAATAGGGCGGGTGGTGGGAGAAGCAGGTACGTCGTGTTAGGTACCTGTAGGTAAGCCGTGGGTGGCGGCCGGCGCGTAGAGACCCTCTTACTTGCCCTGGGCATGCACCATCCCACGGCCTTTCTTACCTGCATGCTTCGGCCACATGGCGTACACGTGAGCGTGGGAATCCTCCGCCGCTGTACGACAACCTTGTTTTTTTTTTAAAAAAAAGGAAGCAAGAACAAAGAATGACATGCATTCTCGTGCGTCACATGGCAGATCCGTACCCTGGTGCCCTGGGTCCTCTTTGGGATTAGGGAAGGAGATCACCTTTTCGGCCCCCAAACCGCGAGGATCGTCCGCGGGCGAAGAAGCTGCCTGCCCGTTTTTTTCCCAACGTAAGATTCGCCGAAAACGCATCGGGGTTGGCGCGCCAGATTTGGGATCTGGGGTCGTAAGGCTGGGAAGATGGTGTGCTGGATACATATGTATGAAGCCGGGGTTCGGATCCCGCGAGCGGTAGTTGCGGGTAGCCCTATGAGAATGCCTGCCGGCAGCTTGGGGGGTGAGGCTTATTGTACAACGCCATCTACATCGTATCTACGTATATGCGTATGTATGTAACTGTAGTTCCCAACGGTCGGAATCCAACGAAGCGGCCGATCTAGCCTCGTATAATTATAGAATCCCGTGACTGCCTCGTTGCGTTAGCCAAGTCAGCTAGTAAATCACGCTTCGACTGGAAACAGAGCTTATCTAGCTAGGTGTGTATACTAGATTCGAGAACTGCTTTTCTTAGTAGAGTTGTTGGCGGCTAGGTCCGCCGTGTGGTTTAGCTCCTTCCTTTGCTTATATGCCAAAGATGCCCTTGGTGCGAATTTATTTGGCATAGGTGAGATGTCGCGTCTGTAAGGCGCGCTAGAAGCTAAATATGAGATAGGCACTAACTTATTTGGAATTCATCTTGTTTCATGACGGATGAACGCCCGAGTTGTGCAGGACGCTCATCTGAATCTGGGGTCGTTGCTCTAGACTTCCTTCCTTCCCATATTGAGTTATTTAACTCAGTACCTGCGCTGTGTTCCGTGAGATGCAAAGTTGATCGACGGCGTAGCAGTGGTAAGGCACGTGTAGAAGGATTTAACATGCAGGAGTATCGATAGGCTCCCGGCGTGTCTATAGACATGGCTAAGCTAAAATGTCCGTCAGCTAAAGTATGTATACTGTTGGTGACAATTAGATGGTGATTATAAAACTAACTATTCCTTTTCATGAATCCTTCTTTGCCTATGTTCATATCGGCGCATCCGTCCGCAAAGTATTGTGTAGCTTGATATTGCCTTGGGAGTATTATAAATCCGCTAACTCCGCAATCGCCATTTAATTGGTGCGGAGATACACATAGAAACTAGAGCTTTAGGTATCGTCAGCAATAGAGAATGACTGTACGTAATGCTGAGAGTTTTTACCTTCTTCCATGCAGTGAGATCCTACCTACACACAAATCCTTGATTGGATCGATTTGGGAGTTGAATGCTTGCATATAAGACAGCTGCGGCTGAGATGAAGGGTTGTTCTGATCTTCGGAGATCCTTCTTCGTTTTCGAGATCTGCTAGCATAGCTTATTCCTAGTAAGACGACAATCGAATGAAATTACCTAGCCAATATATTACCTCGGGTTATAGGCTTTCTGAAGATTGTTAGATGTGTTGTACTGCTCCCGCAGATGAAGAATCTCACCAACTTCACATACAACATGCGACTCAAGACAGTGAGTAGCTTTCGCCTCGGAATCCTTACACGGGAACGGAAGCCCCTGCTGATTGATACGCACTAAGAATTATATGCCCTATATTGGAATAAATTCGAAGATTGACCGAGCTTAGTAACGAAGTTCGACATAGACCGGGCAGTTAGCTATGGAACTGCGAGATAATCGGTATGCTTACTTGCCCTCCCGCTACGTTTAGCTGAGGTCTTTAGGGAAGACTATATTAGAACAATTAAAATGATGGTTACGTAGATCAAGCAACTCAGTATCCGCGGGTTTTCATTTGGTATCCTGAAGGGTAAGCTTCACTAGATACCTACCTACGTTGTGCAATATAGCCACCACACAGATATTGCTAGAGAGGTACGACAAGAGTATGATAATAAACGACCTGAAAAGTAATAAAATAGATCCTCCTCAGGGGTTCATTTCTTGGTAACCCGAGAAATTAAGACAGCAACGACAAAATTTAGAGCATTTCTCTTCGAAACATGCCAAGTTCCGAATCGATTGACAGCAAGGAGGGCGCGCCTAGAAGGAAGTAGCTATGAGAGTTAAGCTACACCAAGCTAGATATTTTGCGAGATAACGTGTATGGTTTGGAAGCTCTGCGCTGTCCAAGTGCCACAGGAGAAATTTCCCCCTGATCAACCATAATAGGTCGAAAGGATAGGAAGGTTTTCGGGCTTTAAGTCACCTTGATACTTGACGGGCAAGTTCGACAAGAATACGAAAATCGGCAAGAAGACTTACTCATTAAACCTGATAGCATACAAGGCGTGGTGAAGACACCTTGTCTTCCAACGAGTTTAAAGAGGCGAACGGAGGCAATGTAACTTCGGAAGCAATGAAGACATAAGAACAAATATCTAGCGGCTGTTGTAAGACCTCAGACGAGAGATCCTGCCTTATTTGATGCTATGCCGAGTTGAGTGATGGTGCCGTGTCAGTATGCAGCTGTGCTTCAGCACAACACCATAACCACCTAGATTATGCGGTAGGGTGTCATCAGTAGTCAAGATGCCGTACTGGTAAACCAAGAGATGTCAAAGCCGACCCGAAACAAGGTGGAATCATTTGCAGGGAGACTGATGTCTCAGGATGATTTGATTAGTTAGGTATCTAGCATTGGAAGAATGCCGCGCCGTATAGTTGACTCATCGGGTGACTTGAAGTTGATATGATGATATGGTGATATGATATCATCAGTAGAGCGAATGATTAGGTTGACAGCTGTTGATTGATCGTTATCGTCAATGGTTAGTTAACACCCGCGAGTCTAAGCCCGCTCTGGATTGGCCAATAAGGTTGAGGACGGCGCTTCGCGCGATTGTGGAACTTGCACGTTTCCAAGGTTCCCTTTGCTTCCCTGACCCCTGCCCCTGTCTAGATGCACGAGAAAAAGAGAACTTCCCCGGGTGCCTGGGTGCAACCCTAAAGCCAAACTCGGAAGCCTGGCTTTCGGTTGGACGCCCTACAACTTTGATACAAGGCTGACAGGGCGAGTTCGATGAGCTTAGATTATAGGGGAAGCCTAATGTGACTTCATGTAGTGCAGTCGACCAATCCGCGACCTGAAGTGCTCTTCGGCCGTAGTGCTCCTATAAGATTAATTTGAAGCCAAATATGACTCAGGGGTTTAGGGGCTTTAAACATGTAAGTTACCTATAACTATGTCAGATTTAGCCCTAGCTTATAGTCCTAGGAGTAAAATCAAATTGATGTTGGTAGACTAACCAGGTAATTCACACCCCTCCTGTTCTCCAAGTTGGAACTATCGTGAAAGCCTCCCAAGGCTTCCAAGGTTCTGAATAGCCTTAGATAATTTCATTGGCGGCCGACACGCCGTAGCCGCCGCACACGTTTTGACTACCTTCTTAGTATCCTCAAGCTGTAATGTTCGTGCATGAAGTGGGATAAATGCAGGGGTAATGATAGCTCTTTTCATCGGGATAGATTACCAGGTTTGACGGGAAGGAACCCGCTCTGGTCGATCTATGACGGAAGAATTGTTGGCAATACCTGACAGAACGGCGAAGGTATCCATTACTTGCGCTACGAAGGGTTCCTAGGCTGAGGTAGTGTAGAAGTATAGAGTCAATAGTATCTCTGTGCTATTCAAGTAAATTATACCCAGCCCTTGCTTTACTTACGCAACATTGTTTCCAGGGCTACTATTTTCGACAGCCCCCGATGTTGGTAGTCGAGGAAGAGCGATTATCTCTTTACGCTACACCGGACATTTTTGTGTAAGCCGTGTGCTCCGGAGGAAAATCGAAGATGAAACCGCTATTACTTGTCAGCTATTGATTTGCCGATTTAATTCAACTAAACTAAGCGAATAGTCCGTTTAAGTCGTCAGTTGTTGGTTTGACATTTCACATTGTTCGGTAGACACATTACCCCAATTGGGTTCGTAGACGCAGCTGTCCAGAATGGCCCGAGTCTTGGGTTTAAAAGTAGCTGAATAAGTAGAAACGATAGGTTGCATGACAGGTAGCAAGGGCTTATTCGAGTAGTACAACGTTGGCAACGGAATGGGAGAGGATAGGTCGGGATACATTAGTATACCTAGGTAGGATAGGAAAAAGACAAAAGAGGGAAAGGTTAAGGGGAGACAGGCGTAGGTTGCCTCGGGAAGGAAACTAAAAAGCTCGTAAAATGCTGTGTAATCCGAAATTGTATGCTGATAGAACACAATGAATGGTCATATCGTATCTGCCGGCACCGGGCCGCACGAACGGGCCAACGCGCAATTGAAGATGGCGCGGCCAGCGAGTAAAGAGCCAGTGTTAGCCATGAGCCCTCCTCCCATCTCCACCGACTACAACCCGATCTTAACAAGTAGACAAGTCAGTGAAGTAGAGTTGCGATGAAAATGTGACGGCAATAGACATCAAATCAGGCGGCCGTCGGCCCGAAGTACATGCTTGATGGCGAAGTCATGTTGCTAAGCGCGATATCCACGGCGTTGGCGCTGGTGTAGGGTCGCAATTGGCTGGTGAACCGCGGTGAGCAAAGGGTCATGCTAAATACGTGACCATTAGTCCGGATGCGGATTAAATCTGACCGAATTAGTGATCTAGGCACTTTCTCTGCCAGGGGCGAAACGTTGTGTGGTTCTGGATGTGTGGGGGATGCAAGTCAATTTTAAGAAACAGAGATGAGAAGGACGTGGGAAAAAATGAGATCTGACCAACCCCTTAATTCTATTTCCATATCCCTCTAAGCGTGTCGAGCAACTCTATACATACATATTACCTCTTATCTTGATCTTTTATAGCAGTATCTACACAGTACGTACCTAAATTACTCAAGTACCTGGGTACAGACATACCTAGTGTTCGCGGCTCTAAGTAAGAAACGGTACCACCTTCCATATACATACATAGGTATCTACATAGGTACCTAAGAAGGTAGGTACCGAGGAAGTTACCTAAATACCCCATATATGCAACTGCCGATTATAAAGTATTCATCCATGGTTTATGGTTTTGGAGTCACGCAAGGGATATGCTACCGAACGTTTATCATACAAGTAACTACCTGATCTGGGTTAGGTGATTGACGCCTAACGAAGAACACCCAATGGTTAGTCGTCCATTAATTTTTTTTATTTTTTAAAAAAAACTCTTTCTTCTCCCCCCCCCTTTCGCACCTCAATAATCACATGATACAACACAGCTGCGAGTCGCACCTCGTTATCTGCAATTTAGCCCAAGTCCACCGTAGGATTCTTTCTAATGCGGCGCAATTTCTTCTCAACGTCAGCTTTTATCACAGGATGAACTTAGTCAAAGATGATCTGTTTCGTGTTGGCCGCCAATGACATTTTGTTAGTCCCATGGCCCTAAAGGTTAAAGGTTCCGTGCATTGCGACCCAACCGGCATAGCAAGGCTTCTCTTTTTCTCTCGACGTAATGATACGTCCTCTGCCTTGCATTGATTACCTGTGCCTTCGGGTAGATGCTTCTGACCGCGGATGTGGCCGCTAAACTTCCTTTCCGTAGGTATGCTACCGTATGCCAGGTTGAGTTGTGTCACGTATTACCGCAACTTGATGTCATGTCGTTAGCCGTCCTTGCCATGCCATTCAACGCGAATTTCGGTGAACACTTGCTAGAAAGCATCATGGTAGAGTGAAAAAATAGTAATGCAATTCATAGAAGACGAAGGGCTGTCTGAAACTATCCCACCACCAAACACACAATAACCCTCCAGATCCCCTCAGTAACCCGCCTCTCTCTGGTCCCTGTATCGTGGGTTCCGAATCGAATTGCTTCCGAATAGACAAAGAAAGAATTGTCAGACTAGGTCCGCCACTCTATGAGACAGAGAGTGCGCGCGTGCGGTACCGTTGAATCCTGACTCCAGGCCAGACTTTTGAAACTTGAAATAGATGACATAGAGAAATTGAGGTATCGATGCGATTGCTCGCAAAACGCTCTTCCATCCTACACCCGTGCTCGCCCACCAATCGTATATTTAATCATGTTCTTGTTAACTCCGTAATGAATATGTGCCTAAGCTGAGATGCAAGTCAGCAAATGATAAAGTGTAGTAGCCATATTCAAAGAAAACGTGCCTTCTATTAGGCACAGTTATCACATGGGCCATCGTAGTTTTCGTTTTTAGGTTCGGCACCTGTAGAACATGATCCAAATGTGTTCGGCGATTCAGCGCAAGGCACATGTTTGGTCTCGTCGTGGCCGCACGAGTACTTGATGTAGTAGACTTTGCACATCTTGGATGCTTTTGTTGATGATGTAGTTGCTTGAAGATTCGGTTTGAAGATTTGAATCTATTAGATTCAAGGTCAGTAAAGTTCCGTGCTGGTTCACGCGGTGGGAACGAACCGATATTCTCGATCTTTGATGAAAACGGTTATGTTTGATAGAACGGCTTAAGTGGCTTCGATCGAGTAGCTGATATTATGTAAGGGTAGTTGTAACTATGAGTTGGTTTAGGTGACGAGGATGTAGTTGAAGTGTGTGATGATGAGAAACGAGATTGGATATTGTAGTGGGTGGAAAGGTGTAATTTATAGACAAGAATCTGGCTCGTGAACTACCTTTGAAAATGAGCGAACGGATATATCTGTGAGGGCCCTTGTTTGTTACGACTTTGGCGCGGTAGCATCAGTTGGTAGAGTGCCTCGAAGTCTTCGCCGCAACAATAAATCAAGAGATGACCTTGTTAGAAAGAATATCTTCTTGGGCTAGAGTAACAGGTGGGTGTGTATAGATGGCGGTCATCATTAGACCAATATGGAAGTCACCATCCTATTGCCAACATGTAGTTCTAGAGGGCTGAAGGGCTTGTAAGGGAAAAGGGGAAAAGTGTAGTATGAGCTGCAGTTGGACGCCTGGACAGGTATACGGTTGCCAAAACGCGTGGGTTCTGCCGCAGCCGTTTATGCGTCCGACAGTCGTCGGTGGAGAAACTTAGGATTGGAATGGGGATTGGAGTCGACCTTCGAACGAACCATTGGACGTGCATATAAACGTCATCTAGGTTGTAAAGAAGTACTCAACCTGGCCGGTCTCTCTCCCACCTCACTCACGCAGGTCCAAGGCTCACTCTCTCCCGTGCTGGGGTCTGGTTACCCGTGGACAAGGCAGGGGTGTTTGCGGCGTCCCGATCAAAAAAGATAAAGTAGAGACCGGTAACTAGAGATAAATATAAGATAAGTCGAGTCGAACTTGAACTAGTGGGCGAGCGTTGGTGTCCAGATGGATGCAAGGTAGTCTAAAAGGTATTCGATCCCATCTACCTAGGTAGCCAATCCGACCAGCCAATTGAGGACAGCTTTTATTTCCTGCAAAACCACCTAGTAACTAATCCCGGATCTATTGCGTTTGCTAGGAAGGTTGTTCCTCTTATTGTGATGGTTGGCTGGTTGTTTTCATTATACTTAGGTAGTTATTATCATGTGCTACTTACCACATCGCCGCTAAGTACCGAGCAACCACGGGTAGGTAGTTTATTCTCCTCTGTCTAGGACCTAAGGATTCCCGTAGAGCTCTTCACGAATTGCAAAGATCATCGAGGCTTGTTCGAATGTTAGTTCTGCCCAAGAACGCCACGCAGGTAGAAGTAGATGTTTGTTAATCGGTCCCGGTGCTTTATTTGGGGTGAAGAATTACGTACTTAATCGTACACCCTTTCCGATTTGCTTGCCTGTCCTAAACTTCAAGGGTCAAGTGGGCCATATGAAGAGTGAGCAATGAGAGATCTAGATATGGAGGGTAAAATGACCTATCCGAGACGAAAAAGGTAAAACAAAAAAGGAAGGAATTAAAAGAAATAAAAAATAAAAAAATAAAAAAATTGTTTGAGCAGATGTGCTTTGAAATCCTTCCCCTTCCCGTTAAGACCAACTGCATACCTAGTATACATGTAGGTACGCATGTGTCAATGAGTGAGGCCCCGATACCCCTGGCATACCTTACCTTATGGAACTAGTACCTAGAGCTGCTAGAGGTAATCCACGGAAACACTACATAATGGTTCGAACCAGTCACGTCGGTGTGGCTATAACGGTCATAGCTAACAACATCCTGACAAGAAGAGGTAGGAAAAAGAGCGAAATGTGAGATGGGAAAAAGAATAAGTGGAATTCTGGGGGCAAGGGGCTTTTGATTTACAGCAGCACTAGGTAAAGTACGTACCCCGTGGTAGTACAAGTAGATGGATCCACACTTTCAATTGGAGGTGCCTGCCTACCTAAGGTACATAATTACAAGCTGTTCTAGGGGCTAAATTCGCGTGTAACCTTAAATTTTACACACAAACGATTTTCTAAGCTCCACCTGTCTCCCACATCTAATCCATCCTACTTACATATACATACATACAGAGGCCCGCATCGCAATGCGCAATGGATGATACAAACAATTGGCTTCCCACGCCTTGTGTCACGCTAGAAGGTAGATTGCATGAAAGCCCGGGAGATAAAAGAGAAAGAGAGAAAAAATTACCCGATGGGTAACACGGCCTTGGGTACAGATGATACGCAGGTACTCTTCTCATCCTGCGAGGAGGTCCTCGTCTACATCTCACGTCCTGCGTTCGGCGGCACATCGTTCATGCAGAGAACATTCGCTCATCCAGTTTTGCACAAAACTAGGAATCGGGAATCGGGAATCGGAGTCTAAAAACAAATGATTCCAGAAATTTTCTCAAGGCCGCTGCTAGATGGCCACTCTTCGTGCCATGTCACGGTCTCATCACCCCTACCTACTTAGGTACTTTAAGGTAGGTACCTACTTGATGTACAAATCTCCGCAGGCTATGAAGCTACCTACTTACTTACTCTCATCATGAGAAACTAGCCGTATCTCTCCCTACCTACTTTACATACATACGTCTAGATACTGCAGGGCATATTCAACTAGCCGAATGGGACGGGCCGGTTACCGTCTCTCTCATCTGCTAGGATGGTATACTACCTATAGAACGAGCAACTAGGCCCTAGGGTTTTATATCCAACATGCTCATGCTCTAGAGCAAGTGTGCGTCAGGGGAGAGGCAAGAGCGCCGAGAAGATGGTACATAATCTAACATCCCATCATGAAAATCTCTAACCCGATACAGAGAAGCCCTGCATGAAGCAAGGGACAACATGCTTGAACGGGAATCTACGGCACGTACACTCGTTTAGCTCGACATCACTTGACGGATTTTACTGGTCAGCTATGACATCTTGCCTATTTAAACCCAAGATACCTAGGTAGAGTGGGTGGTGGCCGTTGACACCCGAGTGATTATCGGGCGCCGGTCTTAGTTCATCCATGTCTAAGTACTTTGATATGAATTAGCCGCTCTAGTTCCCTGGCTAACTATACATTCGAACACCATCGTAATGGAATTTGTCTACCTGCCTCTCTAGACTAGTGTGGACCCCCAATAAAAATGTTCATAGGTCCATCGAGCCGCGGATAGAGAGGCAAACACCAAGGTATGTTTAACCTCTTACGCGTCAATCGACGTGTAACACCACGAACAAGAAGCCGACTAGTGAGTCAGATAACTTGAGTCTTACCATGCCGATGATCCCCCTATTTCAGAAAGAGTCAGAGGGGGGACAAAAAGGTAGAAGATTCGGCGTAGGCGACAATATATTCTTCCAACCAACATTTACTAGAACAGCCTTACGGTCCGCCGCTCATGCGGCCTTCCCCCCCTAGGGGTATATGTCTAATGCCTCGCCGAACTGCGGCCCCAAAAACGACCCAACTCGACCAGCTGGCTTCATATGCCACCTCCAACGTCATTTGGCTGGTTTTTTAGCCCACAGCGATCTTATATCAAGTGATCCTTCAACCTCTAGAACCTCCCGCCCCTTTCCTATGCTGACCGAAGTTATTATCGAAGACCTATCCTGCAACCATGAGGCTGATTTCTCTTCAATAGCTAATTGCTTTGGGTAAGGCCTTCGGAGTTAGTTGCTGAAGAAAAGGATTACGACGTTTTACCGGCCCTCAAGCTCCTTAGAGGTCTTAGTACAGACTTAAACACAGCTACGTTTTTGATATCTACTTAGAAGTATACAAGTGTGCCTAATTCAGAACCGACAACTCAGTCCGGTCTCCCGCTTGACCGACTGAGATCGGAGTGACCTATATCTTCCCTTTTGAGAACGCTGGGCTATCTCTATGATCACTGGCGTAGCCAACTGCCAAGTGTGACTCGCTGCCTCTGACCCCTTAAATTTCGTGCAGAACTAGGTGTGGATGCTTCTTCTAGTCCTATCACATTCTATTCCCGCAGAGGTATCGCTCTCTCGCGGCTCAATTCTCCGTGGGATCAGGGGGTTGGAGACAGCAGTGTAACTCTTAGCTCCTCGGCCTAGAATTTGCCACTGCTCAAAAAGTCCTAGCAGAGTTTCCTCTCATATTAACGGATACAATGATGGTTTAATTACTAAAGTCGCTTAGGTAGCGTACATGCTCATGTACTTGGCGCGCCGGAATCAAGTTGGATAGAACGACACTGGGACATTCCGTCACAAGCAGTCAAGGGCCTACGCAACACTTAGTTCCTTCAGACTTCTTAAAGATATCGGTTTCGGTTCGATTCAGAACAGCTTCTAAAAACGATGGGTTCGCGGCGGTTGTACGCTAAATCTAGCCAATCAATGGCTAAAATAAGCGCCAGCTCTTTACGTGCCATTGTGCCGGGTCGCTTACTTTTATCACCATCATAGCTCAAAGTATAGAATCTATCTCTCAAGTCGTCGATCACAGACTCAAAAGCACGAAGCAATTGACAGTTCTATCTAATATTGGAATATAAGCGGTCTTCCGCGCTTGTTGGTGTGTTGCTTAGTCGGCGCAAGGCGCCTAGTCCACCCTCGGATACGGGACATGGGTGGAAAATATGCGCAATGGCCAACCAACTTCGAAGTTAACAGAGTAGCACAGGTGTAGTATGCGCGTTTATGCTTAAGGAAGCTATTATGAGTATGGGGTCATGGGTATGGGGTCATGGGTATGAATGCATTTCGTTCAACACCCACTCACTCATGAGTCCAATGGTTCTAAACAAGAATAGTCAAGGGACCCCCTATTCACTTCAGCCACCAACACCTTTTACACGACCTTTTTTGGGGGCAGCGAACTTCCCTTCGTGTTGCTACCGATCTCGGCCCGACCCTTCTATGGCTACCTACCTCGGCCTACTAACTAATTCTCGTGTGGTATGAACGGACGACTACGGAGGGCCGGGCTTTAACTTGATGCCTAAAATAGGATTGGAGTGACGGTTTACTACGGCAGTAGCTAGCCAAGCTGTCATCAGTCACTTGTATTTTGTCTATCTTAGACATAATGCTACGCTACGCAGTTGGTTCACGGTCAACTTGGTGACCTCAACGGCTATATGCTAGCTTCCCCGGCCTCCGGATAGGGTACGGCATCGCGGTGGTCCGAACCGATGGGGGGTAACATGTGTTAGAGCCTTCCTTATCGAGTGTTGACTCTAGTAGTCATAATTTGTGTAGGATCGGGGCACGGAAAGAAGTCCGGGCTTCCATGAAACGTCGAATGACAATAGCTACCTTAGGTACCTTAGTAAAGTGAACGTAACTATACGCAAAATAGGGGTTCAATAGCCCTGCACCTTGTCACTTGTCCCAACCGGTTACTGTTTCTGGCTCTTGGAAACCTGTAAAAATCACACGTTCATCCTTCATATGCAACTACAAGCACTTGACATTAACCAATGGACCGACGTCACTGTTGTCTTCTCCGAACACCCTTATGGCCTCTCCACGATACAATCCCACCCCCGTGGAAACGAAAACGTGTGATGGCTCCAAGATTCCATCTTTCGGGTCTAAAGGATCTTGGGTAGCACAATCGAACTGAATTCTTGGAAATTTATTATCTACTTCGTCACCATTTCCCCGTAGTCCTGCATATCTACGGGTACGTGATGTGTAGAAGTCGCCGAATGGAATGTGTCAAGTGCCACAGACTACTACCTCACCATATACAAGCCAACCCCTTAAACAGCTCTGACGAATCACGTTCATAACCCTGAGTCTGCACAAGACTATAAGCCCGCCTGAGTCGGGGAAGGTGAGCTATTATTGACGGTATGCCACTAAACGGAAGCCTTGTTTAAAGACAAGTCACTTCTTTTGATGGACGAATAGGATGTAAAGGAATGGCCCAGAGGACATGTTGCGTAATACCATCGTATCAATTTTCACACCGGCTCATTAAGAAGTACGCATGTAGCTATCTTCTTCTTTTTCTTTTAGACTCTCTTTGAGATATGGATAGTTCAGCCATACCCAGGCCCCCCATTGCCACAGACCATCGTCGTAAGCTCTACCGTCATCATCAAGACGTTACCACTTTATTCATTCCCAAGTTTATCAAACAGCGGACGTAATGGCTAAGAGCTACAGGGCGAGTAAACCAGACATAATTACCATATTCTACTCCGCGGCAGCATCAGCTTAGAATCGAGGAACATTCTTTCGAGTTATACCTCCAGGGGATAACTTATATAAAAAGTATTAGACATAGTGAACTTCTAACTCTGTCTATTTTAACATATGTTTTATAGGGCTGAAACGAGGCAAGGGAGACGCCATTCATGGAATTTTATAATTAACACAGCTTTCTAGAGTTAAAATTACACTACCTGGGTAGGTAGGTAGGTATCCGGATTAAGCATACATAGCCTTACCTCGTCAACATAGCGAGCCTACTTAGCAGTTATCTCATGAGTCGAGCTCGTATGCGAACCATAGACAGATACGAATAAGAACCCAAAATCGCCAACGCCAGAAGATACCAGTTTATAATCAGGTACAGAAAGCACCCACCGCCCCCATGGTCTGTATAATTTATCTGGAATCCCTTTGAAGGACACATCGGAAGATATTTGGTGAAATACCCCTCCATTGAAGGGCGTTACATACTTCTATGTATGGCAATATTTAGCTCTGGCTTTCCCCCTTGTCGCCTGAGCCATCGAAGCGCAGGATACGACGAGCCGGCGGCTCCGTTTTGCCATTATATATAAAAGTACTGGCATCACAATAGAAATAAACCTAGATAAACACCGGGAGAACAGACATGCCACATTAATACCTGGATACGTTGTGTGATGTTCGTGCTAGATAGGTAGGCACATACATCAAGTCTTCCTACCAAGACCGAGTCTTGCAGAAGCCGCCATCAATCCGAAAACTAGGATCTCCTCTACTTCATTTCCCTGCTCCCCCTTAACTTCACCTCTACCCTGTCATATAAACCGCGGATACACCTAAAAGGAAAATAAAAGCGAAATAAACATGAGGTATTATCGTATCTATCAACCTGAAAGTTACGAAACGAGAAACTCCAATGCTACGTCATGTGTATTGCTGCCAGGGCCAAACCAACAAAGGATTTCTATTCCGTGTTGACGATTGAGCATCATCTAGTTAGTAGTTACAATTTAAAAATATTCTTATCATGAGCTAGATGCTCTACTTGCTACAATGCAGGTAATTGTAGGTATTTTACATAAGTCCCCTGCATCGTGCATTCTGCAACCTGAGCCATGACCTACCGTGGCTGACACTCTGTGAATACCTGGCTTAGGGATCTGCTACTAGGGTGTATCCTACATATTGGTCTTTAGCGAGATGAGATCTCAGTGACAGCCGGGCAGGCCGCACGGTTCTTCCCGCTATATTTGACCGAGAGGCCTTGAAGATTTAATATATTTGATGGCTGTGTTTCGGCCGATATTCATCATAGGAATGACCGGAGCATCGGGTTGCGAATAGATAGGATGCAACGAAGACATAGTGACGAGTTAGTTCTTTGAGGAGCATTTACTACTTGATAAATACCTTCTCTAAATTAATACAAAATACGATTATGAAAAGTTCCTCTTGTCAGCTAGTAACATGAGACAACTTGTGCCGGTTCAGCCTCCATTAATAATACCTAGGTAGCATTACTGCATTCAAAATTTTATCGAGTCCAATTGCCGGCACCAACAGATGACCGGAAATAATTCCGGACGTTATAGAATACGTGAGTTTCAGATTTAAGAGGCGCGAGGCTGTCATATACGGAGTTTGGAAACACTTGAGCAGAATGAACAACTCGCTACACTAGCTCGACATTCATTATACATACCTACCTACATATGCTTAAATCTCTTCTTGCCCGTTTTATTTATCCTTACTCCTAACTCATAAGAATACTAAAGTTTTCCTAAGAATTAAACTTAAAAACTTGATCCTCTCCTTTTTCTATTGCATGTATCTTTACTGAGATGAGACTTACCCCTATTTTCGGACGAACTTACCTTTTAGCGCATAGAGGCTTGTAACTGCATATGGATTCAATAACCAAATTGGTGATTAAGCATTCCTTTTCTTCAATACATTCCCACAGCTGCATACGACAATAACTAACTCGATAACATCCAGAAATAGGGTATTACGTGTTAAAGAGCAGGTGCCGTGTTAGGAAAGACCGATATCTCCGGGTAGCCCCTGCGAGCCTACGAGATCTCACAGTTGCCTCTCCGAACAATCCCGTTAGCGGCTTGGCCCACCCAATCGCAGTCTGTTCAACCTCCGAACTCTGAGCCGTTCTCGCCCATTTCTCGCCGTGATGCCCCGGGGCGACCGGGTGTCGTTGCTGTTGATTTAAAGTCAAAAGGAGCCGCATTCCTCTTCTCCACACCTTCTCGTTCAATATCATATGTTGTCGGTATACCTGACCTTTAAGATGACTTCTCGCGTCACGCCCGTCCGCCCGCCCGTCCGTTTCACCGCTGGGAGCCGAGGTGTGTACCAGCTTTACGAATTTCACTAATCCCTAATAGGATCGGATCGATAAGTCTACTCTAGACCTCGGATATAAGATAACGAGGATAACGAGGACCTTTGTTGCGTGCTTGTGCTTCGATTACTTTATGCCTAGCTATTCGTTGCCAATTGTGCACCCCACGTGTGCGTGCGCGTTTTCTCCTTTTGTGCTATGCGCTCATAGCCCGGACATGTGCCACTATGTCCGTGGCGACGGTCGTCACGCCCAATCAGCGCGGCAATGGGAGGGATTGATAGACACTAGCAAGCCTACCAACCCCGGCCCAACACCACTCCGTCGAGCCGGGATTGGAGTTCTCAGGATTCTGGAGCGCGGGCGCGGACGGCTTACCTGCTGAAACCGTACGCAACCTTGCGCTACAAAGATTTATTAAAACCACTATTACGGCAAGTCTTGGCGACTCACTACTAGAAACGTACACGATGGGTCCATGACTAGTATTCGAGGCGCGCCTGGTATCGGTGTATGTATGCGAGAGAAAAGTGTGTGGGGGGACAAACCTTGGCGGGCCTTGCCCTTCCACCCTTCCACTCTTCCAACGCTCCGTAATGTCTGATATTTGTCTATAAAGGACGCATCCCATTCTCCCTGCTCTCGTTCTGCTCAAGTTGTCCATCATCCTCAAAGACAAATAACTCAGACAAAGCAAGAAACCCAACCGAGCACTTCAAAGTTTACGCAACAAAGAAACTCATCATCAGCAAAGTCTATCTTTACCTACCTCACATACACACCAACACCTTATACTCAAACCAGCTACCTTTACGCTACAGCCAAAATGTCTGCCCCCCAGAACCTCGCTCAACACGTCCGCAAGGAGCAGCCTCAGATGTTCCTGTCTCTCGCTCCCACGACCTCTGCCTCTTACCCCACCGCCGAGAGCATCAAGCCCGCCTCCCACCCCCGCCGCAGCTCCAGCCAGAGCAGCGCTGGTACCTCCGGCAGCCTGCGCTTCCTAAAGCTCGGCCCCGTCCACTACGGCGAGCACCCAGACGAGCACAAGGAGGACTACCACGAGGTCGCCGTCACCGAGTAAATAAAAAAAAAACACTCGGCTATGCTTCCAACTTTCATCTCATCATTTCACTCGTTCTATAAGCACTAGAGAAAAGCTGAAAAAACTTGGCGCTTTGACGACTAAAACCTTAACGACATGACCGACTACTTAAAAAGTGTTACGATACGATCTGCACAATAGCATGCAACTAAATGGAGGGAGGCTTGTTTCTTTGGCTCTCCTGTTCTTCTGATTTCTGTGGCGTTCTAAGGGAACTCGGGCAATGGGATTGGCAACCGGCTGGGAAATGGGTGGATAGGGAAGGTTACCTGAATTTACATACTTTCCATATAACATTATGGAACACACCTTGATGGGTGCGAATCTGGATCTTGGGTTTCTTGGCGGCTATCTGCGGGAGATTGACTCTTATCTCTCTCTACCTTGTAATGGAGGGAAAGGGCTTGGGGATCCTGCCGTTCTAGCTTCAATACTAGTATAGGTCCTGTATTGTTCCAGAATCTGAAATAGAACGGTTTGGTTTTCACATGCAGGACAGGGTCACAGAATAGAGAAAGCATGTGCTCCCACAACTTCCTATGCCTCTTCATTTGCGCGAATATGTGTGGTACAATACGTAGTCGCAGTCAGCGGGCCAGTCAGCTATGCGCACTAGCGTAGAAGCATGTACTGTATGTATGTCTAGGGCATCAGTCACATCCCTCTTTTGACGTGTTCCAGCTTAGCTGCCTACAGGATAGCGGGATGGGGACCGCATACAACATCCTCAAATAGTAAGAGTGAGCAGCGTCGATACATAGCATACCTCGATCGCCTTGTGCATTTCCCTCCATCGCGTATTTTGCTCTAAAAAGCCGCAGCGCAACTCGTGATTGGCTGCGAGCGACAGGCCTGTCCGCCCCCCTCCCTTGCCTTTCGAAACACATCGCGGAGCTTCTAGACAACTATACGACGAGACGAAAGAGTGTGGACAGATTTACCTACCTGTGAATGACATATCACACCTACCCGGCGATAGCTGTGTCGTCAGCCCAGTCATACTACAATTTACAAAGAACGGCGGCCAAGAAAACAATAATACGCATTCCGTACCAAGACGGACTCTTGCTAGCGAGCGTTCTTCGAGGGGCTTGGCGGGGAAAAGTAGGTTCTAGAGCAGAGGGACCAAGACCAACAATGTCATAGGGATTATTATTAGCAGTATAAACGGATACGGAGTTAGACACATTTCCCCTTTTGCCAATCAAATGCCGTTTACGACCAGGACCCTTATCCGCCTTGCACGGGATGGCCACCCCGCCGATCAGATAACTTAGCTTTTTAGCGTTTCTATGCTGCCATGACCCACGAGAAGGTATGGATTGTGCAACGTCCCAGGGGATCAGTACGCCACCTACTATAACCATCCTAGCTCATAGGGTCCAGAGGATCCCTGGAGCTTACAGCTTACCAAGCCGGGGGAGCAAACCGCCCCAGTGTCACAAGCTTTTCTTCTCTTTTTTTTTTTCCTTTCTTCCTCTCTGATCTCTGACCTCAGCTCTGAAACCAAACATCTAATCTTTGATTTCCAAGCCGCCAAGGTATGCGCCTATGACGCTTGGCGGTAGTGGTTTGTTTTATTTACTTCCATTTTTAAAACTGAAGAGGTGGATCTATGTTTCAATAGTACTTAGCTAAAATAGCGCCTGTCTCTTATTCTTACTACATGTATTACTATTATACAACATAGTATATACAGTAAACCCTGTCCATAACGATGCTACTACATAACGATACCTTGATATAACGATTTATTTTGCTGTACATCTGAATTTTGTATGAGAAATAACGATAATTTTACCATAACGAATATCGTTAACCCTTTGATTAGTCACCACCAAGATCGTTATAGAAAGTTAAAAAATCATGAAAATCTTTCCTATTTGGGAAGAATTAATACATTTTTAAACCTTATGGTACCCACTTTAGCTTAGCTTAGGATATTTCCAGCCCGTGCACTTATGAGCCTTACCCGTTTGGGAAATATCGTCCTAAAGTAAATCACTTTTCAGAACGATACCTCCCTATAACGATCCCAGTGCTGTGTTTCTTGGCAATCGTTATGGACAGGTTTTACTGTACCTGGTATAGATACAGTGTATAGGCAGCCAACTTACCCGATCGACATAAGAGGCTGAGAGGTATAACGAAGGCCACCGACATTTTCGAGCTGCGCAGGTCTCTTATCAAGCGAGCTGGTAGGCTGAGATATGCATAATATTACATGCCACATACATGTGCATATCTAGAGCCATGCTGGACATCTAGATTTATGTAGGATGTACATACAATGAATACCGGCATATACGTTGCAGTGCAAGCTTTATGGCTTGACACTTAGTGTTCTAACGTCCATCCTCGCTACCTCATCCACGGCCTTGGGATAAGCTCCGGCTCGACCCTCCAACGTCCATCCCCCCCGCGCGCCCTACCACTCCTTGCTTACCTCCCAAAATACGCCTCCTACCGGCGAATCTGCACAAACTTGGTAGAAGGCGTCGATGACGTTTCGCGTGCGCCAGACCTCGCAGGCGCACAGAGAATATGACTGAAAAGGGCGAGGAAACCGAAGGACGTCCGGCCCAATTAAAGTACTTTTACCCTCCATTTCCATTTCCATTTCCATTTCCTTTCCCCTTCACCCTTCATATGCTCTGGGAGGTATCCAATAGAGCCGTCAGCCCGACCTACACTATTTACTTCCACGACGCTAGGTACTTGTCTAGCGCTCGCTCGGGTGCGTGCCGAGACGCCCCCGGACGCGGGCACGTGGACCATTTGATGCGACGGGAGAGCGAAGGAGGTAGAACCTGGGCTGCCTGTGTGATGCGACGCGAGGGAAAGATCACGTCGAGGCCCTCCGTAGGCTCTTGGGTTGCACCGCCGTCTTACGATAGATTGAGGCATGCATACGCAATCTATCTAGGTTACCTACGGCGCGGAGGGAGTTCTCCTTAGCCTACCTCCGTAAGGCAGCGAACCAAACACCTACCTACTCTATATGTGTTGCTTGTTCATTTAGGGTTGTGCTTTGAAGTGATCTCTGCGTTGAATGGCGAGAGATCACCTAGTTTGTAATGTAAGTTCGTACCGTTTAGAGTAAATCCGCGCGAGCATCTTATGTCCGAGTTTGCTACAGATATAGATCCTTACGTGCTAGCATGCACGCCAGATGCCAAGTGCCAAGTTTGAGGTAATGAAGATCTATCTACAGATGTATCTGTTCATTGGACCCTGCGGGATTTATATATGAAAAAGGCTGCAAGATACATACCTGCAGCCTACTGTAGAGTCTCTAGATAATAACGCAATACGCCGGATGAATAAGATCACCGAAATTATGACGTTTGCCCTCGAGCCCTCTCACCTCAGAAATGTAGACTGTGTCGCGAAGTTGGGGGTGTCTGGGTCATCGATCCCGTTGCACGTATGATGAAAGACGAAGAGAAGTACTATATTGAGATGATATCAGATATTGATTTGTGTCCGAATCTGACTTGTAGATCTGATTTTAGTGTTCCTAGTTCTTGGCAGCTTAGTTCGGCAGAGTGGCAGAGGAAGAAAATCCCAAGAGCTTGGTAACTCAGGCAGCTCAGGTAACTTTGCCCTAATACAGAGACATATGACGTCTTGCTTATTAATAAGGGCTGGGAATCGACAAGCATTCCCCGGACCCCAAATCTAGGTAATTCTAAAAGTATGATAAGATTTAATTGCTCTAGTCAGGGCGAATTATTATTATTATTTGCCACTTCTAACTGAAACTAGAAAGGGACCTTGGCAAGCCGAGGTTGACGTATGTATAATTGTGCCCAAAGTGGATTTATACAATATCCTACTCGACAGCTTGACGATACATGTGTACATACGTATCTCAAATGATCTCTTGGCGCACGTAAAGCCTTCCCACAGGATTGCAGATAGGGTATTACTGTATTCGGAGATACTATCGGTATGCCTAGACGTCGGTGTTACGCGTATCGCAAAACGCGTAATGAAGCCGAGGTTCTGGACTACATACCAAACTATGAGAACCAATAATACGTACCCAATATCAAGCTTGTTTGCATGGCAGCATGGCAGCATGGGTACGGCACGTCCACGATCTACTAATATGTAGAGGATGAATATCTCGTACATAGAGTTGTTTTGTCGGTGGGACTACCGCGGCGGAAAGTTAGGCTCGCCGCAGGACATTTCTCTCGGCGGAGCGAAATCCTCGGTACACCGCTCGACGGAGAATGCGCCAAGCTTATACCAAGAATACACCATACGGCTCTATGTAAGTCATACAATAATCCATGTAGCTGCGCGTTCTGCATGATCTGACTCCTAGATTCCTCTTTGTCCTCTCCGGAAGCCTCTATATCGGTAGGCTACATATGATCATGATCGCTCCTCGATAACGAAGAGTAATGCCGTCCTATCATGCCCTTTGATACAAATATCTGTCCAACTCAGATATAACGGCCATAAATAATATGTAGAACTCGCCAAGCTTCTAGGCCTGGACTGAGGTAAGACATGGCGCAGTGGCGTGCTTGAGGAGCTGGAGTAAAGTTTCACAGATGGTAATTGCGGGTGATCGACAGGGACTTGCTCTAACCTTTGGCTAAGGGAATGCCGACGCTAGAGAGTTACTTGGCAAGCTTGGCCGCATATACTATGAGCGCCGAATCTTCTTGGCTATGTATCTTCAGATTATGTGGCATTGCGCTGTGGTTTGCCAAGAGATTTCCAACAAGATCGAGAATTCCGAAAAGTCCGAGACGACCACATGGCTTGACGATAGGTGTTGATAGGTTTCATTAGGATGCGGATAATCAACATCGGAGTTAGGCTTGGGAGTCGAATACAGTGGGCTTCGTGGCTTGGACCATTGTCGCCTCTTGCATAGCATGGCGGAGCATCGCGATGATTTGTATCATTGAGACCTGACTTGCGTGAGTAACCCCTGAGCTTTAGGGTGCTCGCTTAGTGTGTCATTTGGTATTGTATAGTGTTGGTCGGCTATTGACATAGTCGGATTTAAAATAGACCCGCGAAATTTTCTGGAAGCAGAAGGTTATCGATCCTTGTGAGGATAGTCTGAATTGTCGACGCTGTGCCGTAATGAGGCATGTATCCCATCGAGACACCTCTAGTTCTTACTCTCCCTTGTTGATTCTATCTGTAGCTTCGTTCGCCAATCCTCACAATCTTCTGTCCCACACCATATACCTCAACCATAGCTTTCCAATCTAGTTCAATCCAGCCAGGACTATTGCGTAAAATGGCGGTACCTTGACTGTCGACCGATTCAGTGTCTGACCTTATTGACGAGTTCGCTTTCCCGTGAAATGGGCAGAAGACGGTCAAGTGAGCTTTCCAGGCCAATAATTTCACCGTTTCTAAGTACGGGTCGGCTAGTAACCTCAACAATGCTTGGAAAGGGGGCCGTTGCACCATATCGGGGTCGGGCATCCGATTTGCGCCAAGCGAACTAGGAGGTCCCAAGCGCAGCACGAGGTCTCGTAAACTGCCGCTGAGAACCATATCAGAGAGCGCAGGTCCTATGACACGCTCGAACTCGCCGCCCACCCTTGTGAGATAGAGTGTCAAGCTCCGCACGCGTCTCCGGGCGTCTTGTCCTTCTTCGCTAAGGAACCCTCCTCGGCTAGTGAGATGAACCGGCAAGCGGTGGCTGTGCGCATTCAGGGTGAAGCGGTTTTGGGAGTAGAAGATGGCAGATGCCTCTTGATATATCTGCATACTGACGAGGAAAACATTCCGGAAACTCCAAGGACCCGAGAGAGGTAGGGTGAAGAGGGTTGTGTCGTGGAGTATAATGTTGTCTTCTGAAACGAGAAGTTCTGAAAAAATAGCACCTCTCAACTCAGGGGGCAGATCAAGGAACCGAAAAGCCTTGTTTGCCATTATAATATATTTTTAGAGACTGATTCTCTTGATAGGGGTGACGGGTATATCTCTTTAGTAAGGGAGTGATTGACAATCATATACTTGTATAACCTCCTAGGTATCCATTACTTGTGACTTTGTTTGCGATATCGTGAAATCATTTGATTGCTATGAGTTGAAAAACTTGTAACCTTGGCTATCTAGTAGGATGAAAGGATAAAATGACAAGAGGCAGATGCTACCAATGGATTTCAGAAAGTTGTTTTAAGTTACATCTCAAGTAACTTATATTAGGAATTTCTCGAATATTATGATATCTTGATGAAGTTGTTCAAATGTTGCAGTTGCATTACTTCCGGCTTACCTCATCTTTATCAAATCATGTAAGAGGCTCAAAGCCACCTACCCCACATTTGCATACGAAACCAGCGATAAATACATACTTGCGTTAAATAAATCATATACATAATTGCATAATTATATGATTACATAATCAATTGTTTAATGTGTTATCTTATCTACAGCCTTGTTCGTACTAGGTACATAGGTACCTGCACATTGCACATAGCTTAGACCTTTAGCGCGTTTGAGCTCCCTCTACAATTGTTGTAACTACAACTTCAATTCTTCGCGTTGCGCCAACTTTGTCTCTTCCCAACACCGCGCCTGAAATGAGGAAACGAGATTCACGATGCAGTGCTACACGGAGTTGACGCCGCCCACGGCTGTCACGCATTCTTTATGCCTCCCCTTTATCACTGCGCAAAGCAACAATCTTGTTGTCGCAAGAGCTTCTCTTTTACAGATCTTCGTCACCAAGTTAGTCTCCGCCGAATTAGACAAGGCTCAGAATGCCCAATTGCAATCTTTCAGATCAACCGAGCATTATGATTCTAGAATAAACGACGATGAAGGCCTCGAGGCCTCCTTCCTTGGCGGTGATTCCGTTCTCGTCCGATCCGACCGTTCTAACTACACAAAATTAGTGCTCGTCGCCGAATTCCACTTAGCTGGTACAATCACAGGGCTTGCTCGTATAAAGTCGAAGACCACTGCCTCCGGTGGAGAGGCTCTCTTATTGGCACTGAAGGATGCGAAGCTTAGTATGGTTGAGTGGGATCCAGAGAAGAACTCAATAAACACTACGTCAATACACTATTATGAACAAGAGGATCTACAAGGAGCACCTTGGGCAGCTCCCCTAAGCCATTATGTCAATTTTCTAGCGGCTGACCCGGGCAGCCGATGTGCTGCTTTGAAATTTGGCTCGCGCAGTCTTGCCATCGTTCAGTTTAAAGCTGCAGAGGAAGACATAGATATGGATGACTGGGACGAGGAATTGGATGGACCCAAACCTGTCAAAGAGCTGTCTACTACGCTCGCAAATGGAACTAGCAGCAATGAAGAGACACAGTATTCAACCTCATTTGTCCTTCGACTGCCCAATCTTGATCCTAGTCTCATCCATCCTGTGCATCTTGCCTTTCTCCACGAATACAGAGAACCCACATTCGGCATATTATCTTCTACCACCTCGCCATCTCTAGTCCTGGGTCGAAAAGACCAACTTACGTATATGGTATTTACGTTGGATCTTCAGCAAAAGGCTTCTACAACCATCCTGTCAGTGACGGGCCTCCCACAAGACTTGTTTCGAGTCATTGCACTGCCTGCCCCAGTCGGTGGTGCCCTCTTAGTTGGTACAAATGAGCTTATCCACATCGATCAGTCTGGAAAGTCACATGGCGTAGGCGTCAACCAGTTTGCAAGGCTAACTACATCGTTCAGCTTGGCCGATCAAGCTGACCTTGAATTGAAGCTGGAGGGTTGTGAGGTCGAGGTCTTGTCAGCCGAAAATGGCGAATTCCTGATGGTTCTTCGAGATGGTCGCCTAGCAGTAATCACGTTTAAAGTTGACGGTAGAATCGTCTCCGGGTTAAGCCTTCGACTAATCGCACCAGAGACTGGTGGGGCTATCATACCGATCGGTGTCGCAACCCTGAGCAAACTGAACAAGACCTGCATATTTGCAGGCAGCGAAGGGGCTGATTCTCTAGTCATTGGCTGGACACGCAAACAGAATCAATCCGGGAAAAGAAAGGCCCGTCTCCAAGATTCATCCCTAGACGATATTGACATGGATGACGAAGATATGGAGGACCTGGAAGATGAAGATGACTTGTATGGAGAAGACTATGTACCAGCCAAACAGTCATCAACCTCTATCGGCACGTCAAGCGGCAAAACAGGAGAGCTTGTGTTCCGTATACATGATCGCCTTGTCAGCATCGCGCCTATTAGGGATTTCGCAATTGGGCAGACCACCTCATCATCCGCCAAGGAAGACCAAGCAAATCAAACTGGTGTTGCAAGTGACCTCAGCTTTGTCTGCGCATGTGGCCAAGGTAATGCCGGCTCGATTGCTGTAATCAATCGAGAAATACAACCCAAAGTTATTGGTCACTTTGAGTTTCCCGAGGCAAGGGGCTTTTGGACGATGGCTGCACAGAAACCCATGCCGAAAGGCGCTACATCAATAGGCGGAGAATACGAGACTTCTGCACAGCATGACCGTTACATGATTGTCCCCAAGGTCGATCTAGACGGATATGAGACCTCGGACGTATACCTTTTGACAGGCGCCGGGTTCGAGGCCTTGACTGGGACAGAATTTGAGCCGGCTGCTGGCCTTACTATCGAGGCTGGGACTATGGGGAACCATATGAGAATTATTCAAGTTCTCAAGACTGCTGTTCACTGTTACGACGGGGGTGAGTCTTACCCCATAATATCTGTCAAACATATGCTAATGCACTAGAACAGACTTTGGACTTACCCAGATTTTGCCAATGCTCGATGAGGAGACCGGCGCGGAACCTAGGGTTAACTGTGCCAGCATAGCCGATCCTTTTCTCTTGCTAGTACGAGATGATGCCAGTGTCTTTATTGCTAAGATTTTTAAGAACCTGGAACTTGAAGAACTGGAAAAGGAGGACTCGGTACTCACTTCGACCAAATGGGCTACCGGCTGTCTATACGAAGATCGAGCTGGCATATTTGCTAGAGCCCCCAGTGACAAGGGCGCGAAATCTGACGAAAACATAGTAATGTTTTTGCTTAGCAAGGCCGGGGCGCTACATGTAAGAAAGTCTTTTAAGTCTTTCGCATCATTTGCTAATGACTATAGGTGTATGCCTTACCCGACCTATCGAAGCCCGTTTATGTCGCCGAAGGGTTACCCTTTGTACCACCACTCCTTTCCGCCAACTATGCAGCAAGACGAGGCACAGCCAAGGAGATCATCAAGGAGATATTAGTGGCTGATCTTGGGGATATGACATCATCGTATCCATACTTAATTGTGAGTGATCCTAAGTCCTCATTTACTGTCTCAGCATAACTTACCAGCAATAGGTTCGAAACGATAACGACGATGTCACAATATATCAGCCTTTCCGTATACCGTCAACAACTACCCAGGAGCTTTCCACAACACTTCATTTCCAGAAGTTGCCTAATCCTGTTCTAGCAGATAGTCCAGACCTAACGGCAGAAGATGAAGAAGATGAAATGAAGCGAGCGACTCCGATGCGACGATGTGACAACGTTGCTGGGTATAAGACAGTTTTTATCCCGGGTGACTCTCCAAGCTTCATTCTAAGGTCGTCCAAGACTTTACCCAAGGTTCTAAGATTGCAAGGTGGTGGCGTGCGGGGAATGAGTCCATTCCACACCGAAGGGTGTGAGCGTGGCTTCATATACGCAGACTCCAAGGGTATCGCGCGCGTGTCCCAAATACCGATCCGCAACACCACATACGCCGACATAGGCATGTCGCTTAAGAAACTCCCCCTGAATTCCGATATACACTCAATTACTCATCATCCTCCATCCGGCACCTATGTTGTGGGCTGTGACAACCGCGAGCCATTTGAGCTACCGAAAGAAGACGACTACCATAAAGAATGGCAGCACGAAAAAGATCTTGTCTTTAAGCCTACACTGGGACACGGCCAGATCAAGCTCATTAACCCCAGCACCTGGACCGTCATCGATACTATCGAGCTGGAACCTTGCGAGATAGTGATGTGTATCGAGACGCTCAACCTCGAAGTCTCAGAGTCGACTAACGAGCGAAAGCATCTCATCACCGTTGGCACCGCTGTGTCTCGTGGCGAGGACCTCCCCGTCAGGGGTAGAGTTCTCGTGTATGATATTGTGACCGTCATTCCCGAGCCTGGAAAGCCCGAGACCGATAAAAAACTCAAACTCGTAGCGAACGAGGACATCCCTCGCGGTGCAGTCACAGCTCTCTCCGAAATAGGAACGCAAGGTCTAATGCTGGTGGCCCAGGGACAGAAGTGCATGGTCCGTGGTCTAAAGGAAGACGGAACCCTACTTCCTGTCGCATTTATGGATATGAGCTGCTACGTAACTACGGTTCGCGAGCTGAAAGGAACGGGCCTCTGCTTGATGGCCGATGCGGTGAAAGGAGTTTGGTTTACGGGGTATACGGAAGAGCCTTATAGGATGGTACTCTTCGGGAAGAGCTCTACTAAACTGGAAATCCTGACGGTGGACTTCCTACCAGATGGAGATGAGCTGTTCATTGTGGCCTGCGATTCCGATGGCGGGATCCACATTCTTCAATTCGATCCTGATCGTAAGTCTTTTTTTCCCGACCTCTCCTATTTCAGTCAAGTTAAGTATCATTACTAATCACATGCGTACACAGATCCCAAATCCCTCCAAGGCCACCTCCTCCTCTACCGCACCACCTTCTCTGCTGGCGCACATCCTCCTACACGCAGCATGCTACTCCCCCGCACCCTCCCCGCGGACTCGGAATATCTCACTCAACACATCAACGGCACGACCGCCGCCGCCAACGGGTCCGACCCGGACTCTGCCCCCGCGCCCCCCTCCCTCGTCCTCTTCTCCTCCCCTACAGGCGCCCTCACCTCCCTTGCCGCCCTCTCCGAGCCTCAGTACCGCCGTCTCTCGTTCCTAACGGGCCAAGTCCTGTCCTCGCTACCGCACTACGCGGGCCTGAATCCCAAGGATTACCGCGCGCCCGCGTCTTCCGGTGCTGTGGGCCGCTTCCCGCCGGCCGTCGACGCGGGTATGGGCCGGAGTATCGTGGACGGAGCCCTCTTGGCAAGGTGGAATGAACTCGGTGCCGGAAGACGAGCGGAGATAGCTGGGAGGGTGGGGTTTAGTGGTGTGGATGAGGTTAGGGATACGTTGAGGGAGGTGCTTGGTGCGGCGGGGCTGGGGTATTTGTGAGGGGAAGTGAGTTGAGTTGGTTTCTGATACTAGGAAACTAGCTAGGGGAGAGTCGAAGATGGCTTATCCAGCTGCCACCGCTACAGGTCGGCCAAGTCACTTGCGTCTCGAAGGGATTCCTTGAGCAGTTAAAAAAATACCTCGGCAATTAAGTAAGACTCCGGCGCGATTTAATCGCAAGTCATCTCGTCTAGGCTAGCGTCCTGAAGAAAACCTTAGACAACCTGGAGCTTAGGAACTTTGCCTACGACCTATATAGCTTGGCAAAACCAGGGGTAACTTCACATAGTGTACGAATAAGATCGGAATTTTCAGAGATAGACGGGATTAATGGTCATAATTTAAGCGTGTTTTCCCTTCACATTCATGCTGTCTGTGAACGACTTTGCGAAGAGCTGATGCTCTGTGATGCTATGTGGAAGCGTTTGTAGCTTCAAACACCACTCCTTCGTACACTCATTCTGCCAGTCAAACTGGTCCCAAGCCTAGCCTCCCAAAGTCGACAAAATATGTGCTTCATTGCTATGCTTCGCCGTGCTTAACGTGATCAGGGAGGGGAATTACTAGGAAACTTCACAAAATGCCGCCTGCTTGTTCATGTCCCCTGATTTATGTGCAGTGTCTTCCAACGCCGTTGCTAAAACCCATCACTTACAGCGCAACAAGGTGATCAAACATTAAACTTGAGCCCTCAGATATCGTCATGTCTGTGACGAAGGCTGCCGATTCGTCGCTTGATGCCGTCGCTCAGGCGCTTCGCCCTCGGACTAGAAGGGCCGGAAGAGCCGAGACTGGCGCTGCGGTGGACGGTGACGTCAGCAACGTTCTTGTTGCTGCGGCCGCTGGTGTGGGCTGTGGGCTGCATCTCGTAGTCGCCGGTGGGGCATAGGGTGTTTCGCTGCATGCGCTTTTGTCGCTTGCGGTCCTCTTGGATGGTGTATGATGGCTCACCCTTGCCTTTGAGGTCGTCGGGATGGTATTTCTGGTGATATGTTAGCTTGGATTATATAACGCTAAAATCTGTACTAGTAGAAAGGGGGTAGGTCGGGCACAGGGAAAGGGGAGTGGGTCTCCGTATCCCGACTCCCGATAGCATACGAATTCTCGGGGAATGAGGTGGCTTTCTGGGGCTGTGCTTCGGTCCAAGACACTTACAACATGATCCCATCTCTTGTAAGGTCCACCGGGCGCGTCATCCTCCCGCATCAAATCAGCTCCCTCTTCGTAATCCATCACGCGGCCGCTCAAGTCTCTCTGCCCAGGAGGGATAATAGCAGTGCCCTGCAGGGGTACGTGGCGCTCGAGGGAGTCCATAACATTCTCGCGAGGCGTGGCCTTCAAGGCTTGTGCATTGCCATACTTGACGGCCTCGACTGGAGCATATCGCTTATCGCGATTTCGAGAAGCTAGCGTAGCGTCGTAAGGTCCATCGTGGTGATAGGCACCGCCGATGCCAGTGGTATCAAGAATATCGATTGTGTCAGCGCCGGCGAGGTTCTTCTTTCGAAGATGAGGGGCACGGTCAGCGGCTTTGGTTGCGCGCTTGATGGCTTCTAAAGGTCGTTCAGACATGGTGTTGAGCTGATAGTAAGGCTGGAATCGTTGTAGTTGTTGACGGGTCCTTTGATATCGAAATAGTATGGTGACCTACTGCTCTTCACCACATGTACTGTTTCTCGGTTTTGTTCTTGTTCTTGTTCTTGTTCTTGTTCTTGTTCTTGTTCTTGTTCTTGTTCTTGTTCTTGTTCTTGGAATGCAGAGCAGCAGGCTGAAAGAATTGGTTGTAGGGCTGGGGTATATAAATGTATGTACCCTAAAGAGATATGCGAGATAACGAAACCGGGACCTATTAAAACTAAATGTTAGTGGATAGAACCTGCCAACTCAAGACCTGCAGCACGCGCGTTCAAGACATGGCGATGATGTAACCCGTCCCGCCCGTCCCAGCCGAACCCGTACGAGCCGTACTTTCCATTCTTACAAGAGGTCCCACACCTTTGCGTCTTTCATCACCCCACCAATCAATAATTGGATCTGATATGACGTAACGTGACAGGGTTGTAGCTCAGCGACATCATCGATAAAGAATTATGTACATAGGACAAGGATTGTTGAACTCGGCGATCAAGATCGACAGGAACAGGTTAGACACTCCCGCCAGAAGGGTCTCATACAAGTGATAAGGTTGACAGATATATAAATAGCACAGCACAGAGAGTTCAGGGCATACATGTATTCCAGGAAAGTAGCAAATTTCACAATTCTCGAACCGTTCACATGATAACGAAATGTAGTGCCAACTGCGAAATATTCAAATACACGAATAAAGGCAAAATATTGAACATGAAAATATGGCCAATAGAAAGATAGAAAGGGATAACAGACGCCGAAGAGGACTTACAAATGAGCAATTCTTGTGGGTCAAAGTACAATATGCCCTCAAATGTAAGGAGAATGGAAAATGATCAAGGGGTTATCGTTATCATAAAGGCTAGCCAGAGCTATGACTAAGTTAATAAGCCACGCGAGAACCGGATTAGAAAAAGACTTAGTTAGATAAAGGCAACGACCGCGAGACATGATTTCGTTGTTGGGCGAAGAAGAAAAGGAGTACTTGGTGTCGACTAAGAGCGGAATAGGCCACTGTCGAAAATCTAAAAGCGTCAGGGTGCTCGGTTTCTTTGATGCTGATGAAAAATAAAAAGATGGCGGTTGGAGGAAGGCGGTTGTTGGAGAAGAGGAACTTGACGTGGGAGGAATATAGAAATGTCAATTGGACGATCGAGAATTTTGGCGTGTGAGAAGTTCTTAGGAGGGAAGCTGACGATAACCCTGGTGATAGAATCAACTTAGGCTATCTAATTGCCGAAGCTTTCGACTTCCCGACTTCCCGCAAAACTAGACCTTAATTCTGCTAGCCTCGATAGTTAGTTGTCAGACTACTTAGAAGGTAAATATTTCAAATCGAAAACTCACTTCGGTCAACTTGCGCGGTACGAAAATCATCGATCGGATCAGGCTTGAGCTTACGATACCACCTAGTGCTAAGCGCGGGGATAATTCGCGTCTAATTAAGTACGACGACAAGGCTACGTACGAGATACAGCAGTTATTCCAAATGCCCGCCATATTATACGCCACGCCACTGAGGTAGCAATCGAACCGATGAGATTGTAGAGTTGATTTCCGAATTCGCAGATTTGTTCCTGATCAAAGCAAGCTTTTAGGGAGAGAAAAAAAACCCATTTATACGATGCAATAGGCTGAGCTCGGGCACGAAGTACTTATGCAGCTGTACAATCGTGTTGGCCATTCGCGAAAATCATCAGCATGAAACGTGCCGGTAACGCCGCAGAGTAGCCAATCAGAACCTTGAATAAGTAGCGCCGCCTTCAATTTGCGGTCTCTTGCGGCCACTAAGGTACCGAGAAGAAGTGTGGTGTGGGTACATAGGTAGGATTAGTGGTCGAAACGGAAGATGCGAGCCTGATGTCAACCAAAGCTTCTCGCTGCCTTTATAAGAGATCGCCTTTGCGCGTAGTTACTTCACAGCATTATCGTACAGATCTGGCCCTTTCCAAGTTTCGGGCTCCTTCTTGTGACCTCTGGACACTTTTTAGATGAGAACACAGCCGAATATTTTGAAATTTATGTCACTGGAAGTCCTAAACTCAACTATGGCTAGGGACGGTGAAGCGGATGATGCGATAATTAGGCGGATCAATAATATTGTATCTTTTCTTGAAAGCCTAGATGATTCCCCAGACAAGAATGATGGCAAAATAAAGCAGCTCAATGAGATGCTGGACTCATTGCCACGGGATCAGATCAACGTTCACACGAATGATTCCCTTCGCCAAACTGTCTTGCATATTGCAGTTAGGCGAGGCCTTCTATGGGCGGCTAAAACTCTCCTTGAAGCAGGAGCGTCTGTCTCAGAGCAGGATCATAGGCAATACCAGCCATTGCACAAGGCCTGCGAGATAGGCAGTCGTCCACTTGCTGAATTGCTTCTAGAATATAAATCTGACATCGAAGCAGCTTGCAAATTTGGGTCTCCCTTATACTTTTCTTCTTGGATTGGGAATTCAGAAGTCGTGAAGCTGCTTCTGGACTCAGGGGCCAACACCCTAGCGACCAATGTCAATGGAGATGCACCCATTCACATAGCTGCCGTCTGTGGCCATACAGCAGTCGTGAAGTTGCTTCTGGACTCGGGAGCTAACGCTCTAGCGACCAATAACAATGGAAATACACCTTTTCGTTTAGCTGCCATATGTAGTCATACAAAGGTATTGAAGTTGCTTCTGGACTCAGGGGTCGACGCCTTAACGACCAATGCCAATGGATATACACACTTTCACATGGCCGCCAAATATGGCGATACAGAGATGGTGAAATTCTTCCTTAAAAATATCAAACAAGACCATATTGATACTCCTAGAAAATTGGGGATGACAGCATTACACTGCGCTGCCGTCAATGGGCACGTAGAAATTATCAAAGTTCTACTCGATGCCCGCGCGAAAGTCGAAGTGAAAGACGTGGATGGAAGAACTCCATTAATGATAGCAACGAGAGGGAGATACCCA
Source organism: Annulohypoxylon bovei var. microspora (assembly GCA_022836615.1). Taxonomy (NCBI): domain Eukaryota; kingdom Fungi; phylum Ascomycota; class Sordariomycetes; order Xylariales; family Hypoxylaceae; genus Annulohypoxylon; species Annulohypoxylon bovei. The sequence goes on along the minus strand of MU405217.1, from coordinate 285,186 downwards.
GTTAGCATGAGTACGCTACTAGATGAGAAGGGGTACGACCAAGCGAATATCCAGGACAATACAAATAAAACACCAGTCTTAGTTGCGATTGAAGATGAGAATTGGGACGGCGTGAATATATTGTTGGAATATATGCCCGATGGAAACAAGCGAGATCCCAACGTATACCAGAGGGTCCTTTTATATACAGTATCAATGGGTGGGGAGAGAGCACTTAAAATGCAAAAGTGCATCTTAGATGCTCTTAAGAGTGACCAGGGAGCTTTCAACGATGCTCTTCTCTGGGCGGCAGCAAAATTTGAGAGGCATGAAATTGCGAAGGAACTTCTTATCTGGAGCCCGAACCTGGAGACGAACGAGCGGCAATCGTCTCTGAAGTTCAGCGTTATTGAGTTGGCTACTCAACAAAAAAAACCGGATATCCTCTGGTGGCTCATTGCCACTTCCCCACGCACCCACGAAATTACGAAGAGCATCGGGTTGGCGCTATCCGAAGCTAGAAAAGCAGAAGCAAAGATCCAGCAAGGAGTGGGAAATGCCACGACCATGAGACCAGAAGACAAGCGCGGAAACGAGAGCAAACCTGATGAATATAACTACGGTACCACAGCTCCCGTAGATGGAAGTCAACCTAGCGTTTGGAGGCGTATGATAGATGTCTTGAATGACCCCCAGATAGCGCAAGTTTATGAGGATGGTGCTATTTTAGAGCCTCCGCGATTGAAATCAGAGCTTTCTAAAACTGTGAAGAAATTCGAAGCACTTATAGCCAGGTTCTACAAGGCTAGGCACGTCTCTAGTACTATTCGAAGGACGCGAGATGTGAAGGATACCGTGTATGACAAGGGACCCACGAGAATAATGACGGAAGCAATGTCTGATCTGAAGAATACTATGGAGAAAAGCTTCGAGAATGAGAAAAATAACGCCAAGTCTTCTCGACTTCAAGCTACATATGGCGAAGAAAACCTGAGGCTTACTCACATCCACTTACCGGCTACGAATGTATGTGTCACCGAACATTCTAGTTAGTTAGTACTAACCAAAGATAGATTGATTGGATGAAGGTAGCATAAATAATTCATATATCTCAATTTCCTGGTTTTCCAATTCCGAGGATCAAAGAAGTTGCTAATAGCTTTCTTAGGACCTATTATTGAGAATCATAGTCGATGAAAAAAAGGAGAATAGCGCTGTCAACTACTATGTAGTTAGCTCATTTTTTCAAAGTACTTGGTTTGAAATCCCAGATCGGACTTCTGAGTCACGGTTCATGAGACCACAGTTTGTGGAGAGGATACCAATTGCATCCACTGGCAAGAGTCAAGGTGAAGGCTCACCGCCGAAACGAAGTGAAGAACAGAAAGGAGCAGCTACCAACAACGCACAGCATGAGGAAGTTCAGGATAATGTCCTTCAAAAAACCGATGACTATGGGGTCAATAGTCGAGCTAACAAGCAGGAGACGACAAAAGAGGAAGAGCAGGAAGAAGATTTTACCCCTTGTTCAGCTCTCTATGTGAGCATGCTACCTTGTTTTTTAGTCAACTTTGCTCTTACTCAAGTTCTAACCTATTGAATTATAGATGCCATTTCTATCGTTCGCAACGCAGACCGAAGGCCCTAGTTATTCTCATCAAGGTTCAAATCAGAACGCTAGCGAAGCGCGCGATGGGCCAGGCGAAAAGTCTAGAAGACTGATAGAAGCCTATAAACATTCAATCGTCCATAGCTCTGCGACTCTCGATGAGGCGTATTATCACTTTGAATCGGGAGATAAGCAAGCCCAAGAGGACAGAGACCGTCGAAACCGCACTCAAGTTGTTACTAAGCAACTAGAGCAGAATGCCAAAACGCCGAAAGGGGGCCAACAGCTTAGCAATATCCAAGTGTCTAAGAATAATCAAGCAAAAAGCTGGCCGCTGCTGCGGGTTAATCAAATTTGGATTTGGACGATAGCCAACAGCGAGTAAAGGGAGGTGTTGCTCTGGGTATGTTTCCTTACTAAGACAATGTGCTTAGAATGGGTGATTAGTGCTACCTCACATCCTGTCGACGACATAGAGCAGTCATGGCTTGAAGGATTCACTGAACACCTCAACAAACAAATAGAGGCCGGGGGGGCTCAGTCTCAACCGGGGTCTACTAAAGACATGATGAAAGCACTTGTAGACTATTGTATTGGGTCCTACGAGAGGAGACGAACCTACCGCGATCCCAGTCAACAAGATTCCAGCCAGCAAGATCTCGGTCATGATTGGAAAACCGGTCTGTCAATACGCCAACTCTTTTCGAATTATATTAATTATATCGTATGTGAGGTTCTCTTCACTTTTAGTCTATCAATGTTAATTGCTTGGTAGGGACGAAACGAGACCAACCTCTTTACCCAGATTCAACAGCTTGAAAATGGATTAAAGACTTCCGGGCGCGAAAAGAAATTCAGAGAAGCTACTATCGAAGCTGAAAAGCTATTTGGCGAGATCAAAGATATCCGTGATGAATTGAGTATTATCAAATCAATCGTAAACTATCAAAACATCGTCCAGCGGAAACTCTTTGACAAGGACCCGACGGATTCAGACCTCGCTGCAAGCTACATTATCAACGACCTCACCGAAATGGAGAGTCTTGCGAGTAGGATTCAGACTGCTGTTAGTTGTTCGCTTATTTATAATTTATTATGATAATCACTTACACGGAACGACTCCAGGTCGATTCGACACTCTCCTTACTACAGAGCGAGATAGCAAACTTCCAGGCCGAAGAATCCGTGAGACAGGGGAAAGAATCCGCAAGGCAGGGAAATATCCTGATGGTGTTCACACTGATTACTATTGTGTTTGTAAGTCTCAATCTTCTGCGTTCAAAACTTATAAGTCTTCAATTTCCTAACTAACTCCTATCAGCTGCCGCTGTCATTCCTTAGCTCTCTATTCGCACTGGACGTTGAATCGTTCTTAAAAGCCCCTGCCTGGGCTTTAGGGGTCATTTGTAAGTACTTTTGAGCGAACACAATATGCCGTTGGCTTCCAGTCTACTCATTAACCTTGGTTCAGTCGGCGGCTCATTCGGCGTTTCTTCGATGTTTACCGTTCTTGCGTTCTGTGCCCCCTATTTAATTTCAAACGCCAAATCTATCCTGAAGTCTGTCTTCAAGAAGCGCAAGAGTAAGTTTCAAGTGAATGAGCTTTAGGCATAACTCACAGTGCTGATATGCCTAAAGGTAGTGTGATAGATGAAGAAACAGGTCCGAGAGAGTAAATGATCCTAGCAGTGGATGGGAATCGCGAGTTTTCCAGATTTCATGGTCGAATGTAATCATTTCGGTGTTATGAAGGTTTATATGGCTTAGGTAAGTAGTGGAAAAGGAAAAATCTTTGAAGCGGGAATAAAGCAGTCGTATTATCTAAGAGCAACGTTAACCGCGCCGTATGCATGTCGTGAGATTTCGCGCGCTGTATTAGGGGAGGTGGAGTACCTTTCTCCGCATATAAATTGTCATACAAATCGATGTATGTACCAAGGATCAAACTCAAATTGAACTGTACACACACCTCCCCCCTTTCTTAATACCACGCCAAAAATGATAAAAAAAAATAACGAATGAAGATGTTATAAACGCGTTAACTGTTACAATATTAAACGTTCTTCAGCCCTACGGGCCGCGCTACTAATGCGGGCCGAGTTGCACTTGGTATAAAGTGGAGACCAATGCCGAGCCCGCAACCTTAAGACATCCCGTTTCAAACCTTGGAACACCACAAGGATCTAGCTACGTCAAACTCGCCGTCTATTGGCTAACCGTAGTAAAAACTCAATTGAGTAGCTAGGCAGTTCCCAGGGTCCCGATTTCTCGTGTGTCCTATCGCGGAAAGAAAACATCTACGGTTTATCTAGGCAGTGAAAACGACAAGCCAACACAACCATGCAGTGGTATGCGGATGCGGGCAGGTAGATGGCGCTGGTAGACTACTCTTCCTCGGACTCCGAGTCCGCGGTCGAAGAAGCAGCTTCTGCCGCGGTGAAAAGGCAGAAGACGTCGCACACCGAGACGGCGGACGGTGAATCATCCGCGCTCCCACCGCTCCCCGCCGCCTTCCACGACCTCTACGCGTCCACCGTGCGCGTCAGCACAACCGACGACCCGACGCTGCACCAGGGGCGCAAGCGGGTGAACCCGCACAAGGCGGGCAACTGGCCAAGCCACCTGTACATCGAGTGTATGTACGCCCTCCTCCCCTGCCCCTCCCCACAACCCATATCCTTATCTCCCTCCCCCCCAGGCTAACAAACCCCCAGGGCACCCCACCCCGCCCCAACTCCGCACGCTCAGCACCCTGCTCTCAGCCCTGCAGCCCGCGCTCTCCGTGGACCTGACCTCGTTCCTGACATCGGACCTGGGCGCCCCGCAGCCGCTGCACGTCAGCCTGTCGCGGCCGATCGTGCTGGGCACGGGGCAGAGGGACGGGTTCCTCGAGGAGCTCGTGGCGCGCGTCGGGGGGTGCGGCGTCGCGCCGTTCGACCTGGCGCCGCGGGGCCTGGAGTGGCATCGCACGCGCGAGTCCGCGCGCTCGTTCCTCGTGCTGAGGGTTGCTGGCGCCGAGTCTTCTAGTGACGTAACGGCTACCACTGCCGCTGAAGCTGGCTTGGAAGAGGGGACGGAAGATACTTCAGGCCCCTCGCAAGACATCCAGCAAAACCCACACCTAACTGCTCTTCTGCAGCGGTGCAACGCGCTCGTGCAAGAGTACGCGCAGCCGCCTCTTTACGCATTCAAAGCGAATAGCGGGGACTCCGCCTTCCACATTTCGATCGCGTGGTCCTTCGCCGCGCCAACGCCTGAAATCCGGCGGCGCACTGAGGAGATATTCGCGCGGCACACGACGCGGGACGAGATCCGGGGTCTGCGCGTGCACGTCGACGGTCTAAAGGCTAAGATCGGGAACGCGATTACGCACGTGCCGTTGCCGGCGCGTGGGAAGAGGGGGCGTGAGGATAGTGCGTAAGAGAGTGAGATGGGATAGGAGTGCGGTAGCGTGGATATTTAACAGGTCTGGGTAGACGTGGATTGCTACCTTGGATTACGAGCATGGCACGGCAACGAATGTAGGATCGCGAACAGAATACACCGAGAAGAATGATACGTAATCGTGCTAACTGTCCTCCGCTATCTCGATAGTAAGGCACGGTACGCTAGGTATGCACATAATAAAAACAGCACAATTTTTGAGGGCTTGTCACACCAGTCCGCCCTAATATTGAAACGCCCGAAACTCCGTCCATATATGCTTGCTTGATGCTTTTGCGATCGATTTAGGTATACAAAACGCTTGACGATGGTCTAGTTTAATCCTGCAGTCCAACGCAAACTTCGAATATGCCAAAAGCAATTCTACAACTCGTCGAGACTAGGCCGCTCGAATCTCCAGGTACGAGGTGTGACTGGCAAACCTATGTAGAACTCCCAGAGGCGCTTCATCTCCAAGACGAGGATTTGAGTACTGTTAAATTTGTTAGTATTCTGCCGCTAAAATCATGGCTAATAGGGGTTCCAACTTACAAAGTCTTTGGGAAGGTGATCCAGTTCGTCACGACGATCTTGAATGCCTTGATTATCCTGGCAATCTCGTCGTTGAAGATCTCACCCGTAGTTTCGGGTTCACGGCGTTCCCGCCTAGGCGGCACATCACCTTCCTCCTTGTCCCAATCGTCGTTCTCGAATTCCGACTCGGCTTCTGCTGACGTAGTTTCAGTTTGTGATGGCCTTGGTGAGACGCTGACCGCATGCGGCATTTTGGCTCTGTCGGGAATAACGTTTTGCTTGGGCTTCTCCTCAGCCTCAACCATGCCTCTGAATCCAACAATAGCCTTCATCGAGCTGCTTAGCCTAGCATAAGTATTGAACAGGGCCACAAGTTCCGTTCGCTTGAGCACCGGAATTTCATCGCTATCGTTGTCGAACTCGAACAGAACCTTCAATGCTGCGCCGTATCCTGCCGTCTGCAATTTACCCCAGAGTCTGCACTTATCGCAACCCACGCAGTCCATGACACGGCTGACATTGCGGAATCGGTTCTTAAAGTCCTCTTTCAAGGATGGGCCCTCACCGTTCTTAAACATGAGACCCTCATCGAAGATTTGAGGTACTGAAGCCGCTCCTTGTGTCACGGCGAGAACCTTGGCCTTTGTGGCGGTATCCTGGTCCGGGTCTCCCGTACAGAAGGTATAGCTCTGTAGGTGGGGACCAATCTTGGCGACTGCACGGGTGAGGAGCGCGTAGTTGAAATACAAGTTAGAAATGCGATCCGGATGTGTGTGTAACCGGCCCTTGTAACAACCCACATTTGGCTGCCATTCGCCAGTGGTCTGGTTCAAAAAGTCCCAGCAGAGATGCGTGCTGATACTTGCGTGCATACCGGATACTACGCGGTAGAATACGCGCTTTTCTAGACAGTCACCCTCGCCCTCTAATCCGGCCTGCGCGAATATTGTGCTTGGGTCTTGTTGGTGTTGCTGTAGGATCTGTTGGCGCTCCGCGTCTTGGAGAACATTCCGAAAGTCTTGCGCGGCGGGTCCATTGGCCACAGGGCTGATCCCAAGGGAGGCAGATTGTGGGAATGAAGACCTCTGGAAGCAGTTCTCCCTGTATATGGCATCCCATACCATCTTAGCACCTTCGCCAGCGTATCCCGTGAATCGTTCGGGGTTGTGGACTAAGCTGACATAGTCGCCCTTAGCGCTTGCGCTTTCGTCCTCCGGTACACAGTAATCCCGCTCGTCACATTCATCGTCGTACTCCACGATACAGCTCTCGCCGACATTTTCTCCTAATATACCCTGTAGCGGCTTCTTCGGCCGTTCTTTCTGCACTGTTTTCCCAGGATGTTTCGCCGAAGGCCCCTCCAGCTTACTCAACTCGCTTGCCCTCCATATTTTCGGTATATCTTCTTCGTTGTCTATTGTATTTACAGCACAAGCTATATTGCCACACATGGCATTCTCGTCGTTCCAGAACGGGCATTTCTTATTAAACAGGTTTAGGCGGTAGTAGGAGAAAAAGTCGGTTTCCTGAGTCAGCTCGTCTAGAACGGGTTTGACTTTTCGGTTTAATTTCTCGAGTGTGGAATAGGAAGCGCAGGCGTCAGATACAATAGCGCGGGGGGAGATCTGGACAGTTTCATTTTGGTTAGAGATGAGAAAATCGTATTGCGACGGAATCTCTGCCAGAGAACTGGCCGTGAGGTAGAGATAAATAACTATGTTATACAACGGAGGCGACATACTGCGCATGATTCATCTTGAGCTTCTTTGCCCTTACATTGGCCAGGTGTTCCCCAAAGCGCGAAGAGCGATAGGTAAAAGAGCTTCGCGGATTTCATGGTGGGCGACGGGGTGATGCCCGGGTATATATGAGGAGGGATGGACACCTAATTAGTAGGTATTAGATTGAGAGGAGGAGTGACAAGACTAGGCCCTTTCCCATTCGGTATTTCCAAGGTCGGTAAATGAATACTAGAAGGATACGTATGATGTAGGTGCGAAGTAGGGAAGGATTCTAGGAACAAGCGATTGCTACCACGGTTAAATTCCAACGAACTTGACTAGGGCAGCTAGGGATATGTACATAATGGATATATATGCACTACTAATATGTTAATATGTATTAACACACCCGATTCATTCTCCAAATGGTAATCGAGATCCAAATATGGAATGAGAATATAAAGTAGTAGTATTAACTTTAAATGTTCAATTTTAATCGATGTTGATTGTTGTCAACGTGTTCACTTTCTAAAAAGAAAAAGAATGAAGCATTATAAATCCCGACGTCATATGGTCATACGATTATGGGGTGTAGTTACTCCCGTGTTCCCCGTGCTGCCCGTGTTCACTACTTCACCTTCGAAATACGGATAATGGAATGTTGCCAGCTTGCACCTGCGCCGCCTTCAGGGTCCATTTATTGAGTGATACATTAGGCATGTACCTAAGTACACTTCCATCTCATGTAATGCATCTCGCCTATCAGAGTGATCCTAGCTAACCTAATTGGCAACTCCCGAGTGGATAAGCTCCATTGCGGGAAGTTCTAGAAACACCCTGTAGACAGGAAGCTACAGTACCATACGCCTGGTCAGGCTAGATTTAGCAAGTCACAAGTCACGTAGTTGAATGGGGAGATAGAGCGTTAGAGCGGTTTATACCTATATGTACCGAGTACCCAGCATACGGGATCTAAAAGAACCTTGGGAAAAAAGGAGAAAAAAACTTCACTTGTCGCTTTTCATCTGATATTAGCATATTGCCATTCTATAAACATTTTGACGCCCCTTATGTGACTGTGTGATTGTGTGACTTCTTGAATTTGTTGTCGCGGTGAAAGGCAGAATCGTATGTTTGTATATATTAAATATTTTATTAATCATCAGCCCCTTTCAGCTTTTATGGCTCAACCTTCTTCTCGGAGACTACCGCCTGCATTCTACTGTACATCTTACTGGTCTAGGCAGGTAGGTGTCCAGATCTTGGCTACCTAGGCTGCTAGGTAGGTTGATGAACCAACCAGGTCCTGCAGATAAAAATAAATATCCGGGGTTGACAGGTTAACAAAAATAGAGCCTGTCTGGTTTCATGGTGGGTTGTACATACATATTTAACATATTTACATGTTAAACGGACATATATGTAGATATGGATGTATTTCTGCAAGCACTGTCACACCTACAAGCATCTGAAAGGCATTCTAAATGTTAGGAGTTCTCATAATATCATGACACTCTATTCCATTCGAGTTTCTATGGGCCTCAATAAACCAAAGGTAGCTCAACTGGATAAAGTGCGATCATCCATGTCCTAATGAGAATAGAGTGTAGGCTCATGGCAGACACCCCTGACCTTCATCTCTGTAGAACCTAATCCTCTTTGCTACCGAGTTGCTCGAGCCCTCCTCGTGCTCTAGAACAAATGCAAATAACCGCCATTCCCTTCTGTACGTGCTGATGTTCTAGGTCGAAATCTGCTGTGTAAGCTTATGGGCGACCTCGGTGGGGAGACCACAACGCGCCCCAACGGATCAAGCTGAAAACCAGATGAGTGAAAAGAGTTGTATTGATTAGGAACGGCCATAAATCGTCGCGAAGCATTATTCCCTAATAAATGCGGACGTCGCTATGCAGTGGTGGGCGTATCAAGAGTAATCTACAAGGATGGTGAAGCCTGAATAAGCCGGTAGGTCAGTGTATTTCTGGTTTTGTTTGTTCGCTCATCGATCACTGTTGAGGTGCTTGGTAGTTGAGAGGCCGCCTTGGAAGGGTTAGCATACTGCCAAGTCAACAGAGAATGTTGCGCAAAGACTCACTTGAAGAGGAGGATGTGCGGCTCTGGCTCGTGAACTTCATAGTGCTCCCAACCCAAACTCTAGATTTTTCAAGTCTTGTTAGTTTCTTCTAAACTGCTGCCATGACGAGTAGTACTTAGGTACCGGTGTAGCTTACCTGGGTGATACCGATTCCACGCCACTCATCTTCCCACAGCAGCTTCAGCGTGCCCTTAGACGGATCATGATAGTCTTTGGGAATGGCCTTGAGCATGGACTTCGGGAGCTGGACATGTCGGTACTCGTATTCGCTGTCGGAATAACTAATTCGCTATGTTAGCAACATTCCATAGACACTGGACATTAGCACTGCTAAAATATGTAACCATACCGAGCGGAGTAGTGGATAGAGTCGATGAACTCCTCAAGACGTGCTCGCTCATCGTCGCTAAGAGGACGAGGAACCTTGTTACGTCGAGTCATATCAATGTCCAAGGGCATCGTGGCCAGTTGAACAATAGAATGGGATTGTCGGGATCAGAATAGTAACCACCTCTTTACGGAACGGTGGCTTTAGGGTAGAACTTGGCGCAAATCCTCGGCGATTCAATTTATGAAAGCTAAAGAGGAATTCTGGAGCCGGTTGTTGGTTGGTAGAGAATAAATGTTGTCGCGTGAGGAGGGGAAGCAGAAATAGTTGCGTCGATTCCTAAGATGGATCACCGTTTACTCTGCTGCGCAAAGGTGTAATAGACCGATAACTGTTAAAGTGTTGACTGTTTAAAGAACTATAAAGAATACCTTGCAATGTTCTGGCAAGGATAAGAAAAAGAAGTTACGAATTGAAGGTTGTAAGTTTACAAGTTGTGGGAAGACGAGAGGAGCGCGTTTCTTCTTAAAAGTTGAAGTTGCGGTTCCCCAAAAATTAGTCGCATTATTGTTATGTATGGAAGTAAACAGTGGTAAGGTGGGGACATTTATTGTGCACAAGCCACATTGTACGGCGGCTCGTACCTTATCGAGGGGCATAGCAAACGAAACGGGCAATGAAGCTATGACATATAGTGACTCGTGCACTGTCGTTTGTGGCGCATTAGGAAGTGTCATTAGGTACTTAGATACTTAATTATTGTTCTGTAGCAGCAGGGAGGAAGGCGGGAAGGTGCCCAGGTAGGCTAGCTAGAAAGCGGAGCGCAATTGGTTGATTTACACTAGAAGTCGTTACCTACCCCGGTACTAAAGTTTTGTACTTGCCATCTAACCGCCTACCTCAAGCTGGTCAGCTGTTCGCACTCATAACTCAATAAACCTTTGCACCAAAAACCTTCTCCATAATTTCGTTGCGTGCATCGACGAGCTTCACTGAAAACCGACATACGAAAACTTCACTTTTTCATTCGAATAATATTCTAATCTTAGTGCAAGTTTTTTCCAGTCAAAAATTCCCCCCTCCGTCGCGTTGATTTGACCGTTATAATCTACTCCTACTAAAAGGGATAAAACGGTCGTCCCCTTACCTACCACGTACTAGCCAGCCGCGTCCACAACCCACAAATCACCACTACCATCGCATCGCATCGCATCGCGTCAAAGTCCTGCGACCCCATCGTTTTGACGACCATAGTTCGCAACCTTGATTTCTCCATTGACTGCGCAACATACCAGACAATAGGCTGTGGTGCCTCAGATCGACCCTGGATGCGCCTGCGATCATTTTACCACCGCAGCCATGGACAATAAGAGGAAAGCAAGCGGCGTAAATGGCCTCGAGTCATCCGCAAATGATCCTAATGATCGAGCTGCAAAGCGTCGCAGACTGCAGGAGGTAGGCTATTTCATCCACATTAAGTTTATACTTCATATTGCACATCACATTGCACAACATTGCGCGCAAGCCTCGCCACGACACAGTTACAGTTCTCTTCCTAGTCGGTTAGGTGCTGTGCGTCGCAGCGGCGATGCGAACGTGTTGCTCATGGATTGTTCTTGGATGAAGTTGAATTCAGAGCCGGGGCCTAGTCGAAGCTACTGAAGAAATCCAATGCCAATGTCGTCGGCTTGCCTTTCAAAGACCCGACCCCATCTTTCTCCATACACGCTTCACAATGTTGACCCTGCAAAATCCTACATTTCTAAAGTTATTCGCTTTTTCTTTCATCTACCTAGTATGTATCCTTTACTAACCCAACTCGCTACTATAGGAATTCGGTGATCTCTCGAATGGCGAGACTGCTCAATCGACTACTGCATACGGATTGAATATCCTGGAATCAATTAGAGCTACTACCGACAAAAAGTATGTCCAAGTCGTTTACCGTTACTATCATATATAGCATTCCTCTTGTGGCATTTCCCCCTATGTTTAATCTCATCACATGTATCATTCGTCAAAACGGACAAATATTTTGTAACAGAGCTAACAGTCTTTTCGTTGTAGTGGCCGCTCAGTCTCACCGTATTTTGAAGCTCACCCTACTCGAAGCGAAGACCCTGATTATTACAAGAAAATCAGACTGCCACTATCCCTGCAGCTGATCGAACGCAAGTTAAAGAAACACGAATACACCAAGCTCTCTATTCTAGAGAGTGACTTCAAGCGTTTAGTCTCGAATGCGAAGGAAGTTAATGAACGCGCGTCTGTGGCTTTCGGCGATGCAGAACGAGTCCGAAAAGCAGTTAGTAACTTAATGGTCAAGTACAACCCTGCGTATAAGTCCGGGAACTATCAGGCCGTCGCTACTCCTTTACCTCCAACTCCTGAACCCGACGACATCGAAGACGACCAGGATGCCGAAGGCGAAGAAGAAGAGGATAATAATGATCCCATCGCTCAAGAAGTAGAACAGGAGCAGAATGACGATGCGGACGAAGTACCCGAAGAGGAAGAGGTCGAGGCCGAAGAAGAGCCTGATGTCGAAGAAGAGCCTGATGTCGAAGATGAGGAAGATGATGAGGGAGACGATGACGACGACGAGGAAGAAGAGGAAGAAGAGGATGAGGAGGAAGATGATGGCGAGCCAAGCCCCGAGGTTCAAAAACGACGACCCGGCCGTCCACCCAAGAACCCCGCAGCACACGCTCGAAAGGTCGCAACGCGTGGTCAAACTCCGAGCAAGGCCGATTCTCACTATGAGAATCAGACGTACAAAGGCCTGACTTTCCAGCAGGCACAGGAGAAGATTGTCGAGGAGCTGCTCCGCAAGAAAGACGAAGGGTAAGTGCACACTATCCACACGTGATTCCGCACCTGACTTACAATTGCATAAAGTGGTGAATACCCATACTTTGAACCGTTCATCTATCTCCCGCCACGATCTTTGAAGGATTACTACGAGATCATCGTAGAACCCATGTCGCTCAAGGGATTGCAGAAGCAAGTCCGAGGCCAGCACGGCAGAGGAGGAGCAACCTACGTTAGCGACTTCAAAGCATGGGCTGCATTCGAAGACCAGGCCAGTTTGATCTGGAAGAATGCATACCATTACAATGAGGACGGAAGTGAGATCTCTCTCATGGCTCAGGAGCTCGAGGTAAGCTGCCCCACACCACACCACACACCATTTGATCAATCTAGTATCTGACTGTCATAGCAATCGTTTCACGAGCAACTGAAGGAGGCGAAGCTACAAGTGCCAGAGCCACCTCAGCCGAAGATTAAGCTGAAGATGCCACCTAACTCGGAAACCCCTGTACATCCTAAGAAGATTACAATTCATGTTGGCGGCAAGACCAGCGCTACCGGGTCGCCGGCCCCAATAACAAGCCAATCTGGAGAAGGAGAGGTTGCGGGTAGTAGCAATACTCCTATTGGCAGGAACCCGTTCGGCGGATCAACGGCAACTTCGGTCAACTTGAGCCAACTCGAGAAGGCGAGAAGCCTGTCGGCTTCTGCTGGCCCTCCCAGCCCGTCGGCAGCAGGCCTTACGAAGGCCGAAGATGCTGTTCGACCGTCGCCTGCATTTACAACGCATCAGCAGTTTGCACCTCCGGTGATGCATCCCTCGAACGTCGTACCTAATGGTACGGTTTTAGCCCCTCCTCCTCCCCCTCCCCCCCCGAAGCAATCCGCCCTAGATATCCTCCTGGCGCAGAAATACCGACCTCATCCAATTAGTAAGAGCCCTCCCTTAGATTAGTACTTTACGCGTTACTGACCATTTTAAAGAGGAATCGGAGGCTATAATGCCTATGGTTGTCATCGCATCTCACCCTAACCTCCAACTCGAAACCCAACTTTCAGTGGCCTTTAAGGCTAGCCTTACCGAGACTCAGCAGGAACTTTGTTTCCATGCTCCCGCGACCCATTTTCGCATGCTCCTCAAACCCCAGGTAGCGCCATGGCTAGAAGAGCAGCAACGAGAGTGGAAACTAAATGTATTCCATGATACAGTGCGCTTGTACCCTTCGTCTACCCCGTTTGACAAACGAGGCGAGCCTATTTTCGACACCAACCTACACTTTGGAATCAACCGGCTCGAGTTCACCCTAATAGCAGCCCTTCCAAAGGGTGAGAAGGCCCCTAACGGATTGAGCATGGAGATGGAGAAGTGTGTGGTGCATTTCAGCTTGCTCCGACATTCGTAGCTGAGTTGATTTGACTTGACTTGAACAGTCGACATAGTCATCTAGCCAGCAGGTCGGGAGAGGTTACTAGCCTATGCCTCCGGTTTCCCGTATTGTCGGATTTGTGCTTAATGGAAACTATGGAGAGGTCTCTACGTTCCGCGCAGGAACGATTTGTACATGTACTTTATACTCCTGGTGGTTCATGAAATCACTTGCAGAAAACATCGCCAGGATTTTTGCTCCTACTATGGTCTACAGCTAAAATAACCTAGATATGTATATGTCTAGGTAGTTAATTGCTCGGTAGCTATATAAAAATAAGTCCCAATAATTAAGAATGTGTATTATATGAATTCGTGGTTGCGTATTACGTTATTAAGGATGTAGTAGCTTCCTTTGAAGGCAACTTTCAAATTCTCATAGAACGACTGATATTCGGAGTGCCCGTAAGCTTCATCTTTTCCTCGGTATGTCCTTGCGTGTGTTAACTTCAGTGAGTGCTGTGAGTGTTAAATAAAAAGTGCTAGACTCAGTACACGATTCAATGTTTGGCCTTCAAACAGCTTTAAACAGTGTTAAACTTGGTGGGGTGGTGCTTAACAATCGACGCCAAGAGGCTAGACCCTGGTTTTTGAGGTCCCTTTCAAGTACGTACCGAGTAGGTACCCTAGGGCGCTAAACCGGATTTAAGTTGGTCCCGGCGGCAAAGGTGGGATGGAGCAGGAAGGAAAAAAAAATAAGATTTTGAATTAATTTTCACCGCCCGCATAAAAAATTCATTGAAATTTCCCCTCCATAAACCCAATAATACACCACACCATCCCTCCTCCATACTTCCTCCGAACCATTTTCTCTGAACAATAATTTCTCTTCCACACAATATCAACCTTTCCTGTGGATTTGTTCAGCTGAACACAAACTTTCACAATGGCGGAAGAAGTCTACGATGGTGCCATTGGCATCGATCTGGGTATGTCGCAAAAAATAACCCCGCCCACAGATCGTCGCATCACGCACGACCCGTTAAAAAAAATAAAAATTTCGATGTTGCGATTACAATGTGCTAACTACTGCCACTTTTCTGTGAACAATAGGTACCACCTACTCTTGTGTCGCCGTATATGAGGGCAACAATGTCGAGATCATCGCCAACGAGCAGGGTAGCTTCACCACCCCTTCCTACGTCTCCTTCAACGAGAAGGAGCGATTAATTGGTGAGGCTGCCAAGAACCAGGCCGCCATGAACCCCATAAACACCGTCTTCGATGTCAAGTACGTTCTGACCACCAAGCCCCACAAACTTACGATCTTTGGTACTGTATCACTGACTTCTTTTGCGACAGGCGTCTGATTGGTCGACCCTTCAGCGACCCCATCGTCAAGAAGGATATCGAATCATGGCCCTTCAAGGTCGTTGAGCAGGGTACCAACCCCGTCGTCCAGGTCGAGTACCTGGGAGAGACCAAGATTTTCTCTCCCCAGGAAATCTCTGCCATGGTCCTCACCAAGGTAAGCAGCACTGCCTCATCTATAGGGAATAGGTTTGTCCCGGTTCTAACGCATGATTCACCTATAGATGAAGGAGATCGCCGAAGTCAAGCTCGGCAAGAAGGTTGAGAAGGCTGTCATCACTGTTCCTGCCTACTTCAACGACAACCAGCGTCAAGCTACCAAAGATGCCGGTTCCATCTCTGGACTTAACGTGCTCCGTATCATCAACGAGCCTACTGCTGCCGCTATCGCCTACGGCTTGGGCGCCAACAAGTCCAACAAGGAGCGTAACGTCCTAATCTACGATCTTGGTGGTGGCACTTTCGATGTGTCTCTCCTTAACATCCAGGGTGGTGTTTTCACCGTCCGAGCCACCGCTGGTGACACCCATCTTGGTGGTCAGGATTTCGACACCAATCTTTTGGACCACTGCAAGAAGGATTTCCAGCGTAAGACCAAGAAGGACATCTCCGGTGACCCGCGTGCTCTCCGAAGACTCCGAACTGCTTGCGAGCGTGCCAAGCGAACCCTGTCCAACGGTGCCCAGACCACTATCGAGATCGACTCGCTCTTTGATGGCGAAGACTTCTTCCTTCAGATCACCCGTGCTCGTTTTGAGGACCTGAACGCTAAGGCGTTCAACGGTACCTTAGAGCCTGTTGCTCAGGTCCTGAAGGATGCTGCCGTTGAGAAGAGCACCGTCGACGAGATCGTTCTCGTTGGTGGATCTACCCGTATTCCCAAGATCCAGAAGCTCCTCAGCGACTTCTTCGATGGTAAGAAGCTCGAAAAGAGCATCAACCCTGATGAAGCTGTCGCCTACGGTGCTGCTGTACAGGCCGGTATCCTCTCCGGAAAGGCTACCTCTGCCGACACCTCCGACCTCCTCTTGTTGGATGTCGTTCCTCTTTCCCTCGGTGTTGCCATGGAGGGTAACATCTTCGCTCCCGTCGTGACTCGCGGCCAGACCGTCCCCACCATCAAGAAGCGTACCTTCACCACTGTTGCCGACAACCAGCAGACTGTCCAGTTCCCCGTCTACCAGGGTGAGCGTGTCAACTGCGAGGACAACACCTCCTTGGGAGAATTTACCCTGGCACCTATCCCCCCTATGCGTGCTGGTGAAGCTGTTTTGGAGGTCGTCTTCGAGGTCGACGTCAACGGTATCCTAAAGGTCACTGCAACTGAGAAGACTTCTGGTCGTAGCGCCAACATCACTATCTCCAACTCTGTTGGCAAACTCTCATCCACTGAGATCGAGAGCATGATCAGCGGTTCGTTCTATCCTAGCCAAATTGCTTGCAGTGAATCAAAACTAACATGTTATCTGCAGATGCCGAGAAGTTCAAGAACAGCGATGAGGCTTTCAGCAAGCGATTCGAGGCGAAGCAGCAGCTCGAGTCGTACATCAGCCGTGTCGAAGAGATCATCTCCGACCCGACCATGTCGCTGAAGTTCAAGCGTGGCCAGAAGGACAAGATCGAGCAGTCTCTCAGCGATGCCATGGCCCAGCTTGAGATTGAGGACTCCGGCGCCGATGACTTGAAGAAGAAGGAACTTGCCCTGAAGAGACTGGTTACCAAGGCTATGTCTTCCAGATAAGTGCACTTCTCATTATTTGGCGAATATAGGTCACGGATTATGCATGGGCGGGTGGCTAGGTTCCCTTGAGTCTCGTAGGTGACCTTGATGCCCATCTGTGCGACGGATCGGGATTGGCATCTGAAAGGGGTGAGGAATGTCTCGCTCGGTGCCGCGAGACGGGAGGGAAACAAAAATGGCTTTTGGGGGGTTGGTTTCTACATTACCAGGCTCCTGTTACTCTCCATATCACTGTCCCCGTATGAACACTAAACAACCATCTGTTGGTTGGCGGCGCATTTGCATGTAGACTAGGGAAAAAGTGACCCAGCAGGGATGAACTCAACGAATTTAATTTTTCTCACGTTATATATCCTGGCTCTAGCAGGATTTTTTCATCTTTGCCATTCCTTAACTAGCAGTGCCTTTGTTGACTATTCTCTTCTTACGGCGTTAGGTAAGCATCGTAGAGTATGTCGTGATAAAGAATCCCCGCAACTCTCGGCATTATTTAACGCGATTCTCCAAGTCCGGGGTCCCGCACTACTGGTCACCCAATGGGGATTAACATATATGTAATGACTTGAAAGATGAAGGAAACTTGAATATCACGTCTTATACATTCTATAATTTCCGAGACCTGCCTATCGTAGCCTTATCTACCATGTCATCGCCGGCCCAAGACAACGCCAAAGCCCGCGAGGAGGCGGGAGCGGCGGAGGAGCAGCCCAACCAGGACTACGACCTCGGGCGGCCGATCGACACCAGCCAGGGCATGCGGCGGGGACTGACGTCGTACGGCGACGCGCACTTCTCGCTGTTCCTGCGCAAGGTGTTCATCAAGGCGCTCGGCTACTCCGAGGACGCGCTGGCGCGCCCCATCGTGGGCATCGTGAACACGTACTCCAGCTTCAACCCGTGCCACGCCAACGTCCCGCAGCTGATCGACGCCGTCAAGAGGGGCGTGCAGCTGAACGGCGGGCTCGCCATCGACTTCCCGACCATCAGCCTCCACGAGAGCTTCGCCGCGCCCACGAGCATGTACCTGAGGAACCTGATGAGCATGGACACCGAGGAGATGATCGTGGCGCAGCCCGTGGATGGGGTGGTGCTTATTGGCGGTATGTCGACTCGAAGCTTTTAGGGGTGGGCGTGGGGGTTGGCTTTTGGGGTGCGGAGGAGCTGCTAATTGGAGATAATAGGGTGCGACAAGACGGTGCCGGCGCAGCTGATGGGCGGGATCTCGGCGAACAAGCCGATCCTGCACCTTGTCACGGGGCCGATGATGCCCGGGAGTCATAGGGGTGTGAGGATAGGCGCCTGTACCGATTGTCGCAATAACTGGGCTAGTTATCGAGCAGGCGTTATTGATATCGAGGAGATTGCGGCGCTGAATGAGGAGTTGGCGCCGACGGTGAGTTTTTGAAATATCATTGAGATTTTCAGGGGGCTTGATAAGTATAGGCATGTGCTAAGAATGAGGTGTAGGCCGGGACGTGTGGGGTTATGGGCACTGCGAGTACAAGTGAGGATATTTTGGTATTTCTTATTACCCCTGTTCGCTGTTTTGGACCTGGTTGATAGGGAACCGCTGACGTTTCTTCTTATAGTGGCGTGTATATTAGTTGGGCTCGGGCTCATGCCATTCAAGGGGGCAACAGCTCCGGCCGTATCATCAGCCCGGCTTCGAATCGCCGAAGAAACAGGCGCCAACGCCGTAAAAATCATCGCCGCCGGAGAAAAACTTAAACCCCAAGCTCTACTCTCGCGGGAGTCCTTCATCAATGCCATAATCGTCCTCCAAGCCATCGGCGGCTCCACGAACGCAGTCGTGCACATATTGGCCATCATAAACCGACACCCTAAACTCGCCGGTACAATCACCCTCGACACATTCGACGAGATCGGGCGCCGCACGCCCCTACTCGTGGACCTCAAGCCCAGCGGCGCGAACTACATGAGCGACTTCCACAACTCGGGCGGCATGGCCGCGCTACTCAGGGAACTGCGACCGCTCCTCCACCTCAACGCGCTGACAATCACCGGCAAGACGCTCGGCGAGGCCCTAGACAGCGAGCGCGTCATCCCGGTCCCCCAGGAACTCCGGTGCATCCAGCCCTTCGACGCGCCGCTATACCCGCGCTCCTCGCTCGTCGTGCTGCACGGGAACCTCGCGCCGGGCGGCGCGGTCATGAAGGCCAGCGCGTCGAAGGACCGACGGCTGCTCAGGCACTCGGGGCGCGCGGTCGTGTTCGCGGGGTCGGCGGACCTGGCGCGGCGCATCGACGGCGAGGACCTCGACGTCGCCGCGGACAGCGTGCTCGTGCTGCAGAACATCGGGCCCGTCGGCAACCCCGGCATGCCCGAGGCCGGGCTCGTGCCGATCCCCCGCAAGCTGGCCGCGCGCGGCGTCGCGGATATGCTGCGCGTCTCGGACGGCCGCATGAGCGGCACGGCGGGCGGCACCATCGTCCTGCATGTCTCCCCCGAGGCCGCGGACCCGGAGAGCGTGCTGGGGGTTGTGCGGGACGGGGACGTGGTCACGTGCGATGTGGAAAGTAGGGTGCTGAGGGTGGAGATTAGCGACGAGGAGATCGAGCGCAGGAGGGTGGAGAGGAGGGAAGAGGTGGCGAGAGACGGCTCGGGGCACCCGTGGAAGACGAGGGAGCAGATGAGGGGGTATAGGGGTTTGTATATGAGGGAAGTCAATCAGGCGGATCAGGGGGCGGATTTTGGGTTTTTGACGGCTGGGTTTGGGGGTTGATTAATTGGTTTGGGGGAAACTAATGAGACATCGTGGATTGTATGTGGAAATAAATCATCATTTAGGAATATCGCCGTGATATCGACTTGAATTTTAGTTTCGATTTGGACAAATATAAATACACTATTGATGTCGTTGAATATTTGAAATTTTGCAACATCACGAGCCTTTGACCACAATAGGGGGTTTTCCAACTTTCTTCGCCTCCTCATTCAGGGCATCGATCTCTGCTTGCACTAAAGGAATTCCCGTCTTTTCCCTTTCTTCTTGGGTCAATTGCTCGAGCTCGCCAGGGAAGTAGATGCGTTCAACGCCGGCGGCTTTATCTGAGCCAACAACTCGTTGGTGAAGGAAGTCCATCCGTTCCCGGAAGTCGTCGAGACTCATAAACAAGTCGGGCTTTATAGCTACGAGAAAGTGGCCGACATCTGAGGGTTTGCTTGGGTCGTACGGGCCTGTGACTCCGCCTGCAAATGCTGAACCTGTATGTCTTTGATTTAGTAGAAAGCAATTGTGTCATATTAGTTGTACCTAGTAGGATCCTCACCTGATAGTACCCCTGAGAATACATCCATCATAATCGCCAATGCCGAGCCCTTAGGTCCTCCCATGGGCAACATGACTCCCTCCAAAGCAGCAGCCGGGTCATCGGTTGGTCTTCCTTCGGCATCCAAAGCCCAGTCCAACGGGATCTTCTCCCCCCTCCTCTTCGCCTTATATATCTTCCCCCGCGCCGCCACGGACGGCGCCATGTCCAAGATAAACGGCTTCTCCCGGCCGCCCGGGGCGCCACACGCAATAGGCGAGACCCCCATCAACTTGCTCCTGCCGCCGAAGACCGGCAGCGCCGGGCTCGAGTTCGTGAACACCAGGCTCATCATACCCGCATCGATGGCCTGCTGCACGATCCAGGCGCTCATGCCGTAGTGGTTCGAGCGCTTGACGCTGACCATGCCGACGCCGAACTCGCGCGCCATGGCGCACGCCTCGCTCATGCCCAGCGCCGCGGCCAGGAACCCGAAGCCGTTGCGGCCGTCGACCTGGGCGACGACGGGCGTGACCCGGGTCAGCGCGGGGGCGGCGGCGCCGTCGAGCACGCCGGCGCGCACGCGCGCCATGTACGACGGGATCCGGTTGATGCCGTGCGTGTCGACGCCCCGCAGGTCCGCGGCCACCAGGCACGACGCCACGACCGCGGCGCTGGAGGCGGGCACCCCGTTCCCGGCCAGCACCGCCTCGACGAACTTGCGGGCTTCGGCCGCTTCGACGTAGAGCTTGGCGTCGGGGGGAGGTTGGGTGGTTGAAGTCGAGGCCATTTTTGGGTTTGTTAATTAGGTGGATTGGCTAGACGGTGGTAATCGGAAGTTTGTAGGCGGATAAGTGAAGATTATGGATGGTTGCTACACTGGATTGAGATGGCCTTGTATGGGTGGTTAGAGGTGAAATATTTAAGTCTGTATGCGGTAATACTCGTCCCGGCACCCGGACAGTCATCCGGTCGGTTGCTCCGAACTCGGACCGGTCCCGTTGCCGAAGGATTCCCCAACTCGAACGGGCCTATGCCGAGGTTCTCCGCCCCTATAGGTATCTGGGGTCGGGGAATCTCCGATAGGTTATGTCATTTAATTGTAACGCAAAAGTTTGCCATTTTTGATAGTGACGCATTTTTGATCCGATGTCTAATTGAGTCAGGAAAATATACTATAATTATCCTACCTGGCAAGGAATGGTTCAAAAGCTAAAGTGCTGGTGGACCATTATCTTGCAATCTAGGAACGTTTAATCACGGGTATTGACTTAAAAAGTTATGAAATGGCTATCATCATTCCCTAGAAAAGTATCCTATAGAGCTCTGAAGCCGAACGCCAAAATCATCGTCAGTGGTATGGTTTCGCCGGGGTCGGGCGAGATACCGAAGGACATGAAGACTCGAATGGTGAGTTTTGACCTGGTCATGACTTCGATCTAGAACGCGAAGGAAAGAGAATTACGTGATTGGGCTGAACTATTCCGAAATGCAGATGAGAGGTTTGAGTTCTTGGGGGTGACACGTCGCCTGGTTCGAATCTTTCTATATTGGTAGCAGTCTGGAAAGGCAACTGAAATATCGTTATTTTTTAAGTCTCCTCAAGTTGGTGACTGGATGTAGATTTATTACACCATATAACCTCAGTGAAAGAGTGGCGGGTCACCCCAGGTTTTGATATTTTCCTTTTAAAGGAGTAATTCCCACTCCGACAATGGGTGTGCATTCGATCCACACTCGAGTGTTAGCCATATCCAGGTGTCTACTTAGGTCCTCAACCATACCTACCTAGATATGGATTAATTTTTGTTCAATACCTTTCCAGGAGAACCATCAGCTTCTAACTATAACTTGAACAATATCGCAGGTGTTATTATCGTTGCAATTGTCGGAGGTTAGCTATGCTGATCAATCCGGCTTAGACATCTCATTTGACCAGGTCGCAAAGCAGCACAGCCCGACATAAGTGCAATGTAAATGCGATATGAAGCAAAAGCGCTTTTAGCAAGCTCGAGCGAACTCGTTCCATATCACCCTGACTTTAAGTGAATGGCCTAATATCCTGCGGCACAGTAGATCCCGCCAAGGTCGTGTATCGTCTTTCAGGGGAATATTAAGAATATCGACAGCCATAATTGGTCGGCCCAGTATCGCACGAGCCATCCACGCAGCCTTGTCTACCATGGATACTCAAAGTCGGGGACCACAGCAAGAAAAGTTGATGCAGATCTTAGGATTGCTGTTTCTCCCAATGCTGTAAGCTTAAGATTTGCCATTCCCAACTTGTTCGCAAGTCGAATATCCTTCAGTTGAACACTAGACAAGTGCGTACGTCGTAGCAATGGCAAATGTCCCGCCCAACACTACCTCGTACCCAACGCTTACCACGACCTTTACGCCTGCTCCAGAATGCACGGAGTTGACTATAAGCACCTGCTACGGGACGGACAACTGCCTCGCTGTAGCTCTTACGAATAACCACTGCAGTCAACCTGTTCACAAATGTTTCCCCGAGTCGTCGATTTTCGACGCCACAGACCAAACTTATGTGATACCATACCAGACATATTCGCCAGCAAATGCTTGCCCTATAGGGTGGTCAACGGCCGCAAGTGCTTTAAATCCAGATGGTGTATGGTGCTGCCCAAAGTAAGTCGTCCTCGCCGTAATTATATATTCACTATATCGCAATGCTTACATCGTGGATGAAGTGGCTTTGGATTTAACCGGAATGTCCAAGTCTGTCAAGGAACGTTCACTGAAGGCATGGCGGTATCAGTCGCACCGAATTGTGAAATTCTAAGTTCTATTCCATTCGGCCCTGGGCGGATGAATTTGGTGACTGTCGCTTCAATGGGAGCACCTGGGTCGAATATGGTTCCTGCGAGTGAGCTCACGATACAGGCGTCGGCACAAGGGATCTTCCTTCTAGGGCAAACACTGGCTAGCGGACCGAGTCTACCTTCTATAACCTCGACGACATCTGGGAATACACAGAGTTCACTGGAGTCATTTCCGAGACTGGATCCATCTATATCCACAAGAGCTGCCGTCGGTGCTAGCATAGGTGGCACGATAATGATTGTTTTGCTTCTAAGCCTTGGGTTCTTTCTGATCAGGCGTCACCGTAAGAGACGACGAATAGATGAAGCAAAAACAGTGGATGATCAAGATCCACCAGTACCAGGAGAAGGACTCGACGTGGAGAGGACGCATAAACCAGAGCTCGAGGGAAGCAATGCCAACCTCGTACAGTTTAACAAAAACGAACTGGATGCGAATGCAACGCGCTCAGAACTCCTAGGAGATGTGAATGCGGGTGGGGAACTAGATGGGAACGCAACACGTTCTGAGCTCCAGTCTCCTACCAATTCGGAATTGGAGCTCCAAGGAAAAGAAGTTCCTCAGGAATTGGAGACGGTCATACGATATGAGCTTCAAGGATGACTGAAAAAAAGGGGCTCATAACTTATATTATTTAATGGAATATTCATAATTTGAAGCTTGGTAATAGGTAATTTTATGTTTTCAGTTATTCAAGTGTTGTCAAAATTATGAACTTTATTGGTTTACATCCTTCCGCTCGATAAAAAGAATGCTTACATAATCCTTGCTTTAGCGTTTAACCGATAAAAGCTGGTTGCACAAGCGCGTTACATGCATGCAACGTTCCAAATTTAGCTTATGCAGAAAAGGAGGGATTTACGTCATGACATTGGAGCTGACCCAAAAGCTCAAAAGGCCAAAAAGCTCCATCGATACTTCGTGCATCAACAACAACGCGACATTCCAATCTTCCATTTCTCTCAGCAACGCGGGGTAATATTGTCTATTACCTGCGTCAAACCTACTTCTTCCAATGTCCAATTCTTATTTACCATTCTAATTCCATTACCCTTAGCAGCAGCTGTGAACGCTTACCATCAGCATCGTCAAAATGGCTGCCCAAGGCTACGTTCAGACTTCCCTCATATGGGTGACTTACGCCGTTGCAGTTGTCTTAGCCTTAATCGTTGCTAGCATTACAACATTTACATGGCAAACCCCTCGCGAGCGATCCGCGATCGTTAGCATTGTTGCCATCATTAGTCTTACCTCCATCCTCGCTACCGTCCTCCTTCTCCCTGTCGACATCGCCCTTGTTTCCTCCACAACGTCCACAGCCCTCGGTACCAAGAAACATTGGGCCACTGACGCGCGTATCGACCATATCCTTTTCACGCTCAAGGTCGTTTATTACTGTCTTTACAGCTTCGACGCCCTTCTATGTCTACTTATCATTCCCTTCTCGTACTTCTGGTATGAAGAATACGACGAGGTTGAGGAGCAGGAGGGTAACCAGACCTTCGGCAGTCGCCTCTGGGGCGCCTTCAAGTACACGATTGCCTTCATACTCTTAATCGTTATTATCTTCCTCGTCGGCTTCTTCGTCCCCGCTGCCGGATCTCGCGGTGGTGGCAAACATCTCGACCTCGACTTCTTCAAGCGCCTCCTCGACGAGAACCATGGCGAGAAAGCACTTACATTTGGCGTAGGCTTGCTGATTACTCTCGGAACGCTACTATACATTCTATACACCGGAGCTGGTCTCGCCCTCCTCCCCGTCTCATTCATTAAATCCGCTCCCTCCGTATCCGCGCCGCAATTGTCCGAGAATACTGCTTCGCAGCTGGAGCAGAACAGGGAGCGCCAACGACAGATTGAGATGCGCAATGCTGGTCGATCAGATGGAATGCCGCACAAAGATAGGCGTGAACTGGAAGCCCTCGCCCGCCAAGAGCGAACACTCGTCCGACGAGAACGACTCGCCGCGGAGGCTCAGGGAGAAGGCAAGAGCTTCATCGTAAAGGTATGGTCTAAGATATGCGCAGTATTCCGACCACTCAAGCTCATTGGAGGCATTCTTCTCATTGTACTCGCATTACTTATCTGGGTCTCTATGTTGATCACCGGAATCGACAAGGCCGCCAATTCTGTCTGCAAAGAGCACTGCGGGTACATTCTCGCACACATCAACGTCTTCCAGCCTATCAACTGGATTTTCGTGCAGACCGCCAAGGCCTTCCCCGTGGACTACGTTCTCATGGCGCTCCTGATCTTACTCTTCTTCAGCAGTTCCATCTCTGGCGTGGCAGCTATCGGCATCCGCTTCCTCTGGCTGCGCATCTTCCAGATCCGCAAAGGCCGGACGATGCCGCAGGCCCTGCTAATCGCGACGGTCATGTTAGCGCTTATGATGCTAGGGATCAATTATGCGGTGGCTATGATGGTGGCACCCCAGTACGCGAGCTACGGCACCCAGACGTTTTGCGATCTGCCGCCCCGCTTCCCGTTCTCGAACCCCGACTGTAGCGAAACTCCCGAGGCGGTCAAGCCGTGCTCTGAATGGGCAGATGCGCGTTCGCGAGAGGGCAGGCATCAGCAGCAGGTTTGCACATCGACCGTCATGTCGACGTTCCTGAACCGCGTTACGCTAAACTGGCCCGTGTTCGGCGCCGTGGCCTTCTGGGCGCAGTTCGCGTTCTTGGGCGTGTTCCTCATAGTGTTCCTGACTAGCTTGTTCCGCGCCCCGAAGTTGAATCTCAGCGAGATCGACGAGGAGGCTGAGGCGGACGAGGAAGAGGGATTATTAGCTAGCACGGGACGCAGGTTCGGCGCTACGTGGCAGGATATTACGGGCCGCCCAAAGCGAGGGTCGGACGGGAGTGGAAGTGGGAATGGAGCTGGGTCTGGAGTGTAAATTGGCTGTCTTGCCTACCTGAGTACTATGAGTAGCAAGACATTGCGTTATACAGTACTGCAGCATGAAACACAATCCCACCGGCTCGCAAAAGAAGGGAAAATGAGTACAGAGTGGTTTCAACTAGCAGGTTTCTACTAAGTCACATGGATGCGAAAAGGGGAGGAAATTACCCCAGGGACACATGTACGGAGTATAGGTTCTACGGAGAGCAATATGGACGGCGTTGTGTCATTGATTACTGAAATTGTACTATTGGTTTGCACGAGGATAGGTACGGATAGGTAGGGTAGGGTAAAATCGGACATACGGAATTTTTGGCATACGAATATGACTTTATATGCAATGCTCGTAACTACGTACCAATTATATGCTTAGAACGTAGGCAGGATCTATTCGTGTCAAGGCAGATTTATTGACAGCTAGAATAGCGTCAAATTTAGTGCTCTGCGTGCTTACATATATTGTGTCCTAGGTTATCCCCTGTCTTGCTTAACTAAGGACTTTATACCTTGTGGCTAGCGGAAAGTGCTGATTAAGTAATACAGGGGATAGGTATACGAAGTACTAAATTTGACGCCATTCTGACAGCGCAGCTCAGCTGGCTGATGCCAAGAAGTATTTCCTTTACCTTAGTGCTACCTACCTAGGTACCCAAGTAGGTAATCAACAGCGAGGCCATGCCACTCACGTAAGTGGAAATTAGGTCCCGGTATCTGATACCATACGGCTGAAGATCAGCAAGTCATCAAGGTTTACCATAGGCTGGAGTTTTCAATATTTGGTATAGGATTTCCGGTCGCGGAATATGTAGGTCTCATTCAGGTACTTACTAGTAGTTTAGGTAATACCTATAGGCTATAGGGGGTATCCAGCGTTCAATACAGCGCAATGCCAATCCGGCCTCTCCGTACTTCGGTACACAGAGCTAATCGCACCGTACCATCACCGCCATCATCATCGTCGTCGTCGTCGTCATCGTAACTTCATCACCGACTCACCGTCCCTTAACAAACTTCTCCCACCGATGGCCCCTCTCGTCGTACCCGGCGCTCGGCCCGACGTGCATCTCCCTCCAGCACCGCGCACAGTACACATCGCCGTCGCAGCCCGCGCACTGCACCGCGCCGTCCTCGAGACACACCACGCACCACGTCTTCTGGTCCGCGTCCGTGTACCCGGCCCTCTTGGCCAGCCCGGGCGCCGGCCGGTCCGCCGGCGTGAAGGTGGGCGCCGCGGGCAGGCCGAAGGCGTCGACGGCCGAGGTGGGCGCGGAGGGTAGGTTGGGGGACGGGCTGGTGCCGAGGTTTAGCGCTGCCATGCGGCTGTTGATGGACGCGGCGAAGTCGGCGTCGTCTTGGGACACGGCGGGGTCTGGGGGTACGGGTTGGTCTTGGAGGGAGGAGGGCACGGTGGGGAGGTTGAAGGGGTCCGTGTGATCTGATTCTTGGTCACGAGGTAGGTTTATGTCGTTGGTTGAAGTGGGTGTAGGATCGGGCTGAGAAGGGGGTTCGTTGGCTTTTTCCAACCCTGCTTCATCGGCAGCTTGAGCGAGAATGTCGTCGGCTTCATGAGTCATCCGTTCGCCGTCGGAATCATCGTCGCTGTTCTCCTCATCCCCATCATCATGACCAGTTTTGGGTTCGGTGGTGTCGTCCGGGCCCTCCTTATCGCTAGAAGCCTTGCCAAGTTCATCTAGAAGCGCGGTAACTCGGCGATGCTCCTCTTCTTCGGCCACTACCTCATCAAGCCACGCTTGGTCGGATTGCAGGTCCGCGAGGAGTTCCTCTAGCGTCTGGTCATCCGTATAAAGAAGCGGGTCCGCATCGTCGTCAACCTCTTCGGCAGAAGAAATCTCCGGCGCGCTTATATTGGCATCCGGGCTTTTGGGCTTGGTCTGTGGCTGTGATGTGAGATTTAGGGGTGCAGTAACTATACTGCCACCTTCATCATCTACCCCTGAGCCATAAGTAGGATGAACTTTATTGCTAGGCTGATTTCGGAGACTCTTTAGTCTCTCTGAGAGAGCATCCTCTCTTGACAAAGGTTTGGCCGGCTCTATGGTGGACGCGGCAATTGTCCTGGGGATACTTAGCAAACCTCGGTTCTTTAAACAGGTGGTCATGTAATTGTAACTAAGAAAG
Source organism: Annulohypoxylon bovei var. microspora (assembly GCA_022836615.1). Classification (NCBI taxonomy): domain Eukaryota; kingdom Fungi; phylum Ascomycota; class Sordariomycetes; order Xylariales; family Hypoxylaceae; genus Annulohypoxylon; species Annulohypoxylon bovei. The sequence goes on along the minus strand of MU405217.1, from coordinate 257,055 downwards.
GCAAACCGGAGGCGCTGAGGTTACCTTACTTTGATGATGGGTCAAGGTTGACAGTGCTGGGTTTGAGGGCATTTAGCCTGTCTAGCAAGGAGCGATCTGATCCGGGAGCGTCTGTCATGATGAATATGTATCTAGAAGATGAGCCTTGTTGCAGTAAGACCTAAGTGTGGCTTGACAAAGCTAAAGGCAATAAGCTTCTTTGCAAGGCATCACCTGGCAGGTACGATCGCGTGGTGAAGTTTGTCAGCTCCCGGATGGTACCGAAAGCGTGGTTCCTGTGGAGTGATAATGACAGTGCCTCACTTACTAGCCAATTAAGGTTACTGTTTAACCATTTGGAATTGAATTCAAAGAACGAGGCTGAGTATGGAGTCGGGAAATTATCTTCCAACTAGGAGACAGAAAAGAGACCGACACATTCATAGACGTAACTAGTCGTTCGATAAGCTGACCAATCTTGTGAAAGCAGCTCGTCGACGTATGAATAATGATTGAATATATCTGAAATCGGTGATGTACCTGAGGATTAAAATCTTCGCTTATAACTGGTTCGTTTCCGGGGATAATAGGTAAGATTTAGTTTCAAGCGACTAGCTTATCAGAGTTAGGTACATATCCAAGACTATCAATTTAAGTCTAGCTAAGCCGAATCCGGTACCAGTTGAGCGTTGTTGTACCACCTTCAGCTGCAAGTGACTGCAGCCAGTGCAGCATAGCCTCAGTTTATTCCTAATAATTGTGACGTTGTAAGTATTATCCGATTCGAACAGCTGAAGTTGAATTTTCTACCTTGTGGTTATCAGATTGGGTCATACAGTACAATTGCAGTTACATTTTAGCTACAGTACCTAGTATTGTTCCTACTTATCTAACCATCCGAATAACTAACCTACCAAATTCATTATATCCAATATCTCGAGCCAAGTGAAACCTTAGTCCGTATTATTTGCTACATCAATACAGTTTGGGGTTTAGAGCCGTCCCGCTTTACTTAAACTAGACTAAACTTTCAACTTCTTTGTCTAACAGAGACACTATGTCATAGGTAGGATGAAGAAAGGTTTACGATATTATGTACTGTAGCAATGGAGACGGACTTGGCAAGAGTAATCGTGCTATGGTCACAAATTGGCCACACACGCAATTAGTTAAGTCCTAAGTACCCTCAGCGGCGCTCACACATGGTCGGAGGGTCCAAGGTTAGAGTTTGCTTGGCAGTCACAGATATCTGGAATCATCGCATCACCGCCTCCCAACCCTGTACTTACTCCATCAATCCATCAATCCTACAAATACAAGATTCCCTGCTTCCCGCCTAACTTCCGTTTCTCCCAGTTTTCCCAGCATCAGCTTGGAAAAGGATCCATATAACACTATTAATACTCGCGATAGTAACATCGTCAACTTCAAATCGTTACTCTATTGCTTATCATCCACACGCATTACAAACGCGCGAACTTCTAATGAAGCTGTCGCATCTTATCGTCGGCTTTGCGGCCTTCGGTCGTGGCATCAGTGCTGCCGCGATATCCGACCCTCAAGATGGCGCGCTGGATACGCGATCGCCGGAGTCGCAAAATCAAGACCGATCAACGTCGAGCGAAGACCTATGGAAGCGCAAAGGTGGCGGCGGCGGCGGCGGTAGAGGTGGTAGTAGCGGCTCGTCGGGTGGCAAGGGAGGAAGTAGCAGCACCTCAAGCGGCGGTCGCGGATCATCATCGTCTAATACCGGGGGCTCGACGACGACGGGGAGTGGCGTTCGCCCCGCCTATGGCGGCGGTACATATTATGGTGGGGGCGCAAAACAACCGTACACATCCGGTAGTACGAGTCCCACGGGGATCGCCCCCTTGGTCCTCGGCGGCGCCGCGCTCGGAACCATTGGCTTTCTAGGCGCATACTATGCATACGGCGCGTACGCGTATCCCTACACGCACCAGTACTGGTACCGCAACGCGACGAATAACAAGAACGAGACCAAGCCCGTGACGTGCGTTTGCGATTACTATGAAACGTGCGGCTGCGACGACAACGGAAATCAGACGTACTTCAACTCGGTCATCGGGGATGGGAGTTACGCCAATCTGAACAAATCGCTCGTCACGGTAGCGGACAACGACACTACCCACGAGTCCACTATATACATCCAAGGCACCTTGGCCAACGGCACGACCTCATCGGGCGGTACCGAGGATCCGAATGCTGCTGGTAAAAACTTGGTAGCTCTAGCCCAAACGGCGGGTTGGTGGCCGGTTATCACGACTGTGATAGCCATCGCGCTCTTGTAATGAAAGATGTCGATATTGGGATACGGCGTTTTCGGATTTTATTAATTTGCACATACAATTGCCTTAAGAACGCCACGCCTACGAGACATTGTACGGCAACGCACGAGTTTTACGACGATACCCTTCTGGCGTTTTGGGGCTGCCTAGAGAAAAGAAGTAGATTGGAGGTAGGGGATATGGTCGTGTGGTGACGGTTGCTATGACAGACTCGACGCTTGGGAAACTGGTTACCATGGCAATTTCGATACTTGACAAACTGCGAGGAGGTTATAGGGGTAAAATGAAGGGCTAGGGAGACCTCGGGTTGTGCTACGACTTGCTACACGGTCGAATGCCGTTTTAGAGTCGGTATAATGAAAGCACTAATTCTTCTAATTTGATTATAATCTCTCACGACAGACTGTTTGCACTCCGTTAACTTTAAAGTGATGTCCTTTTACATATATTAGCCTAGCAGGCTTGTAGTAGACTAGCTAAGTCAAGTTATTTTTGTGTACATTCGTTTCGGGTATCTCACACGAGAATCAGCAAAGCATCCCTAGGTATCTACCCTTGATCCTCTCCAGCAACAACAATAAACTATATAACAAGACGTTCCTTTCACGTCTCATCTAGTGCTTCAACACTCCCAGTAGCACTAGTAGCACTAGTAGCACCAGTAGTCTCCTCCCTCTGCCTCCGTCTCTCCACACACCAATCTCCCAAAATCTTCCAAATCCTCTCCTTCTCCTCCGGCCGCAGCGTCGCCGCCAGCCCACTCGTACTCGTCGCGACGAAAATCCGCGACCCCTCCCAAGCCTCCTCTCCATCCCCTCCTTTAATAACGCCCATCCTCTCCTCCTGCCATCCGTACGCGAACTCGCCCTTCTTTAAAGCCCGGCCGTGCCGGACGCGGCACACGCTCTCCCAGATGCTCTTGCCGACGACGCAAGCGACCTCGGGGCGCCAGCGGCGGCACTTGTCCTCGAGGATAGAAACGCCCTCGTCCATCTCCGCCTTGCTGAGCTCGGCGCCGTTGCGCGAGGGCCGCGCCACGATGTTAGTGTGGCCCAGCGCGAAGCGCCGCGGCATCGTCTGGTCCTCGGCCGCGATGCAGGGTACTGGCGTGATGCCCGACGAGAAGAGCAGCTTCCAGAACAGGTTCGACGGGTGCGCGTACGCGTGCCCCGTCCGCGCCGTCTGCAGCCCCGGGTTCAGCCCGATGAACAGGATCAGCAGGTTCGGCGCGATGGCGTCCGGGAGCAGCGGCAGGTGCGCATAGGTCGAGGGCGGGGCGTAGGAGGATGCTTTGCGGGCGCGCTTTTTGGGGGGTGGGGTGGGGGAGGCTTTTCTACGGGTGCGTTTGATGCTGACTGGTTCTGGGGGTTCTGGCTGTGCTTTGCGCTTCTTGGATCTTGGAGGTGATGCTGATTTTTCCAATGATGAGCGTTGGGATGGGATAGCTAAGTTGGGTGTTGACAGCCTTTGGCTCCGTCTTGGTTCTGAGGATGATGAACCGCTGCTTGCTCCCGTGAACATGAAAGTCCTCAATTGAAGGCGGCCTTTGAAACTGGAATCCTTGGGGACATCATTTTCTCCCACTGGTGCTTCTTGGTCGTCCCCATCAGTTGACATCGTGATGATTGTCACTTATATATAAAAAGTTTTCCTAATGAATGCGAGCTCATATGAACGGTCCTTCTGAGTGGATTGTTTGGTCCCTCTGTGCCGTTATATGTTGACTGGAGTGAGAAGATAGGTCTATAGCTCGGATTTCTAGATATAAATCATTATATACCTAACTAAGAGAAAGAATGAGTTGATTGTTCTGTGTCGTACCTGAAGGTTTTCAGCCTGGCAGGTGTATAAGCATCGCAGCTACCTGTCTAGTACCTCATTAGTCGCCACTAAGGAATATATGGGTCTCACATTCTACTTAGGTAAGCAGACTAGGGTCGAATCGACTTCTCGGATTCCCCACCAATTGCCTTTTTACCTGCATCTGACAGGCATTACCCTGTTTCTTTTGAAGATCAGATCTTTCCGTATTTCTATCAGCACCGCCTCGTCACATCTTCACTCCCCACCGAAGAGTCCGAGGATGATACTCAACATTAGATAAATGAAGCAGTTGAAGTTTTCGTTTTGATTCCAATTGTGGAGATCTTTGTTCAGGTCCTCGTATCAAATGCCGCATGAAAAGGAACCTAGTCAGGGATATTGACAGGAACCAATAGCTCACGATCTAGAGCCTCCAGGTTACGGCACACCTGCAGATCGGGTATGGAACGGCAGGTACCGTAGCTATGTGGTCTCTGCAGAGTCAATTTACCATTCACGGATTACGTCTTCAAATGAACCTCATGTCGGAAAAAATCAAACTGCAATATCAACTATATTACACGTCGTCAGCACACCATTGCTTGTCGTAAAATACAGAATCGGGAACCATGCAGACTCTTGGAATATACGAAGTTTGATCTGAATGAAGTAGCGAATAGGAAGTGGGTTTATCCCCTCATGGCTTGTTCAAGCGGTGAGGTGGGAGATGCAGCATCCAACCACAAAAAACAAAGTTGTGAGAGGACGGAAGAGAAACACAAGATTCTGAGCAATCAAACGCTCCAATTTGTGTCGATGGTGTCACTAACATGGAGGGGCAATGCAAAGCTGAAGCTATTAAATGCATGTCTTCCCCCCCTGTCCCCTACTCCCTACCCCCTACCCCCACCACTAACTAGGTAGCCTACTAGCTCTAGGATCCTTGTCTCTGCCCCTCAGCCCTTCTAGCTTATTTGTACGTACACAGTACATATACGCAGTAGCCCCTCGTAATCATCATTCTATTTCAAGCTTCTGTCCCATCTCCTGAATCAGTTTCTTCCCAACTTTACGACCTATTCTTCAAAGTGGTCAATTGGTCATCTTCTTTCTATCCATTCTCTCTTAAGTTTCTCTAGACCACCGTGACACGCCAACTAAGATCATCATGTCCGGATTCACGTCCGCCCAAGTACAGAGCCTGAAGGCCCAATACGAGAAAGCTGACCAGGGTCATGTTTTTACCTACTTCGACTCCCTAAGCGAAACCGAGCAACAAGCTCTCTTCGAACAGCTCCGAAAGATCGATCCCGCTAGAGTCCAAAAACTACGAGACCTTGCTCTGAATCCTCCGAAAGAAGAGGGACAAGGCGTTGTTGAGCCCCTTCCCGAATCGGCAAATGCCAGTATTATCGATTCGAAGCCCGAAGATATTCAAAGATGGTACAACCTTGGTCTTGAGCTAATTGGGAAGGGTGAGGTTGCCGTGGTCCTACTAGCTGGTGGCCAGGGTACTCGCCTAGGAAGCAAGGCACCAAAGGGAGCTTTCGATATCAAACTTCCTTCCCACAAGACTCTCTTCCAAATTCAAGCTGAACGAATCTTGAAAGTACAAGAATTGGCTGCTAAGAAGGCCGCGGATCCCAGCAAGGCTGTGATTCCCTGGTTTATCATGACTAGTGGGCCGACACGTGGACCAACCGAGAAATTCTTCAAGAAGGAGAAGCTTGATGAGCTTAGTGATGAAGAGAATGCCAGCCGAGCTAAGGGTACCCCCTATTTCGGCCTCGATGCGAAGAATGTGACGATCTTCGAGCAGGGTGTGCTTCCTTGCATCACGAATGACGGCAAATTCATGCTTGCGAATAAGGGAAAACTTGCGGTAGCTCCTGATGGAAACGGTGGTCTATACAAAGCTCTGCAAGATGAAGGCGTCCTCGAAAAGATGCGCCCGAACATCAAGCACGTCCACGCATACTGTGTGGATAACTGCTTAGCAAAGGTTGCCGACCCTGTCTTCATTGGTTTTGCGGCCGAGAAGAAGGTTAAGATCGCCACCAAGGTTGTAAGGAAGCGAGATGCCAAGGAATCCGTCGGTCTCATCATCCAAAAGAATGGGAAGCCCGACGTAGTAGAATACTCCGAAATCGATGACGCTACCCGTCAAGCAACAGACCCCAAACAGCCCAGTCTCCTCAAGTTCCGTGCTGCTAACATTGTCAACCACTACTACTCATTCGAATACCTAGACAGCATGGGGGATGCGGTTAACAACTTGCCGCCTCACGTTGCACGGAAGAAGATTCCATTCTTCGACACCGAAAAAGGCGAAGCTGTCGACCCCAAGTCTCCCAACGGTATCAAACTAGAGCAATTCGTCTTCGACAACTTTAAGTGGCTAAACCTAAACGAGTTTGCCTGCTTCGAGGTCAAGCGTGAAGAAGAGTTCTCCCCGCTCAAGAACGCAGATCCAGCCAAAACGGCTGACGGGACGTTCGAGAAGCAGCCCGAGGACAGCCCTGCTACTAGTCGTAGACACATCAAAGAACAGGGCCAAAGATGGGTGGAAGCTGTCGGCGCAACTGTCAAGAACGGTGATGTCGACGGCGGCCTAGAAGTCTCACCGCTTACGAGCTATGTAAGTTGATATACGATCTAAAGAATCCAAACACTTCTAACCAGTTATACAGGGCGGCGAGGGCTTGGAAAGCTTCAAGGGACAGACGATTGAGAAATCTTCGATTTAGATCTGGTATGAAATGGATATGACATGATAGACAAAATAACGTAAACGAAATGTTACACTGGTGGAAAGAGTTAAGATACAAATTATCATCCTAACCTCGTTTTTGCGAGGTTATAAGACTTGCGGGTTCGCGAGTAGAAGGTTAAAAGTCAACAGTCAATAAAATAAAGATTCAAAACCAAAGATTTATAGATATGTTATAAAAGCATTGAGTGAGGCACCACCTTCTTGAACTTTAGGATTATTACGTAAGCTAGGGGATTATATAAGAGAAAATCCCCTAGTTTTAGATCAAAGTTAAAACTGGAGAATAACAACCTTTTTCCCCTCCTTCAACCTCTCTATTTATAATTCGCCCAGTCAAGTCTGCCGGGGGCTAGCCATTGAATTTCTAGTCAGATTGGGATTCAGGAAAAGAAGGCTTGTTATACCGTATTATGTATCAAACATAAGAGGACTTAGGGTAAGTGATAACTCCTCTGGTCACGTGATAGCCTTTTCCTTCACCATTTTTTTCTTAATAGATATAAGAAACAACCCCACTACAATTAGCAATTGTACGTAAGAGTTTTCAAAGCAGAGTTATATGACCCATAGAAAACTAGGGAAAAAATTAATTGACTTCGTCAGTAATGATCTTGTTTGAAGAGATCGTTCAGAGTTGTCATGTGTGAAGATAAAAGGGGGTGTCACGTGATGGATAAAGTACCCCTTTTATAAAAGGGGTTACCCACATAATAATGCTTGATGTCAATAGTAGAAAGAGGGCGGTATTAAACATGTAAATAAGAATGCATTGCGGAGGTTGTTGTGCTGCTCTTTTTTCAAGACGAGGTTGAGGTTTTAGTATTTCCATTTCATGCTTAGATCCGAAGAAAAAGACATTCCTAATAAAATACATTCCTCATCCATAAGGCCCTCTACTTTCATCCAGTCCCATCTTCCGACTCTTCTTCAGGCAGTTCTGGGTCAAGGTCATCACTCATAATTACGTCGTTGGCTGGTGGCGTGAGCGTTTCATCGTATAGCGGCCCAATCTCCTCGAAGCTGTGTTCCGTATCATGCATATCGGATCGGTTGCCGTAGCACTTGAAGCAGAGAGAGAAGTCGGGAGTGCACTCGATGCACTTCCACTGTATGCCTCTAATTTGCTACACGTTGTGGCTGTGGTTAGCTTCTTCTGTGTCTAGATTTAAAGGGGGTTGTACTAACGACAAGGCAGCTCCCGCAAAAAGCGTCTTTGGAGTGTCCAGGTTTTATCATGTGGAATAGGTCGTCCCATTCTTCCTCTTCGCCGTCTGGGTTGATCCTCGTGCGCTCCTTGGGTTCGAGATCCCCTCTTAAGTCTTTCCATTGATCAGAGAAATTCATCAACTTTAGCGCCGACCACTCAGCAATCGCATTGTAGGCACGACCGCGAACCCATACGTCGGCGTTTCGTGAGACCAACTCCTTTATATTAGGACTGCCGCCAGAACGTGCTGCCCACAACAGCGGGGTCCAATTGTCGTTGTCCGCCACGTTAACGTCTGTGTCTTTGAGTTTGTCCAGGAGGTACATCATGCAGTTTTCTGTCGACGATGAAGCCGCAAAGTGGATCGGCATACGGCCAAATTTGTCCTTCACATCAAGCTCCGCGCCAGCTTCAGCTAGTACTTTAATACCGTCATCTTCCGTCCAACTACTTACGAAGTGTATAGCGCGGCGGCCTTGACTATCCGCAACGTTTACCTGTGCCTTGTGTCGGATAAGGAACTTGAGTGTTTTAAGGCCCATAAGATGGTTAGATCTGACCATTTCCGCCGCCCGGATGATTGGATACCCGAGTTCGCCACCCAGCTTGTTAACTGACACCTTGATGTCTTTGACTAGGTATCGCACCATCTTTTTGAGCTTGGGAAATTCGCCTATGCATAGCGCTGTATACAACAGCGACATGCCATACCTAGGATCGACCGTCTCGATATCGGTAACCGACTTTACCAGTATTTTGACGAGGTTCAAGGCGCCCTTTCTAACGGCAAGGTGGAGGATGCTGCCAAAGACAGGGCTGAATACGTTGGTGTTAGCTCCCTGTTCAATTAGATACTTGGCAACGTCCTCATTGCCCTCTCTAATGGCTACAGCAAGAGGCGTGTATCCATCTGCATCCTGGCCTTCCAATTTTATCTTAGCTTCAACTAGAATCTGGACCCAGGATACGGGCGTTTTCTCCTGGATGTTGTGTAACCTGGTTGGGCCGTTCTTGTTGGCATGATCCACAGGTACGCTGTAGGGCTCGGAAAGAAGCAGTTGAAGACACGCTTGGGCATCCTTTCGATCGTCTTTTGAGCCAGGGGCAGTTTGGAGTAGGATATCGATAGCGTCGTTGCCGCCGTTCTCGTAATTGGGATTGGCACCAGCTTTTAAAAGAGCTCTAGCGCATTCGTGGTAATGGTACATACATGCTAACTGTAGAGGCGTACATCCGATCTCTTCTTGGCCTTGGATTTCCTTGTCATATACAGATTCTAGGTCGGGCCTAGGATCATTTTCAAGGAGTACTTCGATGGACTTTAGGTAGCCGGACCTTGTGGCCATGTGCAACGCTGTTCCGTGGATACTATAATCATCAATAGGGACGCCTCTTTTGAGTAATTTCGGGATGATAGTCGGGTGATTGAACGCTGCGTGAAGAGATCCCATTCCATCACCTGCCTTCCATTGGACATCGACGCCCTCAACTTCTAATAAGAACTCGGCTACTTTAGGACTGTTCTCGTAGAGAGAAGTGAATAGTGGCGCATCCGATTTTCCCCCTGTGTAGTTGATGCCGGCGTTATTCTCTAGGAGGAGTTTCACCATTTCCAGGTCCCCTTTCATACAAGCCCGGGAGAGGGGTGTTTTAGAAAAGGAGCAGCTCGGATCGACAAAGTCGACCTCAGCACCGTGCTGGATCAACAAAGATACAAGTTCGGTATTTTTAGTGTAAATGGCCTGTATCATAAGCATCGCCTGGCCGGTGGGTGTCACGCCCAAGTCTGGCTTGGGCTCGTATTCGAGTAATAGCCGAGCGACATCTAAATGATTCTCTACAACAGCCACATAGAGTGCAGTCCCGATCTCCCCTTGGACATTTATGTCAGCCTTGTGGTTGAGTAAAACACGGACGCACTCTAGTAACCCTCCAGAGGCTGCAGCAACTAGTGGTGGTGGTCTCTTAGAGCGCGTTCCATCAGCAGCCTCCTTAAATTCAGCCCCGCCTCTGATAAGTGCATCGAGTGCCTTGTACATACTTCCGCTGAGAGCGTGCTCTACCGGTCTCATTCCACTTTTGCTTATCATCTCAAGACTCGCGCCGTCTTGTATAAGGGCTTCGACCATGTGTGGATTTCCTTTTTCGACCGCAAATGTGATTGCAGGATCATCATTCTCATCTGTAACATCTAAGTCTGGCTTAGGATCTAATTTAAGCATAAGCTCTGTTGTAGAGACACGGCCTCGCCATATCGCGATGGATAATGGCGGTGCTTCAAGAAAGCTACTAGCCTGGTTGATATTAAGGCTGGACAGTGGCATTACCGCGAGGACATCGTCCAGTCCGGCGGCAGCAGCTTGAAATATGATGCTCTTAGGCCATTCAAATGTTTTTGGGTTTGGTATCATCTTGATAAGTGCACCCATAATATCAGTGGTACCGCGTGCCGCGGCCCAATGTATAGCTGTCCGGAGCCCCTCCTCATCTATCGTCGTTTGTTCTAGTAGTTTCAAGGTCATCCCCTTGTTGCCTACTCGGGCAGCCTCTGTGATCGCCAGCCAACAATCTTTCTTAAAAGAAGACTGCCCATTTTCTAATCTGACGCATTCCTCGACTAAGTCATCTAGACCTAGCATAGAAAAAACAGGTAGTGTTGAGATATAGCTTCGTTGTATTCGAGTGCATGGATTCTCAAAAAGCCAAAAAGGGATTTCCCAGCTAGCTCGAGCTTCTTTGCTAGCAAATAACTTGTAAACAAGCTTGCTAGGTTTGAATTGTCCGCTGGCCTTGTAGTGTTGGGGCCAAAATCGGATGGCGTACTCGGCCATGCTGTCTCTTCGATAAGAAATCATGGCTACATCAAGTGACTTCGCCCATGGGCCCCCGTCAAGGTTCTTCGAGGAAAACTCTGCGAGCGCCTCCTGAACACCCTTATACTGGAAGTAACGTAAGCATGCCTCTGCTATGATACTATTGACTCTGGCAGTCCGTTCTTCTGGGCTCCCTTCGATGCCTACTTCGCGTGCGTGGTAAAACGAAGGATGACTGAACTTAACGTCGCGATTATTGATAGTGATTATTCCGCTAAGTGCCTTCTCTATTTCGCCCATCATGATATCTACATCGATGTCATTGAAAGAAGGCTCGTCATCGTGGGACTCGTAGACCGAGAGTGCATCGGCTAAGGACTCAGTTGACCATGGCTCTAGCGCATGTTTGACCCAATTGAAGACGTTCTTAGCTCTTAGTTGAAGCCTGGGCTCTAATGAAGAGATGACTACTTGGACAATATTCTCTGTCGTCGGAGGGTATAGTTTTCCGATCTGTTCCGCAATCTCGAGTTTCGGCTGGCCTCGATGGTTGTTTTCAACCCAGGTCAAAATGATATGTCCCAAATGTGATTCCTCTTCACATTCCTCGAGTAGTTTCTTGATCTGTGGTTGAAAATCCTGATAGATAGGCCGCCTTTCTATTAAACTGATCAAACCCAGTTGAAGGCTTTCGGCTAACCGCTCGATCGACTTGCAAGTCGCGGGGCAATGTTCAAGGTTAATGTCCGCTTTGCCAGTCAAAGATTTAACGCCTAGCCCATGAACAGACCACGTTGATATGATCATGCTGTACTTTCTCTCGCTGTAACTTTGCTCTTCTAGAACACGACTAAGAAACCATTGTCTCTGGTTCTCGGGGCACTGATCGAAGCAACTAATAAAAATAGTGAGATTTACAGCTGCGGTCATACCTCTGAGATTAGTATATAGTTGATACAGGTCCTCGAGTGACCATGAATGTATGTCATTCAAGAATGTGAACTCTCCAGTTATCATACGAGATGACTCATTCCAGAAGCGCCAAATAATGACGTTAATTGAGTACGTCAACAGAGACGAAATAGTGTTATATCGAGAATCTTGTTTGTTGAACTCGAAATACACAATCGACCTATCCGGAAGCCTTTTAGTGAAACTAATAGGTCTGTAGTCATGATAGGAATAGAAGAGACGGGATACCTCCGATATATCGACGGATGGATGTCCATTGGCATGGATGTGTATGATTCTTGGACCCAAGCCACCTTCGGAGAAGGTTTCGAACGCTTCTTGGTTGTAGATCCATTCTACAACGGGAGGTACCGCTTCGCCTGGAAGATAATAGGGCCTATCTAAGACTCGAGTTGGGGGTGCGAGAGAAAGAAGTAGTGCCTGGAATTGAAGGATACGATAATTGACCTTAATAGCTACCATTTCATTTGTAATTAGAAACTCAACTCATCTTACCCGTGCTAGAGAGATGGAGAACTTACTACATCCGCTACTACTGAAGATTTTAAATACCGTTGGAATCCACTCGCGCTTCGGATCACCTCGAATGAGGTCCACGTGGTCTATATATCTACATCGGAGTCGCCCAACTGCCTCAAAGGCTTGTCCTATGAAGTGCGCACATGGCTGGAATGGGGTGACTGGATCAGGTGGATCTTCTGGGGTTCTAGGAAAAACATCGCTATAGACGTTGAATATGGCAGCACGATCCAAGATCTTGGTAGCTAAGAAATTGTGATTGATCTTGTTAACCTGGCGTGCAAGGTTTTTGACCTTACTCAATACCCTTTCTCTTATCTCAGGGCCTGGAAGGAGAATAAGCTTGTGCAATTGGTCCTCGAGATCATCGATTGATCGGAAATAATGGGGTGTGCCCATGAAGATCTAACAAAGCAATTAGTAGAACGAATAACCTTGAGTTTGTTACTCACAATCGCCGTAGTTAGCATAGGGATCTTCCCATACTTTGAAGGATGTTCCATGGCAATAGAAAGTGCCTATTAAAGTTAACTGGTGGCTAAATATAACCATCGTAACCCCCTTTTATATGGAAACCCCTTCTATGGCCTTGGAATAATAATCAAGAGTTGGAAGATACCTCTTTCACTATCGTGCCTCCTAAATCATGGCAAATCCATATGATGGGACGGTCGACTTCAGTCTATGATCGTTAGCTATCTAGGTAGGTACCTATTCAAGGTTATGCCTTAATATGAAATGCATGCTCGAGGGCCTAATTACCTCCTTGAGCTTCCCACGGACTTTGGCATACTCCTCGATGAGTATATTCGCATGTAGACTGATGCCGTTCGGTTCATAGAGTTTTGAGTTCTTGTCAATCTCATATGAATAGTCGACTTGTCTGACAACCAGGCGATCGAATAGGTCGCTCTTCACCCACCAGCCACCCTCGTTATTAATCCAGGAGGTCTTATAGTCATCGCGTACACCGTGAACGGTAATGACACTGTATAGTATTAGTATTAGATTTGAAAATGCCATGATAAATTGCTCTCGTACTCAAAATCATCATAGTCAGAACCAGACCAGCCCCAGGGGGAATTGATATCAAGTCCAAGCTCGCGTTCCTCGGAGTTTTCCTCACTTTCGGAGAATGAATCTGTCGGTATGTCTTGATTCTTCTCTCCATCTTTATCATTAGGTGCATTCGGATCCACGTTTGAAGCCTGTGCCTCTACCTGTGGTTGTTTGGACGCCTCCGGCGCTAGAGGTACAGCCTCATTAACAATAGAGTCAGGTTCTACCATCGTCCTAAATAATGTATGAGTATCAAAACTCTACCTTAGTTCCTTGTGAAGATTACCTACATATAGTTATTCTAAGATCTAAAGTGAGGTGAGGGAGGATGTGTTCGCGGTCGCGGTCGCGGCCGCGGCCTCGCTACACTCACGTTGAAATCTGACTTTGGCCCCCAACTGTCCATGGTGTATTCCTATTGGCGGTGACGCGATGTGGTTACACTGCATGGGGATCGTCTGACTCTTCCCAGTGTCGGTGAATAGACGACACTGTGAAAGAATTCATTCGCAGCCTCCCCTCTTCTAAAAGTTTCCATGATGTATGTCAAGTAGTAGGTATTATGCACAAGAAGAAAATGTAGAATTTTTAGATGCACTATTTCCAAATCTTCTGTCCATCTGCGATGACAGTCCTAAACGTGACGTCGCAGAGATTGTTTAGATCCATGCTTCCCAGTTCCTCGTCGCCATATGTCACATTCTTGTTCGGCCGTGTCCCCTTCTCATGAGGATTTGGTTGGAAAATGACAGGATCGTCCTTCGGTATCTTTTTAAAGATGCTCTCGGCGGTTGTCTTTATGTCAGTCTTGCACGTAAATGCTAATTTGCAAAAGAATTTCTCTCGGTCCTCTCTCGATACAAGTAGTGCGACTTTCAAAGAGGCGGGAATACCGCCGCGCTGTGACTGATTCTCGGTCAGAGTCCACGTCGCGATGCGGTTTGGAGGTCTGTTGTTGACAAGTCGCTTCCCACCGCTCAGCGTAATTGCGTCTGGGACTGTTGTAGAGATCGTCTTCTCCCACTTGCCGGTCAAATTGATATTGGCGAATTGACTAATGCCAACGGTAGCCTCTCCGCCTTTGGTGACGGTGCTCTCTTGTATCGTCGGCATCAGACTATACGTGTCGAGAAACGAAACATTCTCAACTTCAACGTCGCTATCGCCCGAGCAAGAGCCAAAGAGAAGCTCAATAGTAGCCTCGGAAATCCGACGCGAGCCCTTAGGTTGGAAAAACCACTGCATGACTATCAGAGAAGCATAGCGGTCGCTGTCCGCAGATACCGCTCCGTGGACGACCTTTTCGATGTTACATGTAATATCAATAGCCCCGGTGCGTTGAAGGACTTCTGCTCGATGATACTGATCTGCCGCGACATTAAAGACATGAAAGCCGCTCCCCTCTTCGCCACCGACCTCGTACATTCCAAAGTTCACCGTTTCGATGTCATCTTGGCATCCGCAAAATGAATCCCGGTCAAGATCAGACATCGTTTCTTTTACTACAAGTGAGTAATTGCAAGTTAGGAGATGATTCTTAGAAACTAAAGTAATGGCATAATGCGCATCCTGAAAATAAATGAAGGGTCTTGCCTCAAAAGAGCGTACCTAGGTATTAGTGAGAAACTGCGATATTTGCCCATCGCACTGTGTGCTTCGTCCTTCAGCTCGGCAGGGGTGGTGGTAAGCATACGGCGTAGTAACCGACATCAGCAGGTTGATCCGAAGTCCTCTAACTAGGTACTTACCTAGGTAGGTATCTATTTACCTACCTACCTACTTACTTATTTCCCACATTTTTAACTTAATTTCAATAGCAATAACAAGGAACCTGAATCTTGTACCAGATGGCAGCCGGCTTTGAACCCGAATTATCAGCAGATTTCTATGACAGTGATCCAGAAATACCCGAGGATAGCAATGGCATCTACACGGCGCCGGAGAGAACAGATGTGGATCTCTTTCAGGCTGCGCGCAATGCCATAAAAACGAAAAAGACGTTCACTGATGATGAAGCGGTTAACAAGTTCTTCGATATCTACGGGGAAATCGCAGGAAAGTTCTTACCTGAGATTGCGGGGAATCTACTTCACGTTCTAGTCGAGATAGTTAAACATACCGACGGAATTAAACCGGACGATGTTGAACTTCTCGTTCGTCGGCTGGTCAAGAAGCATCCAAACCTGCTCATCCAGCGCAACAGGGATGAGCACAACCCTGTTTTTATGGCTATCAGAGCCTCGCAGCATCAACTTGTAGAGTACATGATCTCTACGTGCGTCGAGGATAGCGGACAAGCTATATACGAAGAACCACTCAATGAGGCTTTGCGTTGGAAGGCTCCAGGAAGCGGAACATGTCTTCATGTCGCCCTCAAAGAAAGATTCGACCCTGCCACAACCAGATTGCTAATTGAAAATGCCGGTGATGATGCGTTGGCTGTTCAGGATGATCTCGGCAAGACCCCTATGCATTACGCGGTATCTTTTAGAGAATGCACAGATGTGAGAGCAGAACTTATTGCCCTCTTCATAAAGAGAGACGTAGATGCAATACGGAATAAATCGAGAGGACAGAAGACATTTCTGGATATTCTAGATGGGACCGGCACTTCAATATATCAGGAGCATCAAAATACCAAGGCGTCTACGATGCGTCAATTGCAAATCCAGTCCGCCAGGAACAACAGACAAGATCAAAACGATACTCTGAAGTCGACAGATCAGCAGGCACTCAAAGAACCTCGATCTCAAATTGTCACGAGAGACTCGAGATACATGACCTCAGCTAGACTAGCTGGTGATCAAGAGGTAGAAACACGTGAACGTTTTGCCAACGACGACAGCAAGTTAGATGACCGTGAAAAGTTGCGCCAGAAAAGGAAAGCAGAGGAGGCCGCTAAACTCGATCTTAATCGGCTTCGATCAACCAATGCGACTCGACCACAAGAACCAGCAGCACCAAATACACCAATAAAAAGGAGTAATACAGCGCGCTTCGATAGCAAACCAGACCAGCAAAAGGAAAAAACACCAACGCGGCCTGCGCCAAGTACCCGAAAAAGCACCAGAAGCGGTCCTAAATTATCTGTCTGCAACAAGAATTCGAATAAGATCCTACTAAGCTTAAAGCTGCACTACCTCAGAACGAGGAATACCGAGATGGCAATCTCCTTCTTATATGGCACTAACATGGATGGTGAGTATGTGCAACGTGAAGCAGAGAAGACTGTTCCTGACGTAGAACTCAAGATATTCAGATTAGTTTTGACTACGACCGCCTACCCCGTAAGATGCCATGGAATAAATTTGTCAAGCAGTTTGGCGAAAACAATGATTCCCACCTCAAATTTGACAGCGTGCTGCAGTACGTGACGCTGCCACAAGTTCAAGTCCAGCTTACTGGTCGTCTAGCCGACCTCGAACGAGAAGCGGAGTCCCGATCCGAGACAGCCCAATACGGACCCCTCGGCCGTAAAGATATGGAATATTTTTTCAACTGGTTATACAAGAAGGGTGTACGCCATATTATTAAATTGAGTGTTGAAGATACTGGGGACTCGGGGGAGAAGGTTCACAGCGATCAAGCTATCCAAAACTGTCTTGAGCGGTTTACCATCGAGAATCTTAACTGGCAGAAGACAGATTTAGACCCAGAAACAATCTTATGTGTAGGCAGCAAAGTTGAAAAAGAGACTCCCGAGTCCGAGAACAAAAATGGCACTGAGCTAGTCCCGGATCGGGAGCTGAAGCAACTCTACTTAAGGTGGAGTGGCAGCAATGCTGTGCTTCGAGCCTGGAGCGAGCTGGAAGGGTTGCCAATGCTATCCCGACTTCAGACAATCCATCTGTTTAAGCCACCTTCTGACAAGGTATGTTTCATATTTTACACGACTCCATTCTAGCTCATTGGCTGACGGTTAGAAAGACATACAATAGCTCAAGGTGGATAGATCAGAAGATCGAAGAATTTAAGACTAGGCTTAATGAGAGCCGAAAAACTATCCAGGCTCGGGGACTCGCTACGCCTGGTAACCAGAGTGTTTCCAATGCCGACATAGCGTTTGACCCTATCAGTGTTATTGTCATCGAATGGAACGCAAACAAGAACAAGGCAACGTCCTACGAAACGGCTCAGCCTACTGCCGATACTTCTGACAAGGTCGTCAACTCGCATCGATGGTTGAACTCGGCTGCGAGATTCGCCGAAGAAATGAACCCCTTCTGGAAAGATACCGTCGCGGACTTCCTCGAGTGGAGACAAAACCAAGGTACGCCCGAGAAGATAGAGGAAGATGTTGTCATAGCATTGATCGACGATGGCGTTGACATGTTCGATCCCGCTTTATCCAACCGAGTACTCGAAGGCAAGAGCTTCGACTTCCACGACGGTAAAGTCCGCCCGCCATTCTCGTCGGCGACCGGCCACGGTACGGTTATGGCTAGCATGATTTTACAGATTTGCCCGATGGCAAAAGTCTACCCAATACGACTCAAGACGTATGGCAATCAGAGTGGGAAGAACAACATTGACGCAGATTATGCAGCATTGGTACGTACCTACCTTTTGAATAGCTCACGCGGAATGACACCCTAATTACGAGATCGGCTACAGGCTATTCAAGCAGCCCTCGACAAGAAGGCTACCATTATTTCCATGTCGTGGACACTACCGATGAAAAAGGATAAGAATGACTCGAAGAATAGACGTGAGTTTTCCCCTCTGCATTTTATATCCCCTCTCTAATTCATCACCTAACGAGATAATCCCGTAACAAACCTAATAAAGCAGACTATCATAAAACAATGCTAACATCTACTCACAGTACACGCCGTCCTCGAAAAGGCCGTCAAGCAAAAAGTCCTCATGTTCTGCTCGGCCCCCGACGCCGGCAAGTTCACGGAGCTGGACTACCCGAGCGGGCCGTGGCGTGACCGGTTCTTCCGGATCGGGGCGGCGCGCGCCGACGGGGCCCTGTTCCAGTGGACGCCGGAGGACGTGACGTACGTGCTGCCGGGGGTGGACGTGAGCGCGGAGCAGGCGGGCAGCAGCGCGTTCGAGAAGATGTCGGCGGGGTGGGCGCGGACGATCAAGTACGAGACGGGGTCGAGCGTGGCGACGGCGCTCGCCGCCGGGCTCGCCGCCATGGTGATCTACTGCGTGAAAGCCAGCGTCCTGGCGGTCAAGACGGCGAACCGCGCCAAGGAGGACGTCGTCGGCGTCGGCATCCCCGAGGACGGCGCCGTCCGCGTCGCCGACCCCGACGCCATGAGGGGCGCCTTCGCGAACCTCGGCACCGTCACCGCGAACAGCTTCGTCCAGGTCTGGGAGGGCCTCGACCCCGTTAGCGAGATGCTGGCCAGGTTCCGGACGCAGCGCCCGAGCCCGAATGCCGAGATAGAACGTATTGAGGCTTTTACGAAATTCGGGCAGAAGCTTTATAGTTCAGTCAAGTGAAGTGAAGTGATAATAGGGGTAGTAAAGTTAGGGTGGATTATGTAATCAGATTTAAATAGGGGTCGTTGGATTACGTAATATATAGATATGTACATTGGATGTCTGAATAGTGGGTCAATAAGGACCCTTTATGCATATCGCGGTTAGCGCGCCTATGGCCCCTGCTAAAATAATTTATCCGCGTCTAAAAAATAGGCTAAGTTTCACTAATCCGATGTGACACTGTCCCATTCTTTAAACCGCGTAGCAGCAACCTGTCTATTCTAATTTCGTGTTCTATGCAATCCGAACATGCTGATGTCGCACGACACGCCCACATGTCCTATCGTGTACTTCAATGAGTTATCTGAGGGCGCCCCTACAATGGGCTCGTATCGGGACCATCGCCCTACTCGTATTCATGTTCTCGGCACACGCCTTCGCGTACGAGGAGCTGACCGATGACGCGCTTCGCAATATCCCTAGCGGTGTCGATGATTTTGATATCAAGACCGGCTCGTTGCTGTCGCCCATTTTGATACCCCGGGTCCCTGGCACGCCGGGTTCTGTCGCTGTGCAGCACCATTTCGTCGATTTCTTTTCGCGACAGTTGCCGGAATGGAAGATCGAGTGGCATAATTCAACGTCTAAGACCCCGGCAACAGGTGATACAGATATCCCCTTTACGAACCTTATCATTACGCGCGATCCGCCATGGGCCCAGGTTGGCGATGTCAGCCGGTTGACACTGGTGGCGCATTATGATAGTCTGTATCAACCGGAGGGTTTCATCGGAGCCACGGATAGCGCCGCTCCTTGCGCCGTGCTGATGCATGTAGCCCGTAGCATCGATACGGCTATGACGAAGAAGTGGGAGGCTCTGGAAGCTTCGGGCGATGCTGGCTTAGGAATGGACGATGAGAGGGGTGTTCAGATTCTGCTATTGGACGGAGAAGAGGCTTGGGTTACTTGGACGGCCACGGACTCGCTCTATGGTTCACGAGCACTAGCTGAGAGTTGGGAATCGGAATTACATCCAGCTCTCTCAGCATACCGGACTCCTCTCGACTCGATTAGTCTCTTCCTGCTCTTGGATCTTCTCGGAGCGGCTAACCCACATGTTCCCTCATATTTTCTACCGACGCACTGGGCGTATCAAAATATGGCCAAGATAGAGGGAAGAATGAGGAAGCTGGGTCTTCTGAGTTCAAAATCGAAAAGGTCGTTCCTCCCGGAGTCTGAAAAGCAGGCCTCGCAGTTCTCATCAGCGTATGTCCTGGATGATCACGTGCCTTTCATGGTACGAGGGGTCAATGTGCTTCATGTCATCCCTTCGCCTTTCCCAGCTACGTGGCATACTATGGATGACGATGGTGAACATTTGGATATACCAACTCTGGATGATTGGGCTAAGATCGTTACGGCGTTTGCTGCGGAGTGGATGGAATTAGATGCGTTTTTGAGTCAACCGCTCTTAAAAGAGAAGAGTGAGGCTATTAGAGACAGGACAGAGTTATAAAGCAAGCAATGTTGGCAATACCCAGTTGAAGTGCGATACAGCACTTGGGAGTTGAGTATATGAATATATGATATGGACAACTTAGATACCCTCCTGCATACTTAGCACATGAATAAGATGTTTCCACTATGGCTTATTATTCTACTATCAGACCTTCTCGCATAATAGTGATATTAGCATTGATTTTTTTTTACTAAATAACAAAAAATGTTTATTTCTTTTTACTATTGAAGCTGCACCCAGCTGCTAGTAGGTACCTGTAATTATGGGGCTAGGCGTTGAAACAGCGGGTACCCTAGTACCTGAGCTTATCGATAGTTTAGAACCACGTCAGCCACAACGACAGCAGTCGGCAAGCACGAAGTAAAAAAGTGGAACGGGTATCTGTTCAATTGACCTAAGCTTCGTCGCAGCTGCAACTCGGAATCTCGAATTTCGAATCTCGAAAAACCCAATTCCAAGCTGCCATTGCCCACCACACAAAGCAACGACAGCCCGAACCATGCGATTCCTACACTCGTTCGTAGCGCCCCTCCTCCTGGCCGCTGGCGCGGCCCAGGCGGCTTCGTCGTGGGGCTTCGACGACGCCAAGCTCACCGTGAGCGGCAAGAAGGCCGGCGGCGGCAAGGAGAAGGATGTTAGAGAGTACGTCTGACGGATGCACTTGTTTATGAATTTTTAAGAATAAAGATGTAATTCTTCGATTTTCAAATACTGTGTGTACTAATGAGTTCGTGTGCTAGATTCGACGGCAAATCCGCCTTCCTCCCGAAACCCGTGGTCTTCGACACCGCCGACACCTTCAAGCTCAAGCTTAAGACGCAGGAGAACGGCAAGGGCCGGCGCGCGCACCAGGCCTTCCTCGTCTTCCGCGAGCCTACCTCCGGCCTCGAGGCCCCGTTCCCTCTGACCGTGAAGGACAGCGGAAAGGCGACTGTCGAGATTGTACGTCAACTAACGAGCTAGCTAGCTAGTTGTCACGCACTAAACGCTACTCGTGTTCTAACACCTCCCGCAGAAGCAGAGCGAACTCCCCGTCCAACTCGCCGTCTCGAACTCCCCCCTCAAGGTCTCCCTCGTGATTGCCTCATTCGGCTCGTCCGAAGGCTTCGAGAAGGAGATCTTCGACGTCCAGCTCACGCGCGACCCCATCGCCGCGACCCTCACCTACGAGAAGCCGCTGCGCTACGGCAAGCAGCCGGAGATCCACCACACCTTCCGCGCGGACCCCACGAGCCCGCCCAAGATCATCTCCCTGGTCTTCGTGCTCGCCGTGCTGGCTACGGTCCCGACTCTCTTCATCAGCGTATGTTCTATCCACCTCCGCACCCTAGGTATTGGGTATTAGGTATTTTTGACTGACAGCATAACGTGAACAGTGGCTCGTCGTCGGCGCCAACATCTCGCACCTGCCGAAGGCGCTCGGTGCCGCCCCCGTCGCGCACGGCGTCTTCTTCGGGTCCATCGTCGCCATGGAGGCCGTCTTCTACCTGTACTTCGCCACCTGGAACCTGTTCCAAGTCCTGCCCGTCATCGGTGTAATCAGCACCACCGCCTTCCTCAGCGGCACCAAGGCCCTCGGCGAGGTCCAGAGCCGCCGCCTAGCCGGCGAGCGATAAGCGAGCTGGGGAGCTGTGTATCATGTTTCCCTTTTTCCATGGATTTAGGGGCGGGTCGTTATGTGCTATGGGCTGGGGAGAGGCTTCTAATTAGGTCTATGTACAGTCTGGGGCGTACGATATGATTCATGGCATGGTCGTGTTTACGGTGCCAGCACTGGACTTGGGCCGGCTCGGACTGCGGGTTTGGCCTACGAGGAAGGGAAAACAGTGTAGATAAAACGAGAAGATAACGCAAAGAAATGTATAACAGAAGACTCAAGTACGCTGTGCTTTGTTCGGCCCTTACTCCTTGTTATGTGATATTCGCCTCCGTTACTAACCTAGCTCGCGGTCTCTTATTAACCTTATTGCTATTAGGAGTTAATTGGTCTATAAAAAGTTATTTGAAAACCAACATAGTGTGTACCTAGCTATATAAAGTGAGGTGAAAGATATCCCTTCAAAAGAGGTTGAAACTCAATGATCTAAAAGTGGGCCACCAAAGAAGTGAATTCCATTTCGCTCAATAACGTGATATCAAGCCATGGAGGGGGAAAAACGAGAAAAAAATAAGGCATAAAATCATCAATAAGCAAGTCTATCACATATCTCAAGAGCCTTGTTCATATCATTTCTCTTTATTCCGGATACCTCTCATCACCACAATGCATTTCAGCGCACTGCAATGGAATAGGCATTAATGCTACACCTTTCTATCCCTAATAGATCTTCCAATGCGTGCGTGTCATCCAGCCCGCTTAGTAGTCAGCCGTCAAACATTACGCGATGAGTAGAGGAGATGCGTATAGCCCTCCCTATGCCCCCCCAACATCTAATTAGTCAACTCCTTCGTACCTCTTCCCTTCGTAGCGTTAACTCCCCTACCCGGCTACAGTAGCCAATACGTACAGCGAAGTATCCCTAGTCTCCATTTTTAGTTCTATTAAAACAACGTATAAGGGCAGCCGGCCACCAGCTACCTTGGCAGATAGTTAGAAGGGCCGCGTTCCCGTAATAAGGGGGTCGTGTATTTCCAGAATCGTACATCTATCATCCTCATCTATCTTGGCCTCGAACCCGCCAACTTTTCTCCTACTTACTACCTACTACCTAGGCAGGTAGGGTAGAGAAAGGTAAAGTAAGGTAGCTTACTGCGACTTCCTCCCGTTCGCATTGCCGTTCGCCAGGAGCTCGTATTTCCTCTTGTTCTCCAGCTGCTTCTCGCGAGGGATTGTAAGGCAGTTGATGCCTAGGAAGTTGCAGATGCTCGTCGTGACGATGTACGCCCAACGCGAGTACACGATGAATGCGAAGACGAAATATGCCCACAAATAGTAGTGCTCGAGGTCGGCGGTGATGGCGGGGAGCCCAAAGCGCGGGAGGTTGCCGAGGACGGCGCCGCCAACGAGCGGGACGAGCATGACGGTCCAGTAGGGGAATGGCTGGCGTGTCAGATGTGCAAGGATCATCTTGGTCGTCATGCGCCCGAAGACGAGGGACATGGTCAGGCAGAATAGCACGAGATGGTTCTCGCGCAACAGCGTCGAGTGCGGCGAGTATAGCCACGCGCCGATCGAGCAGGTGTACACGCCCATGGGAATCCATTCGAGGAAGACCGGGAGGACGGGCAGCTTATCCCGTCTTCGCGCCTTGACCACGTTTAGGACGCAAAACGGCATGTGTCCGAGGAGCAGGGAGCCGACGATTATGAGAATCCAGATATCGCGGATCGAGTGGTCGCCGACTAACTCTTCGTAGCCGAAAAGGTTATTCTTCCCGACAATGTCCACGATGCGCTCCGTCCAGACACCGGGTCCGTAGATGCCGGAAATCGCCATTAGACTGCAGGCAATGAGGAGACCCTCGGTGGGACCATTGACATAGCCTAGATACAGTGTGTGCGTATGGTATGTCTCCCAAGTCGAGAAGAACATAGGCAAGCAGGGACACAGGGCGGTAAAGACGCCTGACTTCGAAGTTCCCAACGCCATCGCGGCCGTCTCTAATAAGCTACCTAGGGTACAGTTCAAGGAGTCGATGCCATGGTCGAATAGCTCGCCCAGGCCGCTTGACGTACCCGTTCGTCTCGCCTGCTTTCCATCGATGTTGTCCATAGTCTGGTACATAAAGAGGCCGAAGGCGAAGCTAAGGTACAGCCATGAAGGGCCCTAAAGTTCACCAAGTCGTCAGTCTAAGCGCGACAGACAAGTTCGGAGTATTGTTTGGATTGCGACATACCGGTCCGACCAGATCTGGCATAACTATTACCAGCAGAGCAATATTTACTAGAATGAAGCAGAACCCTATCAGGGTTACCATATTGGGAGCTAGCCATAACGGCAGCAGCTCGACGAAGGCATTCCACTAGGCCAAGTAAGTCTTAGTACTACTATACGATGTCAGGGGCGGGTATGGGAGCTTGGAACGTACGTATGGGCGAAGGATGTAATTCGACACGGGCGACTTGTCGACGGCGGAGTATTTGTAGGATTTTAGGTGGATGAGGGCATCGTCCGAGATGCACTCGGCAACGGCAGTCTCTATATGGACACATACTTGGTTAGAGCTAGGCAGCCCACGTGGGAGGGATTGAGTACATACTACTATTGTTCGGTGCCATCGTGAAAGGTTAGCTCTCTCCGCTTCGTAGACAATTAACGTATAGTTCACGATCAGCTCAGATGCAGAGAAGTCGGAGCTAGCAAGGACTTGGTAAAAATCGGCGGGATAGTAAGGTAGTGTCGATGCAGGTTGGTTACCATGGAACTCTTCAACTGCGCCGGTTCCTTAGATCTTTAGATAGATCTTAGATAGACGAGCTTTGTCGACTTGGAGAAAATATCATTCCCACGGTAACTAACTGCTGGTTGACCTAGTCGACTCCATGAGATACTTGGTGTTAAACAGACACAATCCTTCAGACGAGTATGTATGTGATGATGAACGGTAGCGAGTGGCACAAAAGTGTCACGGAGGTTGTATGGGCGGAATAGGTGGAAAAGTCGGCAAGTCGGTGTAGTAGTTACTGTAAATGGTAGAGGTCACAGGTGGGAAGAAATCTCATTGAAGGGTGTGGTCGATATAGTGGGGCCATGATTTTCGTCGCTTCTAGGTTCCACATGCAAAAATACGTAACGGTACGTAAATACATGCAAATAGGGTGCAGAATCCGAGAACGTGGGTTGGTTAGATAACCTATCAAATTACACCATTTCGAGACGATGCCCCTTTTTTTCCTTCCTTGATCGTCATTTTTGGCAGGTTCCATTCTAGGCCTATAAAAAGACTTGACCAAACACAAGGAAGAAAATCCCATCGATCAAGATATGGGAATTCTTACTGGTTTATAAAGCTCAGTTCAGTGAGTGAGCTAAGCTTGGCATGTGAAACAATTATAAAGTAGCCGATATTTAAACTTCAATCAGAACTATTTCATGTCGTGGAACAACTCTAGGATTTAGCTTTAAACTTTAAAGATCCTACTCATCATAAACAACGCGGGAATACCTAGTACCTGATTGATTACCTAAAGGATCATAAATCCCGAGTCATCACAGCATCACACTATTTTCATGTGTAAAGACAATAATAGGTAATCATTGGCTCTTCGTAAGAAACCAAGATTTCATGTGGTTCAATTATTAGTTATGAGTCTCATGCTCAGGCGTCCCTCGTTTGGACTTCGTTTTGTAATGTGGTGTGCTGTATAGCAAGACAGTATGTACCCAACTCCCCGATCTACGTTCCCGTTAACCAAATTTCGAGGCTTCCCAAATTCAAATCCCAGGCTCCTATGCTCCGTATGATATTATACCAGTGGGGTATGCATCTATGCAACCGTACTGATGTTGTAAGTGATGGCAGTCGTTCCCTCCAGGTGGTGTGAGGCGAACTTCAGCTCATGAGTTGCTGCAAGGACAGCTTGGTGAGATAACCGCTGCTCCGACCGCAGCATATATCGTCATCGAGAATCACCCAACGCCCAACTCGTGATCATTTCCCGAAGTGGCGTCACTGAAAGGCTAAAGGAATTATTTCATCCTTTCTACCTTACAGCAGGAAAACTCCTAGGCTGACACTGGCGGCGAACATAACGAAGCCGAACAACCCGTCGCTGGCGCCAACACGGAAAGCGCCACTGTCGTTGCTCGAATCATCACTGCTACCAGCTAAGCCTGTGAAGACGGCATTGGAGTCAGTAGCCGTCGCACTGCTCGTCGTCGCTGAAGCGCTCGCAGATGATGTAGTGTTAGCTCTCGTCGGGTTCAAGGCACCGCAAGGGTGGTCCTCTCGGCAGGAGCTGGAACATCCGTTATCCTGTCCGCAGTTCTTCACGCATTGGTTTCCCCATTCCTGGCACACGAAGTACGGAAGGGTGAGCGAGTATTCCGATATGTTAGGTTGCTTCTGGTCTCCGCATATGCAGCCGTAGGTCAGGGTTTTCTGAGGGGTGAACTGTCAGCTCATCATGATTGTCAAGCTTGCTCTTGTGTCGAAAACTTACCGGATCGCAGTCGTTGACCAAAGTGTTTCCAACAGATGTCTGCTGGCATATCAATGGGCACGTGCTCTTCTCAGATGCACACCAGTTGTCTATATATCATGTTAGGCACCATTGGGTTAAGGTATGTTTGACAAGCTGCGGTAGAACCTACTTCTGTCAGTCAAAGACACACTGCTGGGATCAATGACATAGTCAGCCCGGACGGACGAGACGAAGACGACGGCCGCGGCCAAGATATTCCTTATCGAAGGCATTGTGATGTTGGAATTAGGTATGATGTTGGTGAGTTAGATCGAGGTCGTTTGTTACAGTTGATTAAGCCCCTTGTGTTATTAGAACGACCGTGTAGTATTAAAGATGATATACAATTAGAAAGAATTAAGTTTAGATATAAATATTAGAAGTGAAGAATTCACCGACCGACCGAGTTTAAAACGAGAGAAAACGGTCACTAGGATACGAAGGGGGAACGACAGGAATGTTGAGAGAAAAGGAAGATCTGGAAGAGCTCCAAGATGGACGGGCCGGGGTCGAGCTACATATTGTATATTGATATTGTACTGTATGGGGTACATAACCGGTAATGAGAAATAATGAGAAATAAAGGAGATATCCCCTGTCCGGTGCTGGTCTCAGCGCTATCTCTAAGACCTCCAGGCTCTCAGCTCGGCTTATTAGTGGCTACCTTTTATCAGTTGGACAGGGATTATGGGCATCTATCGACCTACCTCTTTGTACTGGCGATGTAGCGAGAGTGACACCACCGTAATGCAGGTAAGAGGATCACGATAGTCTAACTAGGTACCTACAGGTAATATAGATGGTTCCCGTTATGCTGTCAGCTACATAACTATGTCATTGGCTTCGTTTTCGCATACGAGGCATTCCCGTGAAAACCTAAAATCCTGAAAACCTTGGCTTCGATTCGACGAAGACGGTTTCGAACTCGAGTTCTCGTGTGCGACTAGGAACCTTGGCGTTCGCTTTCCAGCTCGAGGCCGATCTCTCTTAATGTCATCCAAAATGCGCCCCCAACTTCCCTGTAAAGTCCGGACAAGGTCTCACCAGCACACTAATGTAAACCCCAGCTTAGTTTCAGAGCCTCAGGAAGTACAGCAGGCGTTGGCGTGCTACCTGTCAAATGCCAGGAAAAAAAATCCCGTATGTTTGCAATGTTTCACTCGAATACGGATTCAGTCTAGTTTAGCTTACGGCAAATTTATTGCTGATCATCTGCATTCATCATCCGATATCCATCAACTTGGTTCATAATCACCCAATGTCGATTCGACGTTGTCGAAAATTCGGGCAGCTCTCTATGGACATACATAACTCAGTTATCTCCTACTATATGTAGAACCTAACATGTTATTATGTAGGGTCTCTAGCGTATGGATACCACGGGTATTTGCGCTCGAAATGGTCTGTGGGGATTCTCATTGGGCGAGAGTAGCATCAGATGCCGTTTGGGGAAAGCGACTTTTACCTGGCCCTCGTCTTGCCGCGCCTCCGGCGTTGGCTAGCGTTGCTAGTCTGCTAGCCGGAGGCATCAATCCTCGTATTAGCAGGTAGGATGGTTGGACTGCAGAATCCGAAGCGTGATGATGCATGGGACCTATCAAGTATTTCTCCTTCGCTTAAAGGCAACGGTGTGGGTTGACGGCGGTTTTCACCTGCACGCACTTAACAAAGTCAAGTAATTCTCCGTTCGATGTTGTGTTAATATTGTATTCGGTCATCATTGGGACTTTAGCAGACGAAAGGCTAGGTATGTATGATGATGTTAGATAATAATCGCTAACCCCATCACGAACTTAGTATCCTTAGAAGTATGACGGATTCTATCACCTACCGATGTAGACTCCGTAGCGAAAGGAATGCCACTATTTTGACCCCGCAACGAACAAACGCTTCATGAGACACGGGAGCCTGGTTTTTTAGATCTTAATCAAGGTCTTTCGTTGTATTTCCAGACAAACGGCCGAAATCCCCCGCATTATTAGCTGATATTAAGCAACGATGTTTGATAACTCCCAGCCTCTGTTATTTTCTCAATCCCGTGGTTCTCTCTGCAATAGCATCTGCTATATCCCAAGTCAGGCAGGTAGCGGATTCCGCTGCTGAATTCGATCGGTATGATGTAGACAGTGCGCATTCCTCTTCGTTGGAGTAGCAGCCTGCATGCATGTACCAAGCATGTAAGTCTCCAGTCCTTCAAAGTTTCAATGCTGTCTATTATCTTCTCAGAAATATTCTCAGGCGTCACCTCAAGTTGCTCGGAAGTTTGGCCTCCGCATCTTGATATAACTATCCTAGGATACAAGTAATATGAGGAAATTTAAAGGATCCTACCTTGGACGATATAAACTCAATACAACACTTCGAGGCACGTGCAGTTCGGGATGAAGACAGGCACATAAATACACAAATATCCTCACAGTAAGTTCAAGGGGGGAGTTTTCGAGGGGGGGGAGTATTCAAGGACCCCACTTTTGTGGGCAGATATTAGGATATTTACGGTATAGCGCGGTACATTAAGAGCTAAGAAATAAATTATTGATTTCTAATTGGTCTAGCTGGCTCAAATTGCCATTCTAAGCATAGGTCTTCAAAATCAGCCAATTGGGTTTGCTTATTAGACCTAGCTGGGTCTAGTACTCTTGCCATTTCCTCCCTAGTGCGCATAATATCTTTAATTTGAATGAAATGCTTATTTGGGTCTCCTTTAACCTGATTCCGTTTAGCGCGTTTTGATTCGAGCTCTTCCTTTGCGTTGATCTTCGGCTCTAGCCAATCGGCATGAGCTTACGTCAAGAGCTTTTCCCGCTTTTTCAAAAACGCGTCGTTTGATTGGATCGTTTAAAAAGGATGGGCAAAGGTTTTGTACAGCTCTGATGATGTCACGCGACCCTTCCGGAGTAGCCAACCAATCAACAGGCTTGTTTGGCGGGGCGTTCTGGGGTTCTCGGCTGATCTTCGGTTAAGCGTTGTTGAGAGATGTGGGCCTTTCGAGCTGAATGACGGCCTTTGATTCGGTCTCGAAAAGTGGATTTAAGAACGCCCCAATCAGCGGCAGCTTTAATAATAGAAACATTATGATTGGTCACGGCATTGATTTTTTTTCGAGCGTTGATTGGGTGTAAATGGTTGAATAATGTATGTTATAAAATAAAGTATTTTAATTGGTTAAAAATAAAAATAAAAAACTTAAAAAAATACATCGAAAAAGGTGGTCCGTGAAACAATCCAAGCAGCTTATTGGTCGAGGTCTGCCCACAAAAGCGGGGTCCTTGAATACTCCCCCCCCTCGAAAACTCCCCCCTTGAACTTACGACGGAATAACGCCGACGCTGCGGCGGAACTTATAACTCCACCCGCAACCGTACCGCCCGGTACATCACTGCAAGATCTCCGTAGCTCCGTCCTCTGAATGGTTCACCTATCCTCGCGTGTTTTTTTTTGGTTTTTTTTTTTTTAGAACCGGAAAGGCGTTTCTTGACCGCTTCTTAATAATACCTTATGTTCTCACGATAGTTCTGTACGAGAAATGTAAGCCTACACTTCAGCAGCTAATGCAACGTAATCTCAATTCGACAGATCGACATAAGACACACCATGCAGGATTTTCTTATTTGATAAATCTCACAGCATATCATTTGTCGTCTTTTGACCAAGGCGTCCGGTTACATACATTTGCTTCCCCATGGCGTTTCAGAGACCCCTAATGCAACTTTACACCCAAGATACGAAGATTCTCAAAACAGTCAATTATGGCTTTTAAATACCTACTTACCTACCCATATACCACCTAAGTACCGTAACTTAAGCGGCTCACTCGTTGATGACTACAGGTGCCTACCTTTTATATTTTTCCGTCAACTAGACATAAATATTGAGACTCTTGTCATAACCATGCATAAAACACGAATGGCAGTAAATATTAAATCAACAAATTAAAAATTTATGCGGACAAAGTTCTATTTGCATGAGAAATTGTATATTTTAACACAAGCCGATACTACTTATACATACTACGACTGCCTCTTCCATACATTACCTAGTTAAGTAGTACCTTGGTAGGTATTTTCCAACTTATAATAATAACACAACATATCCACGTATCGAGAACCCATATCATCTTCCGATTTGCTGAGCTATGAAGCTCAAACGAATGTGTGATCTAAATCAGCGTGTCAAATATCTACAATAGTACAACTAACAATAATAAACTCAATAAATTTTCATTTATCATTCAACCTAATGGAATAGAAAAGTGTTCATAACTAAACAAACTACGGTGCTTCCTATTATCTAGCTCCTGTATAATTTCAATATTAATCACACTTACCATCACTAACTCGACCAAGTTTATTACAGTATTTCCTGGAACAACAGGTATTTACATATCATAAGAGTTCATGTGATAAATGACCTGGTTGTCGTTGTACTGTCACCCTAACCTGAGTATCACCGGTACACTAAATATTACTAGTCTAATTTACCTAATCATCAACTACGGTAGAAAATATTCACGCAACATAGGAGGAGACACTATTAAGTGAACATCCCGTTTATAGAGGAGCTCGAACCATAGGGCGGTTAATATGAATGTTACTTTATAGCTCCTCACTTCTGTCTGCTTCGAAACGACAAATGGTGAAGAATGCTAAGAAACATCACTATGTAACTAGTTACTAGGTACTCGATCCATTAGAGTCACAATACAGACAGTATCAAACAACTGTGACATATATATGGTAGAAATCAGAATTGTAAGACATGTGACAGAGAGATATCAAACATCTGAAACTCGTAGTATGTGTGACTTACTTAAGAGTCTCGACTGTCTCGTAATGCAACATAAATATATTCGAGTCAACGTGGTTGTTGAAAAGACAACCAATAGATAATCGATAAGAGTACAGACCCCTGACAATCCCGAGATCTTCAGTTGCCGAGCGCCGAATGTTTACGTGGGCTGTTCTTACTCCCCCACGTCGAACGATCCCTACCCCACCAATCAGGCGCTTCAATCGTCGATATTTGCGCTGAACTAAACGTGTACAAGGGTACATCTCGAAAGTCAATTCGTACGCTCGACTTTAGCGCAAGTCTAAAACTTTCAAAGAACTTCACCTTTTGGCTTGTCAATTTCTATCCCTTCCGGTCTTTGACTGTAATTCAGTCTTCGTGATTTTCAGCTGTTTGCGCCTTTTGATTTACAGCAAATTTTGGAAACGACTTCTTTCGCATCTACGCGCGTTGATTCGAGAGCGTGACCCAGCCAATCGCATCTGTGGACCCCGACAACACTCGACGATTTGCCGTCCCGCTCGAAACGATATCTGCGCCGCGCGCGCATGGTTGGATAAATGGCGTCGATTATAGAGACTCGGATCCCAGTCATCAATGGAGACGGCGCGGTGGGCGGTGCGCTAGATGGAGGCATTCACAAAAACTTGTCGCAAGCTACACTGCGTCCAAATCCACCCCCATCTCCACCCGCAACGGAGACAGACGCCGAGACAGACTCAGACGCTCCGAATACGCCACAGCTACAGCTAGATCCTAGGGCAAGCATAGCGTCGCCTTCTTCGAGTCATAGGATGGAGATGGATACGCCGGATTCTAGTGTAAACGACGCCTCTCCCGTAGTTTCGCCTATATCGTCGCCGCCGTACTGGATGAACAACCACTCGAACCACATGAGAGCAATATCGAGTACGTCCGTCGATTCCATACCCACAGGTGGAATCGTGTTGCGTGACAACGAAAATAGCGAGCTCGACGATCGGGGAAGCGCGTGCTGGGCCAAGAGCGTCGAGATCACGGACTATGTGACGGTCAATGGAAGCACTACCAACATAGGAGCATTTGTGGTTTGGAACATAAGAGTGGGAACTTTGAGCGTGAGTCTTGCGGGTTGGTTCTTGAGAAAAGAGCGGTGGGAGCATAGGCTGACACGAGCTTCTACAGGGGAGCTACATAAACATACGGAAGCGATACTCGGAGTTTGACGATTTTCGATGGCGGCTGATACGCACGTTTCCCAATTTTGAGGCGGCCGTGCCCGAGTTACCGCCCAAGGGCATTGTGTCGAAATTTAGACCCAAATTCTTGGAGAAGCGCCGAGCTGGCCTACAGTACTTTATGAAGTAGGTTACCACCACCGCTAGACACTGTTAGGGATAAACCCATTAACTTGCTGGTAGCTGTGTATTATTGAACCCGGAATTTTCTGGATCCCCTGTCTTGAAGGAGTTTCTCTTCTCATGACATGTAACCTACAGCTAGCTAAACGAAAATAGCTGGCACGAGGTGGCGCACGATTTGGACGCACGTTACGAAGTAATGCTAATCTTGTATGAACACAATCGCTTGGATACCCGAGACAACAATCGGACGTTGAGATGGACCTTGGACATACCATTGCATGGGCAACTTTTCTTCACCAATTCATTCGTAGTATATATGAAAACCGATGTATTATCTCCGAAGTTCGGTAGTCCTCAGAGGTCTACACACCTGAACGGAGGACCGTTCCATGTAAATTTTCTACCGAACGAGGATATACTCTTCCTCTAAGATCAAACCAAGTCTATGTCGTAACCTATGCATCATGAGTCAAACGATCGAAGAGAAATTTACCAAAAAAAAACGTGACTGGCAAAAGACACGGACCCCCCAAGTAAATAACCGGCTGCAAGAACGCTCGGTCACAAACGCCTCGTCTATGCACCGCGGTTCCCCCCTGAACCCCCCTTATGAATCCTAAGAGTGTATAATACACATTACGAACCCTCGGCCCCGGAGGTTTTGTGGTTTTGCATCTATTGCCATCATTTATTTTTCACCCGCCGTTCTATCCTAAGTCTCCGCCACCGCCCCGGCAGCACCCCCCAAACCGTGAGCTACTCCCCTAAAAACCGAGCCGAACCGGCGGACCAGACTAGAACCACCCAGGTAAACGCCCAGCTCACTTCTGGCTGTTGATCATGCTGAGGTAGCAGTTCCAGCCGATGCTGACGATGTTGACGACGAGGACGCGGTGCTCGAGGGGGACGAGGGTGAAGTTGGCCATCTGCACGAAGGGCCAGATGAGGTAGTTGGTCTGCAGGGCCGGGGCGTAGCTCTTGGCCAGCTTGTCCTTGGGCGAGCCGCCCTCCATCACGGCCATGCTCGACAGGAAGATGCCGATGAAGGTCGGCGCGAACACCAGCTGGTCCGCCGCCACGCGCGCCACCATCTCCACCTTCTTGTTCCGCAGCTGGATCGACCGCTGCAGGATCCCGTACCAGGTCGTGGCCGCGGGCCCGAACACGGCTGTGGGGTTGGTTAGCTCTTTTTGCTTATGGCATGGTGTGTTTTTTTTTTCTTTTTCTGCGTATTATATATAGTATAAATGATTGTAGGGGAGAGGTAACTAGTGAATAGAAAAGGGGGGCGTATTGGGGTAAAAGGGGCTTATGTTGTTGAGGGAGTTGACCCCATTATTAGCTCAGTGTGGGGTAAAAGGAGATGGGTGAGGTAAGGTGAAGTGAGAAACGGTGAGCTTGAGTGAAATTGTTCGAGCTCAGATATAGCTCTGAAAAAAAAGCACAAAAGACGATGAATAAGACGTACCGCCACCGTAAAGGAACATGCGTCCCGTGCGGGCAAGCTCGTGCTTCTCAATGCCCTTCTTCTCGACACCCTGCTGGGCGGCGATGTCGCCGACTGCGAATAGCACGGCGGTGGTGACGCTCTGCGTCAATAGCGGCCGCGAGGCTAGCTTTCGTTGGTACCTGCGGCGCCGAGTTAGTATTCATCTATACATCCCAATACCCGATATCATTCAAAGGCAGTTAATATGCCGAGGTGACATTCATCCTACGTACCAGCGAAGCATGGTTGCGTTTCGAATGCCTTTACTGAAGGGCCGATAGTGAATTGGAGTTTGGAGTGGTGGTTTGATGCAAGTTTTTAATTGTGGGCTCGACGATTCCGAGCCTGCGGCTAATTATCTTTTAACATTGTAAGCGGTGTAAAACGTAATTATAATCTCGTTAAATGCTTAGCTGCGCCAATAGAGATCTTTTTGGATCATAAGCTAAGATAGTGCACATAGCGAGGGGATATTTTTCTTTAACCTGTATACATGCATGACAACCCTGTGGTCGCAACTCAGGTGTCATTGGGGGAACGACACATTCACTATATTTTCGAATATCTGACTATAGTTTTTCAGCTATAAGTGAACAATTTCTTATTGAATTATTATCAAGGCCTATTCTTATTATGAATCAGGTTTACCCCCTTGATTACACCGAGGATGACGCCGAAGCTAACGATCCCGTAGTAACCTAAGTCGGAGTGCTAATAGGACTAATGGTGCGCCGCCGTCATCTACGACATGTGTGATCGTGAGCGGCTCTGTCTTAGGTTTTAATCTAATTCAAGTATGATTTCGCTTACATAAGGACCCGAAGCCGTCTCAAGATGCCTTGGCTTATTATCTAACCTAGAAACGCCTATATGCACTACATATCCATCTTGGTGCGTTTTCACTTGGTAAAAAATTTCATACCTACTTAGGCATTTTATATCTAAATCTATCATAAGTATATGAGAAAGCCTTACTCCGGGTTGCGATATTTTAGAATATTCACCCTCAAGTTTGAGAGCTTCATTGAAATTTTTGTTGTGTTTTTAACATGCCGTTCTAAATACGAATAGGGGGGATTAATATCAATACGCCATTAAAAGCCTCTGGAAATAATGACATCATAAACTCATATGTTAGATATAAAACATATGATATTTGAAGACGATATTTGCGGGAATAGGAACGTTCGACGCACTGAGCAAGCATCTTCAAAAACGAAACTATGACCAACACACGCCGGTGCTCTTCCAGCAAGGTAGCATACTGAGGCAACTTTGTTTTTATTATAACTGTCATTAATTCGGTACGCTTTGAGCTTCGGATTGAATCCAAAAGATATCATGTTCTGTTGTATTTGGGAAAGAAGGGGGATGGGGGGACTTCAAAAGTAAAAATTAAACTAGGCACTTCAAGCCATAGTCGTAGCAGCTAGTGAGCGATCATTAGTTAAGACACCGACACACGAGTGCCGACCTATCAATAAGATAAATGAGGTGGCTCATAGAAAATGACGCTTTTATTATTACATTTACCTACCTACGGATGGAGATGATGTGAAAGTCCAACAAGAAAAAAATAGGGGTTTAGTAGGTGGCTGGTTGGTCTGATATTGTAAAATGATAAATACTATGTATTAGTCTCGTACTCTCCTATACCAACCTAATACACTAGATCTCCTATTTTACAGTTATTACACGCGATGGAGGCGACTGAAGCTCGTTTATCAAAGCACTGTGCTACGCAAACTATCGTGGAGGGCGTGGTCGGGCTAGAATTTGTCTAACGCGCTTGTTCTTCTTAAGCTAGATCACAGTGTGTTATGTCGTCTATGTGTATCTGAGCCATAAAGTTTAATGCTGATACCAACGTTTCTGGGAATATTTTAGAAACTAACTAGATATTTAACCGTTGACTTCCGCCTCCCGACACAGAGTTATGCCATGACAGTTATCAATGTCTAAACTGCTGGGACGAGCTTAGGTAACTAGCGGCCATAGAGCACCCCGAATCCCGTTAAGGCATCGGCCGTTTATCTAGAATGTGGTATGATTATGGAAGCTTCTTACCCCTAGCCAAACTGTATCGAGCACCATTTGACGCCTGACTCACTCAATAGGGGGGTTCCGACGCCGTAGGAGAGGATAGAAATTCTAGCTCGAGCGAATATAGAGTTGGGACTGGAAACAGATGTAAAGTTTTAAGCATGAATGTGCGCTCTTATAGGCGTCCAGATGGCTTATTTAAACATAATAAGCAGCCGTTTGATCTACTCCCCTCCGCTCCTGTCTTGCTAACCGTTCAGCCACTCAGTTCTTACCTATGCATATGAGGTTATTTAACTACGCAAACCTACCACAAACCTGACTACCCATTTGCTACCACAATCTTCCAAATTCAGAAATATGCCAGACTTTCTACCCTCGCCTAAATCTGGGAAAGACGAATGGACTCCCGCTGAATCTGGTCGCCTGAGTATCAGGAGAAGGGAACCTGGGATTAGGTCTGGGCTTCTGCACGACGAGTTCGAGAAAAGGATACCAACCCCTTGTTCGAACTGTTTAGGTTTTCCCTTCAAGGTGGAAGGCTCTATGGGTTGGGCTGGCAACCAGCCATGCGTATACGGACCCAGCGAGGGATGCTCTCGTCATAACCCGGAGGGGTTGCCAATTGCGTGGAACAAGCGGATTCCCTCGGATAAGAAGAAGCCGGGCATCATCGAGAGGCTCCGTGGGCCATCTAAGGCTTCCGAATACGATGAAGTACAGCGAAGCACCCGTATATGGTCTTCGCTCCACCTAGATAATGCCACCGCGGATCCACTTGATCCCATCCACGCCTCTATCCGCTATGCTCTGGCCTACTATCACCTCAATTGGGTCCGGACCGCAGAGTCACCCGACATGCAACAGGCGAGGGTAAATTCCCTAGCTTGCAACGGAACCGTGCTCGGAGACGGAAAGCGCCGACCGGACTACCAATTTTGGAACAATCCGTACTGGCACAACGGATCCTTTCTTGTCCAGCAGGCCATCCGATTTACGATCCCACCGAAGAAGCGAAATCCTTTACTCGGGAAAGAGACTGTCTACCTGGACTGGCCTCGAGATGACTGGACCTTCTATCCTTGCCCACACATCCAACACCGCTTCGGAAAGTATCAGTTCCTGGAAACGCGAGGGCTCATGAAGGCGAAAGTGGGTTACACAACGAAGAAATACAGCGTTGTGATTGAGTTGGAGACTAAATCCAATACCGATTGGGAGAGTATAAATGGACCTCTCTGCCACGCTTCCAACTGCCAACATTGCTGCACGGATAACTGGATGCATATCAATCTGATCGAAGACAAGATCGTGGTTCACATGTATGTGTGGAAAGATCTCGGGAACGCACTCAATGCATACGACAAGAAGTGGATAGCGGCGTTACGACCAGACGGCCCAAGGTGGAGGCGCTCTAAGGATGAGGCCAACAGCAATGTGATACGGACTACCGTCCTAGCGGCGGTAAATGCGTCAAAGGGTGTTCAAAGCTCAAGTCAAAGCTCTTGAGCGTAGTAAATGATTTCCAGAATGTAGCGGTTGTTGATTATCACGTGTTGTTTTCTCTTGGCTGTACGGGGGTCCCGGCGATGGGAGATCCGGAAGAGTTTGATTTGATCATAACCGTCTATGTAACGTAACCATAGTAAGCTGGGAAAGATGGATGTTTGAACTTTTGGATAGCCTTGGTTAATATGAGAAATTCCGAATGCCAATGCAAAATTCAAATACTCGAGAAACAATGACCATGTCCATCAGAATTCTCAATGGAGTCATGGTAGGTAATCGGACACTTTCCGGCAAGCACTCGGGTACCTACCTCACCATGGCGCCGGCGTAAGACGAGTTCGGATTATTGTCGTCAGCTTTAACATAAATTACTTAAGTACCTAGGGGTAGTCGACTATCGTTATACGAATGGATAAAGCCTTGGTGTCCCTATATGGTAAATGTTAAAAGCCGAAAGGAATTCGGACACAGGGAGAGGTTGATTAAATTTATGCCTTCTTCGTGGGGGTTCCACCGGGGGCGGGACGGGCAAGAAAACTCAGGGTCCGTAGCATTAGAAGCATCGGATCGAAAACGCCTATCATAGGTATGCATATGAAGCAATCTAATTGCGAGAGGTCGATCTCATCCGTATAGAGGGATCGACACACATGACATGACACCACTCGGTAGACGGCAGGCCTTTAGGTTTTGTTGTGAGATATTGCGGCTCTTAAGTCTTCGAGTCCGATACGTTCCTGATTGAAGTGAGTGGTTTTTTATATATGATACTGTAGGTACCTACCTAGGTAAGCAAGGTTGGTATATCAAGATGGAAGAGTTTATGAAAAGCAGGTAAACAGTTAGTTATAAGAAGAGTGATGATAATAGGTATTCTTTATGTAATTGAACGTTCTAACAAAGTTTAACTAAACTTACCCATCTGCCCATCTAACGTGGACACGGTTAAACCGAAGCACGAAGCAACGGGTAAGCTTGAGTAGCCTCAGATGGAAGGAGATACCGACCTTAGATGTGCATAATATGGTACAGCCGACTACTTACGTGTACAGTATTGTTGGTACGACTTGTGGTGGATATGTGGGTATGTCCGAAGTACTTTTCAATAAGAGCCTGACACTTAGCCAATGGCAGACAAGGACGTATGCCCCTGCAACACATGCAGTGATCAACATTTGATTCGTCGCTTCCCTTTTCTTCTTCTTCAATGTTGCCTTCCAAGACTTTAGGTTAACACCATTAGAAAAACCAGCACACCCCTGCGGAAAGAAGAACGAACTGGACCAATCCCGATTAGGGACCCGAATATCACAATGGAACAGTTTCCTTTCCTCCAGCCCTCTTAGCCCTTCTTGCCCTCCTTGCTAGGGATGTAAATCCATCCAATCCACCTGCACCGCCCTAGAATTATCCAACTCCCGTTCTCGGTCCGTTGTCAGTTCCCTTTTTCCCAACCTTGGAAGCTGACTTGGTAAGCCATCCGATTCTGCCACTGCCACTGTCACTGTCACTTTCACTTCGTTCATTATCTAAGATTTCACAAATCTAGACCAGACTGACTAGACTCTCTCTCTCACCTTTGCGGCGTCGTAAAATCCTCGCCGGAGTTCGGGTTCCCTCGTTCATCCCATTCGCTCCTAATCTCCCTGGAGCCCCTCCACAAACAAACGCCCACAACCGAATCTTTCTTTCTATTTCCTTCGTCACCTAGGAATAACTAAGGAATATTGAAAAATTCCCAGGAAAACACGTTAGGAAACCAAGGTTACTATTTACCCTAGATAGCCTAGGTACATACCTTCATCGTCGTTCGTTTCGTGTTTTGCGAATCTTACCTGGACTAGTTTCGTTGTTGGCACCACTTGCCATCGGGTTGTCCCACTTACAAATCACTTATTGCATACTACCGCCGTCTATTTGAGGAATTCGTCCCCAGGATTCTCTGGATCGTCTATCGGCAACATACTTTAGGGACACAATAACGGTTCACTTCGATTTCTACCTTACGAACATCTTGACTCGTTGTCGCCGCCAAAATGAAGGGTCGTCCGGTTGATCAGATCGTCTTCGAATGCATGTTTCCTAAACCCCGACCGAGCGATCCGCAAAATTTCCACACTCTTCTTCACCGAAACCTTATCCCAGAAGTCCGACAAGAAGTACATTCCTTCTATGGCCATCTTGACACCCATGAAGCCAAGTATCCTGGCCTAGACTACACTCATCGTATCCACCGTATACGGCTTAGCCGCTGGCCGTGGCATCGTCGTCTGTTCCGGACATTCGACGCTCTACGTCTGACGAGTTCCGAAATCGCGAATCTAACTAAATGGGAGGGCACGAAATGGGCGAAGGAGCGTTTCGAACGGGATTCTGGGGATACAATTCCTGATACCGCTTTCGACGATATTGCGGAATGGGTCGAGCCTGAGGATAGGCCACAAACGGCTCGTGCGACGCAGACCGAGCTGTTAGAAGATGACTCGGCTACGCCAGATGAAGAGATGGAGGGCGAGGACGAAGAAGATAGCGATGGTGAGCTGACGAGCGTTGGAGTCGCCCTGAACGAGCGCCTCCGCGAACGAGCGGCACGCCACGAGGCCGGTGACACCTCCTTGCCCCTGGACGAAGAGTGGGAACAGTGGTTGAAGAACGCAATCGAGTCCGGCGAACTTCCCTTTCTCACAGAGCAGATCGTGCGGGAGTCGAACAACGTCGCTCTCATCCCGCAGGCGCTCTTCCCGCCACGAATGCTCAGCGCAGCACGAGCTGGCAGTTGGAATGATATTCCGGACTTTCTCCATAGTGTACTCCGGTACGCCCTAGAAAACGAAGCGCCTAGCAGAGGGCAACAGTCGGGTGAGCGTTCTACGGGACGCACTGCACAAGAGAGCGGAACTAGGCGGAATTTGCGACGCGATTATTCAGATCTACGACTCCCGAGTAGTGATACTAGTACCGTTGCTACTCCACGAGTTCGTCTACAGCGAACAGCCCAGTCTGGCACCCAGACCTACATTTCTCTTCCGTAGGAGTTTCGAAATTTAAAGTCGAACATCAAGCTTAGAGACGAGAGGATGAGGAGGATAGATGCAAAACTTTTCGATACCCATACCCCAACCGAATTATCCTAACTTCCGATCCGCTCTCAGTGCATGGTCGCTAAGGATTATTCAGCATTTTCGTGCATGTTATGTTTTTTTTTCACCAGCCTAGATGGCCACTACTTATTCTCGAAGACGTCTTAATAGGGAGCACTCCGAGGGGCGGAGATAATTCGGAGCATATTGATGACATTTGGAAAGCATCTGGTTTCAGATGGCTACATGGATGGTTACGAGCACGGTGCGTGGATGCTCTAGGATTATCCAACGACATGGCAATATGGCAATGACAATCGACAATAATCGTCCTAGACGAAGTTCTTGGTCTGGGTGCGAACCGGCATATTGAGGACTAATTCAACACCCACGATCAACCAAACGGTACTCTTGAGCATCTAGATTCATCGTTGTAGTATCCTACATAATTAGCTGATATAACTTCGAATCAACTGGGCTCCTAGCACCGCCACCGTCTATTAATCCTAGACTTTCACGAACCGAGGAATACCAACCAGGCTTTTGCAATGGGGCATAGTGGGGAGTAGGAGGGGAGGCGTCGATTCTTTTTTAAAAACGGGGAGTTGAGGATCGCATTCAACGGTGGCTTATTAGCAGATTTGACTTTTTTTCCGAGAGAGAGAGACGTTGCTATCGAAGAGGTCCGAATTTGCGTGCGATGAGTTGAGCCGTGTTATCTAAGTATCTGCCGTAGATGAGCAAGTCGACTGATTCGGTAGACGAGCTCTGATGGTGGAAGAAAAATGAATTTCCGATGTTAATGTTCATGATCTGCTTCATATGCTGTGTGATTGGGCGTAGTGTGTTGCTGGACTACTTACGTATACTTTTAGTAATACTCTGAGAATGTTGTATAAAAGCTGTGTTGGGCGGTAATGGTTAATATAACATACCTAGTAATCTATGTCGTGGTTAATTACCCCTATTTACTAGCCTCATTATTACAATCAGATGAAATTTGGTTCAGTCATTGATTACTATCAAGGATCTACGTTGGTATCAGAACTCCAAACAAGCAACATGTAACGCCAGAACGCATCCGTCCTGCTACATGCCGATTTCCATATCCTGCAACGCCTAGTGTGTGGTATCTCATCTCTCGTTCCATTCCTCTCCTATTCTTCTCATTATCAAGGTAGCATGTCCCTCGACTTTGTCGCCTCTCCTCTCCTATGGTAAAACTTCGTCCAACTCTTTCCAGAACACCAGTGAGATTGGTTAGATCTTTTCCTAGAAGCTGTTGAGTTTCTCGGCAGGCTAGTCCAGAGGCGTAGTTGTACTTTGGTTGGGGTTGTGTAGTAGCGTACAGATGATCATGGCAACTCAGCCCATCCTCGAGGTTTAGCTAGTCGTAGCTTTCAGCATAAGTATAGGCCTCTCACGCAAGAAGTCTCCAGGAACAGGATAGCTGCGAAAGGAGTACCGGGGATCTGGCCTGGTGACTCGACATGGTTAAAAACCACGGCCTTTGCGGATGAAAACAGCATCTTCAGGGTTCTCCATAATAGGAGCGTCGATGTCCAACGCATCCATAGCCTGAGTAGTGCTGAAAGCCGAGTTCCCAGATTCCCTTCTTCGCTTCGCCATCCTCGTCTCGATCTTCTCGACCTTCAGGTCCTCGGGGTCGACGCCGCGGCCCAAATCCGCGCTCGTCCTGTACTCCTCGCGCGACAGGCGCCGCTTGTCAAGCAGCATTTGCTCGAATGATTCCCCCGCTTGCCTAACCTAGGGCTCGAGGTGTGACCATTCGGGAATTGCTTTGATCTGCGTCCACATAAACTTCTCCAACTTGTTGGCGGACTTGGCGTACGGCGTGGACTCGTTGTTGTACTTGCGACAATTGTCGAAGATGAGCTTCGCATCCCTGATAAACTCCTCGGGCGTGCCGTACTGGTCGGCCTCGAGCTTAGTCTCCATGGTGCTGAGATCCATGGGCTCTTTGATGACGTCGTAGTAGTCGGCAACGTCGTCCTTGTTGACCGGGTTGAGGAATGGCCATGCCGACTGGTGGTTCTGAAGGTCGTTGAGTAGGTGCAGCAACTGGTTATAGTTCGGACCGTGTCGCGGCTGTCGGGCCAACTCGTCCATATCAGGTGACCAGCCCGAGGCGCGAATTGCTTCAATTGAAAGAGGGTCGATGGGAGTCACGCCGTTCTTCCACTGCTTGGGCGGCTGATGGATGACGTGAGACTTGGAGAAGGCGCGGATCTTAGCCTGCACGCACTCCTTCTGTTTAAGAAGCATACGACCCATCTCAAGATATCGCACGCGCGGAAGCATGGAACACTGCATGATAGTGCCACCTTCGTAGTCCTTTATATAACCCATCCATACTGATCGAGGCAACGTGATCTCCTTCGTAAACCCTTGCTTCTTAAAATAGCCAATGGCGTAGTTATCGGCATATGTGAGGAAGTGCATCACGTCGCTGGTGGCCTTCACATAGTCCTTCAGATGCGACATAAGATGAGCACCGTAGCCTTTTACCTGTTGGTCACTGCTAATGGCACAAAAGACAATTTCGGCGAACTGGCGTCCCTTAAACGGCCGGTAAGTAATACCGCCAACGACTTCCAAGGGCTTCTTGACGATGGCGATCGACAGATGGGTTCGGTCGTAAACGAGTCGCGCGATATAGTCCTTGGGCATCTTGGGTAGCTGTTTCTGAAAGATGCACTTCAGACCGGTCAGAATGATAAGAGATTCCCGCTCGTTGTCGTTGTTCACCACGCGGAACTCGATCTCGCCGGTTCGTTCCTCGACCACGGCGGGCTGAAGCGTTGCATTAGTGGTTTGTGTCATACTTATCACCTATCACGTGCATAGTCACTGCGTTGCATCTCGCGTTGGGGGTAGGGGGGAGGGGGGAGGGGGGAGGAGAGGAGGAGGGGAGAAATATCTTTCCCAGCCTTGTCTAGTACAAAGAGTTGCGTA
This sequence comes from Annulohypoxylon bovei var. microspora, assembly GCA_022836615.1. Lineage (NCBI taxonomy): Eukaryota > Fungi > Ascomycota > Sordariomycetes > Xylariales > Hypoxylaceae > Annulohypoxylon > Annulohypoxylon bovei. The sequence goes on along the minus strand of MU405217.1, from coordinate 213,312 downwards.
TTGGTGGTGGAGGTTGACTGCTTATCGCGAGGGGTGAGTCGGGGAGTATGTACCTTTTCCGGGAACGGGATGGGTTCCATCGCGGATTTCTTCAATGGATCTGACGAGTCATCATGTTTCGCTCTCTTAGCAGCGACTGGCGACGATGGCTCGTCGCTAGCCTTGCGCTTACCGGCTGTTAAGACAGAGAGGTTAGAGACATCAAAATATCAAAATATCTATCAATAGAGAGAAAACTTACTTTCATCCTTCACCATCTTGCAGGTTTCAACAACATGAAGTGCGACGCGGAAATAGTTGAAGGTGTGAAGATGAGAAGACACAAGTTTAAGTAATATGCGCTTCGATAAATGCGCTCGAGTCGCACCCGATGTTGAAGTTGATGACTGATTAGCGCATGGGGAAAGTCGGGGAGGTGCAGACGTAGAATCGGAGAAAGTTGTGGGGAATGAGATCTGCAATTATAATTGGATAAATACCTAGGCGGCAGGGCGGTAACCTTTATGTTGCTTATGTAACCTTTGAGACGGGACCAATAAGGCTGGAGCTAAACCTAAAGGGGACAGGCCACCTGTTTGCAAAGGAAAGCACCATTGGAAGCTTGGTTCATGGGAGGTTACGTACACACTTCAAGCTACGACCATCTTTTTTAGAAGTATCACACTTCACACTTTACACTTTCTTCTAAGGTATGACGCCGTAAAATAACTTTGCCTTCTTTCTTTCTTCGACATAAGCTACCCAACCCGTCTATTCATTCTGTGTTGTTTGTTCGCTTTGCGTCAAATCTACTAGAGCTACCGTCTATCGTCATTCATGGATTCTTCACTACAAGAGATCTGGCAAACTGCACCGGGCAGCCCATTTCTTCCCACAGTAGGGAAGGGTAGCCAATTCCTAGTCGCATTCGTTCTTCTCTTCCTCGGCCTTACTCTGACGGGTGCATTTGCCTTGAGTAAGCATTTCACTCCCTCAATTCCACTTTCCTAAGTAACTAATTTGTTGAATTTAGACCGATCTGTCGCGAACCTTCCCATATTCGGAGTCCCAGCCTCTCTAGCCGTTGCGTACGTTACCTCCTACGATACAACTTCTCCTGCTCTACATTCTAACCCTATAGCAGATTCGGCACGGTGTACATGTTCTGTGCGGTTGGAGTTTACGTCTAAAAGATACCCCGAGAAAGAATCGCGAGCCTAAGAGAACGCCGGCGTGTATCATAGATGAATTGAGGTTTACGATCATATCGCTTGGGTTCCAAATTATTATATGAACGTGATTGGAGAACGGCTACTAGCAGAATTTCCGCCTTGCCCTTAGGATAATCTTCATATTCAACAACACCTTAAGTTAAACGGGAGCATATTTTCACCATGGCTTCGTCTACGGAGTCTGTTCCGCCACAACAACCGTTATTTCGAGCAGTAGCGAGTTCCACAAGGCAAATATATCAACTACTCAAATGTATCAGCTTTACAGCGAAGGTTCAAGTTCAAATAACTCTGGAGGGCATCAGATTCGCGGCCGACCACTCACGCGTAATGCAAGGTTAGTCACCAGCATTACCCATATGCTAGATGGGTAATCTAATTGTATCTTCAGGTGTGGCATTTCTAGATAAAGCTCTCTTTACAGCTTACACCCTCAATATGCCAGATGGAGAAAACACTCTACCACAATTCCAGGTAAATTTAGCCGCTCTGTTAGAAGCCTTACAGATCTTCGGAGCTACAGATGTAGCTGCTCGAGCTGCCAAGGCCGAAGCAGAAAATTATCGCAGCAATCTACGTAATTACCGCCCAGATGCCTTCAACCATCAGAATTTAGGCATGCCAGGCACATGCTGTATCATGTACGAGGAGGACGGTGCCCCGTTGAGCATCATCCTAGAGGAAACTGGAGTAAAGACCCAGTGTAATATGATGACCTATACCCCTGAGTCACCCGAAGACATCCCATTCGATCGTGAGGATCTTTCCTTCAAAATTATCATGCATGCTCGATGGCTACTCGATGCTCTTTCCGAGCTCGCTCCTATGGCTCCAGTTCGCATCACCATAGCCGCATCGACAAATGCGCCGTTTCTAAGCTTATCAAGTGGTGGAGGTCTCGGGAGTGCTAGTGTCGACTTTTCAAGCGGTCGAGAGTTACTTGAGACTTTTTCGGTCCGTGACCGCTGGGTTCAGAGTTTCAAATTCGACTTCATCAAATCGGCAAGTGAGGCTATGCGAATTGCAAACAAAGTTAGCTTCCGCGGAGATGGTCAAGGCGTCCTTAGCTTACAGTTCATGGTGGAGGTTGAAGGTGGTGCCGTAAGCTTTCTCGACTTTCGGTTTGTCCCTTATGTCACGCAGGAAGATGAGGAGACGGAGTCTGAAGAGGAAGATGATCAATGACTACCTAGTATACGCCTGATGAGCCGCCCATGAGTATGTAGGTGCATATCATACTAGATGTAGATATGCACTAGGTGCACTAGGTGCAATGGTATGTAGTTTGTTGGCTGGTTTATGAAACCGGTTTGGTTTCTCCGGCTCGCCAAAATGCTATTTCTAAACTGAAGGCGTACATACTATATTTGGACCTCATCTACTGCCTAGACCCTTCTGCTTGAATGAAATCACCGCATTCGATGTCGGTGATCCTTGATTTCGTTCTTGATATACTTGCGGCTAATGACCAGCCCCAATTCTAGTCTGAAGTCCCTTGTAGGCTGTACAGCCATGACAGAGCGGAAGCATGTGATGGGCACAGGCCTGAAGAGCTATAGACGCTTCACCACCGTGCAGAATTGCGCAGCTGAACGTGCTGAATACCAACAGGGGCTAAGCATTACAAGCGATCTAGTCTTCAGTCGAACGATGATGCCTAACTATCAATCCGCTCTAATTTCCACATCGTCTAGCGGCAGGTTCCAAGTATACTATAATATAGCACACCAGTCAAGCAACGTCCCCAGCGCCACCGTCACCGGCCACTAAGCTCTGTCTAATTAAGGCAGATAAGACATCGAACCATCCGCTTCGACCCCCGAGAGTCAAGCGCCATGGCAGACTCAAAATCTAAGCTTAGAACAAGGTCGTGCAAGTCTAATTGGACCGCCATTTAATCTCCTTATAGCACTTATCTGTTCAGCTCTCCCCTATGTCTCAGCCCTGGGACGATCTAGTGCGCCTCGATTCTAGCAATACTGTGTATCCCGGGCCAATCTGTGCAGCCAAGATCGGCATTACCTTCTATAGCATTAACTATAGGGGTATCTATGATTACGTCACTAAAGAATGCTGTGAAGTTCTCGCCCCTTATCGTGAAGTCCGACAGCCTACCTACTAGGTAGTCAAAGTGACACATACGTTCGAGAACCTGCACTCTTGAATCACAGGCAGCCAATTGCCGTCATGAGTCCAGGTATCATGAACCAGTGCCATGTGGTCGAAAGTTCCATCACGCATCCCTGGGCTGCAGAAGTAATGTATACCCCTCCCGACCCAAAGACTTCACAGGTTTCGCAAATGCTCTTACCGTCAGTCTTTGCGTATTCATTGATAACCAAGGGGAGATGAAGTGGATATAACTAGGAACATCATGCATAGACACACATTGTCAACTTTCTTGCGGGATTTACGGATATTGTCTTCACTTGCAGCCTCTGTATATTGTCATTGAACCTCTACAAAACTCTACACACGATTTATCTCAAGGATTTTATCACATCTATTATATCTACAACGGGAAGACCGAACGTAAGGGATCATATATTGACTCGTTGGTTGTACTATCTACTAGACTTTCACGATCCTTCCCAATATATCTCAGAACCTAAATCACGCGTGATACAACTACCCCTATCCATCACCGAGGTACTTCATATCCTTTCCCCATCAATATGCTTACAGTCCCATGTGTGACTTACCGAGAAAACCGTAGTCAATCTAATCACGGTGCTCTAGAACCGGAGAAACAACGAGTGCTTCCTTAAGGATACCCACCGAGATCATCATGAGCGATTCCAACAACGATAACGGTGGACCCAACACTGGTTTCTTGGGCCACTGTTTCCGCTCATGTTTCGGTGGAATATCCTCATCTAAGCCGAGCCAAGAACACGACAAATCTTCAGATCAGAAACTCCCCAGTACCACCGCTCCTACGGAGCCTCCAGTTCAGACACCATACGTGCCTCAACACGCCAAAGACTCGTACCTAAAAACGACTACCTCTCGCCAGATAAGAAAGGCAAACGAGATCCTATAAGACGCGTACTCGCCCCTTTATCGTCTCGCACGATCTCTCAGACGTGCTATTTCGCTGCCTGTTGCCATATATAAGCCAAGCCGCTGACGTGGGACGGGGGGCAAGACCCTCATCAGGGGCCGTCATGAGAAATTTGAATTGCTTTCTTTTTTGACTCTGTCCGAATCTCTGGGTATGGATATGCTCTTGTTGGTAGCATAAGCGTCGCGGCTCAACAAGCTACGCTTATTACGTACGACGTCGCTCGCCCTTCCTATCAAGACAGAAGCGCCGCGGCGGCACGACGAACTCGGGCCGGCCAGGTCGGAGATGATATGATTTTCGCGTCTTATGTCCGCATCGCGCGCTCCTTTGCCGAAAAAAGCTTCCTCCTGCCCGCATTTTCGCGCGCTGCTCTGTCTATCACGCCCCTTGTTTCTCCGGCCGCGTTGGGAAGGGTAGATCACCTGCACCTGCACCTAAAGTCTCTTTTTCTTTTTTTTTTCCTCTCGTCGAGCGAGCTTGGAGAGCTCCGACACGGAGGATCGGTTTACAGAGGCGATGGCCGGGTATACATACACATGGGGAGGGGATGTTTCTGCATGGTCCCGGCAGGGAGGAATGCTGCGACAGATGCTACCTACTTTAAACCGCGCCGACGCCCGACTCCCAAACGTCGGCATCGAGACAGGCCCTCCAGGCGTCCTGCGGCAGCAGATCACTCGCGCACCGTTTTGGGTCGCGCCACACGCTCATTAGCATTTTGCTCTACTTACTTACTTACCTACTTAGTTCCTGGTCTCAGGTTGAGTAGGGGAATCTGGCGCGGACAGGGGGGTTTCCGTGCGACCCAGATTCGCAGTTCTTGGTCTCCGAAGGATTCGTGATGCAGGGGAAAGCGGCGTGGGTTGGACGGGGCTAGATGTTTTTTTTTTTTTTACTGTACTTGTACCAAGATAACACGCCAGCCGGCCAACTCTAAAATAACTATAATGCTCGTAAAGTGCATTAAAACGTGGGCAAGATTTGGGCTGCCGGTCCGTTTAGGCAGGTGGGTGCGCCTCGTGCATATGTATTGGATCCTTTTCGCATCGCGAGCCAGGACAAACTGGGGATGCGCAACGAGGGCCAGCTCGCACGCTAATCAAGCGAATTGTTGTCGAAACGAGCTGTCTCGGCTTTTCGGCTTCGTCAACTCAACGTGGCTCCCTTGGAATTGGCCTGGCCTTGCTGGTAGCGAAGTGCAAGGCGTGTCTCATGCCCTCGTGGTTTTCACACCCTATGAGGCTGGTTTTGTAAGAGCTTCTTTGCAGCAGGTGTTCTGTGAATTCCTCCTGAATGCCCTCCGATGCCTTCAGGGAAGACTTACAGCTTCAGTGATGTCAACCCCTAACGCCCCGTCATAGTGCGGGGAGGCAGGATGAGGATCGCCATGTTAGGATGCGAGACCCTGAATTGAACGAGAGAGACCTCGGTCTAAGATTGATCAGGTCGATCTGCTGCAAGTAATGCGGTATTTGTCGGCATATTTGTGTGTATATATCGGGCATGGCTTCAAAAATGCAAAAAGGGAAAAATCCCTTAAATAATCTGCGAGCTAATGGACAATGGGAAGGGAGGATCTTTTTTAGGCCTTGTCGACCAGGGGGTTTAACGCTTTAGATATATCCCGAACCTGCTAAATAAGCCTTGTTCAAGCCTCCTATGTCACACACGTGGGAGGATTCGACTAACCGGACAGGTCCACGAACTAGATCTATCTAAGCCCCGATTCCTGCGCAGGAATGCCGCAGGTGTTTTTATCTTATTTCGCAAAGGCCTCGATGCAAGATTTTGAGATAGTAATACCAGTCCGGTTTAGCCCTGATCCACGAACTCCCGGTAGGGACATGGGCATCGTCGCTGGGGAGGGCGTCCTTGGCGCGCTGGGGAGATACCTGAACGCTTTCAGGGGTTTCAGATCCGCACAGACGATGCATGGCGGCAGACGGGGCTCGATTCACGTGGCGCGATTAACATACGTATGGGGAGGCCGGAGCGGCTTACCGTAATCCATACGGGGTTGTGGGATTGAACCACACAGACAAACCCCCCCCGGATCGTCGATTCACGTAGGGGGCCAGGGGTCGGAATGCACCTTCGAAATACTCGAGCAGCCTCTCAGATCAGAGCTGCAGGCGAGTTGTTTCGTTTCATCTGTCCAGGATCGCTCACGTTGGGGGTCGGATGCAACCCCTCTGGCACAGTATAGTAAGAAAAATAGGAGAGAGGTGCTGAGGCAGAAGCGAGAATACCGCTCGGGTGGTTGATCGCGTCAGCCCCTTGCAGCGACGAGCATGATGGGGAGCAGATGTCAAGCAGAGGCACGGCGTCAGCACTGCATAGTATCTGGGGCGTCGAGGTCAAGGTGACATGACCAGACAACAACCTGCAAGTCATGATCACAACGACGAGACCACTCGCTTGGAATAGCGAGTTTGGGTGTTCGGGGATTTCGGTTACGATAGTTTATAGTTGGTTTCAAGTCCGGAGAATTGGTAAATTAAAATTGACATATCTAGTCATGAGTGCATGATCCTATCCAACATATTCTAACTTGGAGTGACGATTCCAATATTCAGACTCATCTAGACTAATATCACTATACTTCAATCAAGTGCAATAAAGTATTACCACCTTTCGTGCTCGGAGTTACGTATTCATATCTTTCTAAGAAGCTAAGCTATGTGAAGCAACGGCCCCTCTTCATCTTCAAATGTTATGGAAGGATTTCTTACTAATCTTCTTAGGGTCGAGTTGGTACGAGGCTTTCGGTAGTCTTCGAAGGTCCCATCACGATATCAAATTGTTAGCAAATGCCTCTAAGCCTTTACCGATATACCATGTCAGGCTATCAGGTCCACATAGGACAATGACAATTGGCCCTTTCACTATCGGTCAGGAAGTGGTCTATGATATCTACAAGGGCATGTTGTATATTGGTAAGTCGGCACTTGACTGGGTAGGTTGACTATCATCGTGCTCTCAAGCGTTCCAATCGACCCCCTAACTTGGTTCGGTAAAGGTTATGGCGCACGAGGGTTCCTCGATGAGGAAAAGATGGCGTTCCCTTATCGAGTTGTGTTAGTATTGGTGTTGGAATTACTTTGACCTAGAGCCTCTACACTATACAAGGTTAATCTGACATTTGGTAATTAGGAATGGCATCATCTTGAAATAACTATACCCCTTCACTTAAAACGATCTATATAAGAGGCCAAACTTGATAAATAGGACGATTCGAAAGTTCAATACTTGTCGAATAATTCCAAAAATATGGATTGCAATAAGTGTCTCCATTCACAAGCCACATCTACATGTCCTGCGGAACTAAATACTTGCATAGGTACGGAATTAGGTTACAGGGGGTATGTAACGGTATTTATATACCTATTTCAGCTATATCCACCAGAATAGTGGGCGCATAGATAGACCCATGTCGACGTCGGGATAGTTCAAAGACTCGGGCCATTAAATCGCGTGTAGTGACTTCGAACTTTATACATTCCCTTCATGCCGGGACCGACGCAAAGGCCTTTCTCCCAATCTGCCCGATTCGAATGCCCTATGAAGCATGACGATCAAATACGCATCACCTGTTCTAGTGAGTCAATAGATGATGACTTCGGTTTTTACGGATGTAGATAGGTGGAGAAGAAGTAGGTAATTCGTAAGGTCAAGGTGCGTAACCTACGTACATCCATGTAAACGAAAGGAAGGCTTAGCAATTCAAAATAGGTAGCGAGACCAGGCGACCGGGCAAGCCAGCCCTGGAGTTCACTATCACTAGGCGGCCTTTACCTAAGCGCCGCGGCCTCTATACCTGTGACCCATTTCCCGTAAAGTCGGAGGGCGGTGTTGATGTAAGCTTACGGACGTAGCGGGTAGTGTATTGGTGAGATGCATCCAGATTAACACGAAAATCTCACCATAGCCAATAACTATCGTCATTCTAAAGTAGGTTACCGTATCCTTTTCATGATTCCAAAGTTCCTAAAAGAAGGAGAGGGAATTACATACCTAGATTAGATGAAATCGTTAGAGAGAGAAAAAGAAACTGTCATTACGCGTCCAACAGGATCTATTAGTAGGTAACACGGCAGTTCATGAGGAATATGATTGGTGATTATTGAAGAATGTAGTCGATTGTGGGGTATTACGGTATGATCTGTGAGAAGCCGAGATGGGTTCTCTTTCGTGGGCCGAGCCGGAGAACGAGATAATTGGCGCGGCCGCGGTTGTTGGTACGAGCTGGACACACATCACAGGAATCTCGTGTGTGGGAGGATGGGGGCCATCAGATGCAATAGGCCTGCTGAAGTCGAATTGGCGCTTATTCCAATGACGATCATTCGTTCCCGAAAGCGAACAAGCAGCACGGAACACAGAATAGAACGAGGCTTGATAGAACGGTTTTGCCTATAAGCCACAATTCACTTTGGATATTGAATTGACTCCGAGTTAGTTGCAAGCCATAGCGATCGATTTTCCACTCGGCCGGATACGCGGTCAATTACTGAAAAAAGATGTCAAACAGTCAAAATAGTGGTGGCTCAGTTGAAAGTCTGCAGCGGTTTGCTGCATGAAGCTGGAGCATGTACTTATGTATATTAGGTAAGATTTAAAGTTCAATTGAAGTTCATGAACATTGAAATCAAGCAACATTGAATGGAGACAAACGGACCTTGTACTCGTACAGGTTAGCTACGCATCTACATAGTGTTTACCGAAGTACCTGTATACGAAACAATCAAGTCCTGGCTACCGAGGCTGTTTCCGTGTTTAATTCTGGTTGTCAAAAGTGGCAGGAATCACGTGCAAGTGCCGATTGGATTGGCAGCATTGGCTTCCATGGCCTTTGGCTTCCCGATCCGTATTATTAGTGGATAATAACTCTAAACTAGAGGGAACCTTGGAGCTGGAGGGGTCGATGGTCGAGCTGCCCAGGTGTCGAGTCAAAGTCGAGGGGTACTTTGTACGAATAGTCTTTGGCTGTTACCCATCCCCCATCCCGTCCATCTTTTTCCATCCTGCGCCGCTTCATATGCACCTATCCTTCAGTCATACACGAAATTACGTCCCTTAGATACGTTACACCTCGTGCTCCTGAACGAATCGCCTCACTTATTGTCTCTTTCGATTTGCTACTTTAGAAATTAGACCTATTAGACCTAGATGATTCGTTTGATATATTTCTTGAATGGTTGGCTTGACTTTTACCTTGGCCAGCTTGGCATCCTGACCAAGCTGAATAATACGAACATCATCAAGAACATCACGATCATCACAAATTCGCGATTATATCAGTATTCCATAAAAGGAATCTTTTTGCCCATGACGTCCGCTTCTACTATGTACGTTCGCTTTCGTTAATTTATTAGTGGCTGGTCAGCTACGATTATGGGAAGATTGCCCGAGTCGTGCCTCTATTAGGTACAGGAGGTATCTAGGATTCATGGGTATTGGACCAAGGGCCTCGGTTCCTATGTAAGTCCTGAGCTACTATCTTACGTCGCATCCTTTTTCTACTACCTATGTACCAGAATACATACATTTCCACATCTACTGCGTACATATTAACCTAAACCGTTTCGTCCCCCGGTCAATGATGTACCTCGAATCTGCCAACACTCCAGCTTATGTTATCTCATGGGCTTCATGGGTTGCGCGCCCACCAATTGCCCCTCAGATGCTCCCCCGGTGTGGGCAGGCTATGCTGAAGGTTATCCCAAGGGACATTGGAACCATCACCGACGTGCCGTTGCATTGCGCAATGCGGACGAAGCCCTCCTCTACAGCTCGGTAGCTCATCGAGTAGCCCGCGAAGTCGGTACTCAATATTTGAGCATACTTAGGTGTGTATGTGCGCTCGAGCAATACTTCCACCGTTGCGGTCCCAGATGAGATCACCGCATATCTTACATGCTTAATGTTGTGCTTTCCCGCCATGATTACCGCGATACACACATGCAAAATGCGAAATGCAAATTGCAAAATTCAAATGATTACGGATACAAGACTACATCAGCAGGAAACACCGCATAGTATCCGCCTGCGGAATTGACAGAAAACTGAGAAGCTACCTACCTGGTAGCCTGCCTACCTACCTAGGTAGTAGGTAAGCATGACAGCAATATTTCGAAGTGAGCATATCCTATCTGTCCATTTTTCAATAACCTCTTAGTCAACCCGACTAGTCGATACATTGCCCCGTACGGATGTAACCTAACGATAGCATGGCAATTCGACTTCCCTTTTGATACGCCCATTGTGGTATCATGGGCATCGTGGTTAGTCGTACGCTCCCCCAGGCTAAGGCTATGCGGAATACATGTACATATCTCAGCAGCTTAGGTACATGCGCATGTACTTCTGATCCAGATCGACCATCGACTCACGGCAGCACGAGATACGTATCTGAACCAACATCCCGGCTGATCCGCATCCAGCATCATCTAGCAGGGAACTACAGGATATACAGAACATGACTTGCACAAATAGTAATTCCCGAGTGGACCAATAGACGATAAAAATAACGGGATCCCTGATGAGAGAAACCCCTGCTCCAAACTCGCCTACCCAGGCTGCCAGGCTTGTCTCTTTTCTGCAGGACCCCCATTTCTTCCCGCTTCGCAGGCAGGGCTCCCTTCACAGAGCCACGCTCGTGTACGCCATACTCCAAAGATGGCAGAGAGATACTTGCACACTAGCAGAGACCAGGGTCTACCGCCGCATTCCGTCAATATACCTCTTCCTTTCTTATGTACAATGTGCCACAGTGTAGTGTCGAATGACAAGATGCTCAGTAAGAACTACCATGTAGCATGCAGCTGGCCCTTTTCCTTGGTTGCAGAGCCTTGTGTCACCCACCAATTGTAGATCCCACCTCATATATGTCGAGTCCTTCCCCCCAGAACAGCCCGTTCCCTTCTGTTTGTCTGAATTCCCCTTGCGTCCGCGCTCCACCATGATGCTATCTAGACCGGGAGTTAGTATTCGGAGGTTCATATCACAAAGACGAGTTCAAGATGAATATGACGATGGGGTTACCATTGGTACCGACCGACTGGGTAACAAAGCGGGACGGAAAGACGCCGGCACTCCTAAGAGGCGGCCTTACAGTAAGAAACGACCGCCGCCGCCGATTATAGTTAGTAGGGAACAAAGCGTACATGACATATTGGACCCTTTACCACCACTTCCACCATACGACACGCCCCGTTCCTCAGCTAGTTCGCTGAGTAGCGCCGACCGCCACAACGATTATACTTTATCGCAGTCATTCGATTCAAAGAGGTCAAAATCGCCCCTTTGTTCCATATCATCAAAGGAGGATCGAAGTCGAGAATCGCTTCAACTTTCCAGTTACGGAGGCGATGACTTCCCACCTAAACCTCCACCAAAAGGCCATGCAAGGTCGGCGGAGTCTATGAAGCGCCAGGTTGATTTGCCAGGTTCGAATTTTGATCTTATAGAAGCTTTATCTTTCCAATCGGCAAACAAAGCACCGATATCAAAGCAGCGCTTACGGCAATCTGAGTCATTGTCGAGTATCTCGGATAACATACAACAACTTATACAAGAGGCGGATGAGGCTTTCAAGGCCATCGACAACCCCCTCACTGAAGTGCGAATCTCGGAAAATAACACACAGAAAGAATTGCCGCGAATTCCTACACCAGATCAGTCGCCTATACTGAAGCCAGCAACCCCTGTTCTTCAATCCCGAATACAGAACCCGCCACTGCAGGTTCTCACTTCCCCAACTCAACCACCTAGACGAAATACAACCGCTACTACCGGGGTCCAGAGGAAGAAGTCAAAGAAGTCAAGGACAAGGTCGATGAGGCCGAGCCGGAAACCTGCCGCCGCCAAGTCGGCGGCGAAAAGTGGACCAGGATGGGCGTTATCGGATAATATGACGGAGCTATTCAGCGGGAAATTCTTCCGCAGGGTTGAGGTGGATGAGATGCTCACGCCGAGTCAGCTGGAGGCGTACAGGCTGCGTAGAATGTCGATAATGCAATCGGAGAAGTCTACCGAGACCCTCGATACTGAGTCGAGCGACACGCCGATCGAGCCTTTCCACCTCGACGACCTTCCCTCTCGAATTAAGTCAGCTAGTGTAGAACTCGACGTCGAGACACCAACTGCAGAGAAACCTAATCCGCCAGAATTCGAAGCCATTGTTCGCCGAGACTTCGCGCTAGAAGGGCGCAATGAGGAACAAAGTGCGAACAGGTCAGCGACGTCGCGGATGGATATTGGAGAAGAGCCTTTAGAATATAAAGATGCAATTTTTCCTACGCCGCCGCTAAGACATTCCGCACGGTTTACTAGGCGAAGTCAGGGGACATTACCTAGCATCCCAGAAACTTCGGCCGTGACGACACCGAAAGACGACCTATATAGTAGTCAAAATCTAGGAAATTCCCGAGATCTTGTGGCTGATTCAAACTATGTTTTCCTTCAATCGTCACCGTGCTCCATGACTAGTCCCATTTTCCGACACGGGCCGATCCGGTTGTCAAAGTGCGATCTCATGGCAGACATGAAAGTCGGAGTGGACGATGGACTAGACTGGACGGCATTTCAAATGGCCATTTCCGGAGGTGCCGGAGATTGGTTTTCTGAAAGCGACGACACGATTCGCCGCAGAGAGGCGGAGGAGGTCGAAGAACTGGTCGACTGGTTTGATTCGTGGAATTTCAACCGTCCCGGAGGCCTCGTTAAGGACTTCGAAATTCCTAGCCCTACGAGTACGACATCAGGCGAGGACTACTCGGATGTGTCATATGGTGAGATTGAGAGGGACAACCCGTATAGTCCGCACCACAGGTGGCAGCAGTCTCAGCGTAGGATGGCATCCGAAAGCCGTCAACTGGACCGCGACATGTCCGGACTCGAATTAGATACTTCAAAAATGATTCCCGACGACCAGTCCAGCTACAAGAGCAAGGACTTCGACGGCCGCGAGAGCTACGCCAGCCTTCCGCAGAGCCCGATGCTAGACCTTCGGGTCATCCGAGGCCCAGAAGGGGATGACATGGACGTCGTTCCCATGGGATACAATCTCGGACATGACTTGGGAGATTTTCTTAAATGGGAGGCAGAGCATGCTTATGCTGGTGATTTTTACAGTTCATGAGCTTAGGCGTTATTTGGGTTTGGATATCTGATATTTTATGTCATGAACGAGGCGCATGTGTGTGCTTGGAGATGGTAGTAACTTACCTACCGTCTCGAGACCTTTTTACTCTTCTTTTATTCGTTTACTTGGAATGAGGCCTACGTCGGATTTACAACACCATTTTTACTTACATATCTCACTGTCATTATACCATTTGTTCTTTTGGGCGTTGGAAGGTATGCGCTCCATACAAAAACGATGCTCGATACATTTTAAGGGGTATGCGAAGCGCGGCGCTTGGATTTTTTATAAACATTGAAGCATTTTTGGTTTACATATGTCATATGTAGGTACCTAGGTATCTGTTACGCAGAAGCCAAGCGTTTTTACATCGGGAATCTACTATGGATGGTATGGCGAGGGATAATGGGAGTTCAATGTCAGGAGTTACCGAGTTATCAAGGTGATGGGAAGGTGGTGGGAACTTACGCGGTCATAGCCGGGAAGTTGCGACCGTCCGTCGCACAGAAGTTTATTGTGTTTTTGGAGATTTTGATTTTTGATTTTTTGTTAAATATCGGACTCATCTTCCAAATCATAAACACCACACTTTTATCTTCGAAGTTACACCGCGATTCATCGCTGGTGGTGCACAATCAGAAAGCTGTCATTTGATCTTGTCCTCCCTCCTGACTGGCCTCGTCATCCATCTCTGAGTTACCTCTAACTTGACAGGACATATGCCACCTCGACTAATCATAACCTTACAACATTCGGAAATCCATCAATTTCACCCAGTTTGCCTTTCGATTCACCCACCATCTCCAACTTGTCTACGACCTTTAAACCCTTTTCCCCTTGGACGAAACCTAATCGCGAACTGAAAGATCGGCATATTGAAACGAGCATAGTTTTGGGGCTACGTCACCCACCGAAAGTTAGACCCACGGCGTAATGCTGTATATCTTATTGAAGCAGGCCTTAACGGGTGTGAGCCGCGCGTTAACCTCGCTCTTGTTGTTAGGAGGTCCTGCTGCAGCCATGCAATACGATAATTCAGCCCTCACCATCACCTCCATAGGTACTCCGGATCCCTTCGTCACCGTCTTCAGGGGACGCTACTACTTCGTAAGCCGCCACCATCTCCATACCTTAATCAATAGGCTAATTATGCTTAGACCTTCACTACCGGGAATAGGGTTGAGATATGGTCTTCCCGCAGCTTGGTTGATATAGAGAGTTCCGCGGATAGACATGTAGTTTGGTATTGTTGGCCTCTAAAGAGATACCTTATCTCATGGGCACCTCCTAAGCTATGGTACTGACTCGTTACTCAGGACCCCGCCACAGGGCACTGACCACTCAGCCGATCTATGGGCCCCTGAGTTACACGCTCTACGCGGCCGATGGTATGTCTATTACGCCGCCGCAAACCCGGCCCAAGGGAACAAGAGCCACCGAATGTACGTACTAGGCGGTCCTCCCGCGTCTGAAGACCCGTGCCGGGGGCAATGGGAATTCTTGGGCCGTATTCACGCCATGCAGGACCACTGGGCCATCGACGGTACCGTCTTTGAGCTGAATGGGGAACTGTACTTTGTGTACTCGGGCTGGCCTCTCGACAACCAAGACCACTCGGATCTCATACAGCAGCTGTTCATCGTGAAGCTCTCCGACCCGACGAGCGCGGCCAGCCCCGCCATCGTGATATCCGCCCCGCAGCACGATTGGGAGATCACGCGCGAGGGTAACGGCACAGACCATGGTATTAACGAGGGTCCGCAATTCTTGCGGTCGCCCGAGGGCGGCATCGCCTGGCAAGGCCTAGTTTTTAGCTGCGGTGGTAGCTGGACTCACGAGTACAAGATGGGACTCCTCAAGTACGCGGGCGGTGACCCGCTGGATCCGGCGTCGTGGCGCAAGAGCGAGGAGCCGCTTGTGCAAGCGCGGAGACACGGTCCGGGTCCGTATGGTCCGGGCCACGGCTCGTTTATCACACTGGGAGATCAGGTCGTGGCTATCTACCACGCCACGGATAGCCCGACTGACGGGTGGGATCATAGGAGGGCTAGGGCGCAGAGAGTCGCGTTCACGGAGGACGGTCCGTATATGGGGAGGCCCCTGGGCTTAGCTATGCAGAAGCATGACGGAGGACTGGTCAAGCGTATGAAGCTGAGACTAGGGATGAGTGCGAAGAGCAAGGCGGAGGCGGCCAGCGAGAAAAACTTGAGAACGTTGCTGGGGAGTTGTTAGGGCGAGGGTTGGGTAGATAGGTACTTGCCTAGGTAGGAACCTGGCCGGTTTTAAGAGAATTATGATGGATCAGGAGAGAATGAGAGAAGAAGAGAAAAGGGGGAGACCTTAACGCTAAGTATTATGTGGTATGGTATGGTATGAAATGGGTTATGAGATAAGCTAGGTAGCTTGCTACCGCTGATGATGATGCTTAATTCTAATTTGAGAATCGCTTATTGTTTTCTAGATAACTGAATCTTAGCCTCTCCTATGTTTGATAGGATAGATTGTGGATGAGTTGCTAAGACCGAAGTCCAATGATGATAGCCGGAACCCATACCTAGTATGCCCGTTAGCAGATCTATCGATGTCGAGTTCCCTGATCAGACCAGTCTCGTCTGAAGCTTGAGTATAAGATCCTGTTAATTTACAAGCCATGTTCGATGAAAGACTTCGTGTAAAGAGATTTTTATTTTTATTTTTTAGATACATCTTTGTCTTGAGGGGCGATAAATAATAGCAGCGAGGAGACAAGGAAAAAGAATTGGGAAATTGGAAAGGAGAATGGAGTAGGGAAAGAAGGTAGGTAGGTATGTTAGGCGTCGTTCGTTGGTCATTTATTTCATTTAGAAAGGTAGGCTGAGGGTAGTTGATGAAAATATTCGTGGTGAGCGGTATGGAAGGGGAAGGCACGAGTTTTCGATGTAGCTTTTAGTAGGAATTGAGTATTGTATAGATGTAAAGAGTACCTAATAATTTAGATTGCTTTCTTAGCCATGATTCTATACTTGACCTCTCCTTGGAAAATGGCACTTATTGTTGCAGGTCAAGCAGAAATAGAAAGATCGTCCACTCAAGAATCAATAATGTCACGACATCAAGACAAGGCAAAAAAAAAAAAAAGGTTAGAACTGCTTCGTTTCTCTTTCCTAAAGCTCATTTCGTATATCGTCCCTGACAAGACGCCAAAAAAATACTCTTTTGCCACTATAAGTACAAGAAAAACATTTGTTGTTCGGTTGTTCGGAAGAACGCAAGACCACCTCTCCTATTGTTTATCTCGTGAAAGCCCTTCCCGCTTCCACGCCACCAAGATCATGTACGTCCGTCCGTCGCCAGTCCGGTCGTCCATCCTGTCGTTTCATCCGAGACAACCGGTGCTCAAGAACCCCCGAGACTAAATCTCAAGAACTCCTTGAAAACAAAAATTGTACGCCCCGAGGGGCATACTAGACTTCCCCATAGCTACCGCGAATTTTCTCGTATTAGACATTAATAATAGGCTGCCATTAGCAACCAAAGGCGATCAAGCCGCCTAAGCTGTCATCTCTGTCGCTCGGCCTCGGTGCTCGCCGTTTAACCCAGTCTCAGAGTCTAATACGGAATGGGCCTGCTCGTCCTCTTCCAGCTCTTCCTCTTCGTACTCGTGATTCTTATGTTCGCCGGCAGCAACCCAGGATTCGCGATCGTTAAGCGGTGCATCCTGACCTGACAGGTCTAGACCTTCTGATCGGGCCTTGATGTTGTTACGACGTCTCGTCGACAGAGTGCGAGCTCTCGTGGATAGCTTCGGGTTCACGGACGCGTTCGATGACACCCAGTTAGTCAGCGCATCTTCGCAGTCCTGAATGATAGCCTTGCTAGCTTCGTAGCCGTCGTAAGCGGCGCGGGTTTCGCCGGGAGTCACGGGGGTATCATCGATCAACTCTAGTAAATGTTTTCCGTATCCGGCAATAATCGCGACCTTCTCGCAGTGTTCCTGCAAAGCGTCGAACTGGTACGCATAGGCGGACTTTAGCTTCTCGCGGGTGATGTTAGATAGCTGGGCTTCGGCAACGAGAGATTCGGCTTCGGCGCGAACTAGTTCCTGTTCGAGGACGACGATCTTGGGCGAGTTGGGCTCCTTGTATTTGAGTTGAGCGATCTGGTCGGCGATTTTCTGTTTGCCTGTCTTGGTATTAGTTGGTGGGCCAGATGGTTCGTTGCCTAGAAATACTCACGATCTCGACTAGGCTGTACCGATGCCTCGATGTTTCTGATACTTTTCATAGTGACTCGGTACTGGTCATAGCGATCGACATACTGATCTTCGAGTTCGCCAATTTCGTAGATGAGTACACCAAGCTTGTCAGTGACGTCAGAAACATCCTCGTCAGCGGCCTCGCCCCAGAGAGACAGTTGTTGCTAGATAGACATGTTAGCAAATTGTCATCTCGCGCTGTAGATAGCGTTACATACAGCGACCTCCATGCGCTCCTTCGCGACGAGCTCCAAGCTTCGCATCACATTCTTCTCCATCTTAACAAGTTGGGTCAGCTTCTTGGCAAGGTCGGGCCCGAAGGCGCCAGCAGCATTGCGACGGAGTGCATGTCCTAGCATTCTTGTCAGCCTATAGGACCTCATAGTGATACCTGAGAAAGTAATCTAAAAGGTGACTGTATGTTGGGGAAGTCTTGGGCAACTTACCAAATCCGCCCCTTCCAAATAGTCTGCCAGACTTGGTAGTCGATGGTGGGGGAGGGGGGTTCTGGAATCGACGAGGTTAGCTGTGTGTCATGAAGCGCATTGAACAAAGCAATGAGTCTTTACTTGGATCTGAGAAGCAGTAGGCGCCCGAGTCTGGCGCATAGAATATGTTCGATGCATCGTGGGAGGTGAATTGGCGATGAATCGTAAGATTGTTACAATGACGTGACGTGGATAGAGGCTGGGAAACAATAGTTCGGATGCTGTACGGAATGGAGCACTGGAATAAGAGATAATCGAGAGGCCTCGGTAACTTTGGGCTTGTTTCGCTTTAGGCAGACGTATAAAGAGTAAGTAGAGATTACTGAGATTACTGGTAGAGGTAGAGGTAAACGTAAAGGTAGAGGTAGCAAATTGTGAATACTAAAAGCTTTGTACGTTGTCGAGTCGAGAAAGTGGAGGGAAGTTAATAAAGGTGGACGGATTGGGACGATCGCATACGTAAGGTACACAACCTTTTTCTTATTTTCTATTTAAGAAACGGAAGATGGAGATGATGGCCCCATGGGTGAAGAGATGGGCATGGGGTTTTTCGGGGCGGGTTGTAGCGGGTTGGGCTGTTAGAAGCTCTGACAATCAAAAAGTGGAAACAAAAGAAATAAAGCTGGTTCCTTTCTGTGTCTACGTCATCGCTATCGAATTGTAGTCCTTTAGTTTTCAATAGGGCGAGGCTAGTCCTAATATGACAATTGACCTAAGCGGGTAGCGTGCTACTAGTGTCGATCCTTCTCTTTAGCAAAGACATTCAAGTCTTAGAAGATTAGAAGATCAATTGATGTCGTCTTCAAATACATATGTACTTAGGTACTTTCGGTGTGTTTCCACTTCAATAGCCATTTACATGTTGCATTCGTCCATATTAGCTCTTAACTAGGTAACTAGCTGCGCTCTTAAAGCAACCTTGGAAACCCGTCTACTATTGCTTGACTCAAGAAAAGTCTAAATGCCAGGAAGAGAACAATCATGAGACTATCTTCTTGTAATATAGGTACGTATGGTAATATAGGTACGTATGGTTATGTATGGCCATTGCTATCAAATTAGAAAGAGAATTGGCAACTAGGGGACTATAAATGTTTAACACTACCTAGGTGAATGAATAGAATAATTCAGTTTGACCGAGAACTAGAAAACGACAGCGTTGAATGTCATGTATCTATCGATAATTGCCTGGGTTATTTAGTGCAACCTTGACTTCCTAGGAAGTCAACAGACACATCATATGTTAGGTAGAGTGGAGCATGTGTTACCGTAGCCACAGAAGCAGCCACCCTCCTATTCCACTGATTAGATAAGGAAATTCATCTCGGGTCATCTCGTATCGCCTCATCTCATCAACGCGTCACTTAAAAGTTAATATTCACATTAAATTGTATTCGTTGAAGCATCTGCGCGACTTGCCTTATAATATTTCTTCATAATAATTACATAAGTATTCTTCATTCGTTGGTTCGTCTTACTTTAGCTCTAAATGGTTGCCATACTAATTTTATCGTAGATTCTTAAACGATTAATTTTAAGGGGTTCATCAAGGTTGTTAGGAACGCGTCCACATCTCTGGCGCGTCGAGCAGAATTGCCACCATCGCGACTATCTTTAACTTTCTTCACTGCACTTGAAGCTATCTGAGATCTGGTCTATGTTGAAAAAATGGGTGTACTACAATCGCATCCTTGGTAGATTCAAGGACGAGAGCAAGAGCGGCAAGGGCGGCAGGAGTGCACTGAATTAGACTTTAACGGTGTGCGCCCTAGCGGCAGCCGCATTGGCGCAATGTCGAGGAACCATATTGATTTAACTGCCGTCGTGTCTGACTCTGAAGATTCAAATGCCTTGGACAATACACCTAGAAGGAGTATGCAGTCACAATCGCAGTCACAATCTCAATCTCAAACACTATCTCAGTCGGGATCACGCACCCGCAAACTTACTAGCCCTCAACAATCTTCAGATCTGCAAGCAGCATTTTTTAAGGAGGACTCTACTTCTATCCGTGCCGCAACACCACCTAGACCAATAAAAGATTATGCATCAAACCCTGCCAGTCAGGATGGGAAGATGGCCTCACTACCGGTTAGATCGACTGGTAGCTCCAGGACTGCTCCAGATGCAACCCCCCCGTCATCTCATCACCGCCAATCCTCGGTCCAACGAACACCCAAGCACCATACTCCAAGGAAGCTCGAGTGGAACATCGACAAGGTCGAGGAAACTCTACGGAGCTTCTCAGACGAGATCGGTACAGACGGGGCCAATCTTACCGCACGCTTGATTCACATGGCTTGGAAGAAGGAGGCACCTGTGCAAAAGTTCACTAGCAAGAAAGATTGGTTTGCCGATATGAAGCGGACCCCAGTGGAAGCTTCAGGGAAGTCATCAGATACGATGAGAATTAAAACTAAGGTTTGTCTCTTGAACACATCAACCTGAGTATGCTGTAGGTTACAAAAGGAGTTTTCAACTAACGAAGGTATAGCAAGTAGGCCAAGGTAGATCCGGAAAGCAAGAAAAACGTGAACTTCATCACGTTATCTGCATCAAGACTAATGTCGAGATGGTCCCTTCTTACAGCTTCCATCATGTCGAGATTAAGAAGAATATCCTCTCCCCCAATACTATGCTAACCTATGTTCCTCATTTGCGAGATCTTGCGGATAATGAGGAAGGTGTCTATCGCTGTTGGCTTGAAAATTTAGAGAGCATGGACAAGACTTCCGGCTTTGCTACACTCAGCAGGCACCAGAAGGTGACTAAAACTATTAGAAAGGAGCGTGCCACTACTCTACTTCTATATCTCGATTCTTGGCTGGACAGACTTGCCATTGAAAACTGCACCAAGACTACACTAATCCGTTATATGGCGAGTCAAGGTGACAATGTCACCCCTCAGCAAAAGTCGAGTATTTTGAACTCGTATACCGATGAGCCTGGGTCTCCACGATCAGCCAAAGCAGTAAGAATCTTTACAGAAGCATTCGATCGAGTATTCAATTCTCCAGCTCTACGTGAACGGGCTGTACCTCTTCGCGACGTTCTCTTACTAGATAAGTCGGTCGATACCATCGTCGATTCTAAGAAATGGATGAAGGAAACTCCCAGCCAGACTAAAGTTGCGGAAGAGCAGACGACGGTCGAATCTTTCCTAGAAACATATGCGCTGCTTGGTTGCTTAGTATGCACTAGTCATTCCTGCGAGCATGGCGAATATGGTGTTGATAATGAGCGGAAACGCTTCTCTATCGAAGTAATCGGTGGTTTGTCGCCTATGATTCGCCAGCAACTTACGCAGAAGCCCAGAGAAAGGAGCGAGGATAGCTCTCTCACGCCTTCTAAGAAAAAAAAGCCTTGCGGCGAGGACTGCTACTTGACTATACGACCGGGAACACGAGCTAAAGGATGGTCCGACAGCGAGATAATGGTCCTCAGATCATTCATTTCAACATTAAGCAATACCAGCATTCCTATACAATGTGCCACTGCAGTGGCTACTGGAAGACCTTGCTGGGATGTTAACCGCCAGCTCGAAAAACTCGAACTCCCGAGGCCTATTATCAGCGCGTCCCCTCAACAACCTATTCAGGTTAAACCGTTGCCCTGGTATGATAGGAAGAGGAAGATGCTCATAGGGGACTGGCAAGAACATACCAACACTCACGAGCATCAGAGAAAAGACTTTTTCGATCCATGCAGCCACGAAGGACCTTGTACGTCCAAGAACTGTGGATGCGTCCAGAACCATATCATGTGCGAGCGCTTCTGTCGATGCACATCATCGATTTGTGCTAACAAGTTTACCGGCTGTGCCTGTCACTCTCAAGGGAAGACGTGCGTCTCCAGGCAAAAAGACCGGCCTTGTATCTGTGTACAGCTGAATCGCGAATGCGACCCCGCTCTGTGTGGAAGTTGTGGCGCATCCGACAGAGCCCACCCGGTAAACGCAGATAATGATTTTATGCATGCTACAGGATGCCAAAACTGCGCGCTGCAGCGAGGTAAGTCGAAGTCGCTCATGCTTGGAAAGTCTAAGATTGCCGGCTACGGGCTCTTCTCGACCGAGGATATTGCTCAAGACGAATTCGTCATCGAGTATGTTGGTGAACTTATCAGTCAAGACGAAGGAGTCCGCCGCGAGGCACGTCGCGGAGACGTATTTGACGAATCATCCAACTCATCGTACCTTTTTACCCTGTTAGAGCAGGAGGGCATCTGGGTAGACGCCGCCATATACGGCAACCTCAGTCGTTACATCAATCACCAAGAAAGCAACTGCAATGTCACGCCTCGGATTCTCTATGTGAATGGCGAGTATCGCATCAAATTCTCTTCTCTGCGCGATATTAAGGCCGGAGAGGAACTATTCTTCCATTATGGCGAGAACTTCCCGAATCTCACCAAGAAACTTCTGCAGGAAGAGAAGGACGAGAAGAAACGACGCAAAGCTAAAGAGCAGGCCCGCAAAACGGCGCAGGATGGGGAAAAGGTGAGGAAGAAGCCCGGTCGCAAACCGGGTCGGAAGCCAGGACGAAAGCCAGGACGCAAACCAAAGAAAAAGACATTTGCTACAGTCGAGTCGGATCCAGAAGATGACGATGATGGTCTCGAACCCTCAGAAGAACCGTTTCCCGACATAGATATCACCAAACCACGAAAGCGTAAACGTGCTATCGCTGACGACGAAGACTCTGACGAGGGTGAGTACCGCCCTGGGTCTGATTCTCAAGGCGGTGTAATGGTTGATGTTGGCGAAGCGTCACCCGCTCGGAAGCCATCGCGTTTTAGGAAACGATTAGGAGCTCCGAGAGCAAGGAAGGGCTTCCCAGCTGCTCCGTCTAAGCGCCGAAAAACAAAACAGGCCTCGAACGAAGATGACGAATCTAACATTACGCCGAAACGTCAACGGAAGCCACCGCGGCGAATCCTTGACGATGCCACCCTCGACGAGATCGACGATGCTCTGGTGGTAGAGCGCAAGCCTGTAGTAACTACGCCTAAAAAGCGAGGAAGGCCGTCGAACAAAGAGAGAGAGGAGAGGGCCAGGCAACTTGCGGAAAGACGCCAAGGAGACACGGTGGTCATAGGGGGCGCGCAAAACCCCCCTCCGAGCGGCGCGTCGGGTAGTGCCCAAGGCGTTAAGCGTTTCGGACACACGGAAGCGCGGCTCGAGCTAGACTCGGACTCGGCTGCCGGCGAGGACACGCCGTCCCGCGTGCGCACCCGGCGCCAGATTAACGATCAGGAGTCTAGTCCACTCTCGACACCCGGCTCCGAGATGGAGGACCTGGCGCGCGATCTCTCGGACTCTGACGCGCGCCCGATATCCAGGAGGGAACGTGTGCGAAAAGCCGCTAGTGGCGACGATGAGTACAACGGGAACAGCTGGGTTGATAGCAACGGTGTGAGACACCAGGGCGGCGTCAGCGACGATAGTGAAGACGAGGACGGCCTGCCGATAGATCGCTCGAGGCCGAGGCGGAAGCTGATACGGCCAACGAAGTTCAACGACTAGGTAGCCTAGGTCTTTCTAGGTGTCGAGCTCTTGCTAGCAAGTAATAATCTACATAACCCTGCAACTTCAAACTTCAAACCTGTACCATACGAGAAACACGGGGCAGAAAATGGCGTCACGGAACCTGCTGCATAGTATAGGGCATGCTGGGATAATCTGTCTACCGCTAGTTAGCCACTTAGCCACCTATCGGCGACTTTAGGAGCTGGCTGGCTGGTGTGTGCGTTAATTCAATGATGCGTTTTTATTACACCAAACTACCTACTTTAGATACCTTGCTGTTGTTCAGGGCAATTTAGTATCGTAGTTGATTTATAGACGTTGATTCGTCTATCCAATACCTACCTACACTTGTCTCTCTATGTACCTGTAGTCTCGTAATATCAACTCCCCCTCCCCCCCTATTCTTTTATCGGTCCTTCTATGAACACCAGATTCTTGTCCCTTTTCAATGCCGTAAATACAGATGTAGATATAGGGTGTGATACACAGCAAAAGGCAAGAGTATGTACTTCCCTCCCTCCCTCCCATCAAACCCATATCCCCGACTTTCCGTAGCTCTTCAACCCTACCCCAAGCCAAGCAATAGCATACGAAGAAGAGACATGAGGGGGGCGAGGGGTTGGCTGTACGGATGAATCGTGTCTCGGTGCCCGACTCGAGCTCCATTGGCCATGTTTCGTGTAGGAGGCCACGGTGAACAATAGCCAAGCATGACGAGGGGGACTTGGTAGCTGGTTCTCCGGAACTCGGCAAGGTGGGTGTGTGCTGTATAAAAGAGACATCACCCTCCCTCCTTGAAGTTGCACTCCGACTTGATACTACGTAGGTACCTTGGGGAACCAGAACTACTACACGAAAACCACTTCAACAGGTCTACATCGCTTCACATCACAAACTCACGCCACCCTCGCAAATACTTCATATCAGAAAAAAGCCACATAATTATTTCGTTAGCTACCTAGCTAGTAGTACTCGCGATATAGCCCATAGCCCGATCAATCCATCCACGCAGACGGACGAAAAAAGCGGCCGTGGAGCCTGCCCAAAAACAAGCAAGCAAGCGGCATACTCACTTCGTGGTAATTAACAACTGAAAAATCCCCGATAGTAGTTGTACACGATAACATGAAGGACCCGTAACGCGCCTTTCCCTTGCCTTCCCTTCCCTTTGTTTCCTGGAGGTACCGGAGCAGAGAGATAAAAAATACCCCCGTTCCCCTTTCCCGTGGAAGATCGCCGGTCAACTGATAACCTCCCGGGCTCTAGTTTATTGTTTGGTTCCGACCGCTGGTATAACAGAGTAGAAACCGTTTCTGGTCTGCTCTCTTCTCGTTCGTTCGCAAGGATTGCTACACCCTCGACTCTCGTTCCCATGGCACTGTCTCTCTATCTGCCTGCCTTGAAGGTGGGTTGACCGGGTTTAGTCCGATTTCGGCGTCAGGACTTGCCGTTAGGCTAGGTCCTTTCCCTTGCGCATCGCACTTCTTAGCTCTCTTCTAAGGGTGATACTGTTCGAGGCGAGAGAAGGCCCGCAGGCCTAAGGATGCGTCTGATCCATACTATAGAACTTTAGGTCTTTCAATTTCGTTTCCACGCGAAATGAATTCGTCCATATAATAGTCTCAAAGGGCCTTCGTTTACGTGGCCCTTCAGAGGAGTCTCTACACACTCTGGGGATACACGCTAGCAGGCTATAAGAGAAGAAAGGTCAGCCACGGTTCAGGTACACCCTCAAAAAAAAAGCATGCTAACATACCGGGCTGTTCAACATGTTGTTCCGTTTATTCCTGCCCTTCTTGATATGGCTCTTGAGCGCAGAAGAATCGAGAGGTTTCAGGAGTTCGAAGCTGCATAAAAGCTCCGAAGAAACGGACATAACAGCTCCCCAATTATCAAATTCGCCGCAATACTAGTAAGAGATCGTCAGTATACAGATCAAAATGTAGATGGGGGAGCTTTTCTTACGTTCGGCGCACTAAAGACAGTGACTAAAACCCTGTCGTTAAAGAATTCGTACCCGTCTTCGACAACCATGTGTGCCCGGCAGACAAGATCAAAATCGTGGGTCGCAAGGAAGTCGGTGATGACCTTCTTCCCAAAGCAGTAACTAACACCCCTTTCGTTGGCCTCCCAGTCCGCTTCCATATCGGCAGGGTCAGACCAGAGCAAGTCGTTAAGCAGACCGTAGTCTGGGACATCAGTAGGACGAGCAATGTTGCGAATATCGTCCATATGACTTAGTGCTGGAGACAGCCCGCCGTGAACGCAAAAGATCTTCCCCGCAACTATAGCGGCAATGGGAAGCGTATTAAAACAGTCGATAAACGTCTTCCAAATCTTTACGTTACATCTTCGTTTGCATTCGTCGTAAAACCCATAGACCCTCGTTACATTAGCGCATTCGTGGTTTCCTCGTAAGAGGAAGAAATTCTCGGGGTACTTGAGCTTGTAGCACAATAGAAGCAGGATGGTCTCTAGAGACTGCTTGCCCCTGTCGACGTAGTCGCCAAGAAAGAGGTAGTTAGCGCTTGGCGGGAAGCCGCACATCTCGAACATACGAATAAGATCGGTGTACTGGCCGTGGACATCGCCGACAATCTTGACCGGTGCATCAAGCTCTAACAATGCAGGCTGGGTTAGGAAGCATTCGCGGGCTCTCTGGCAGATGGCGACAATCTCGGCATTCTTGAGACAAACGCTCTTCGTTACCTTCCCAGCGTACGCAGCATCTAGGAGTCGCTTAATGAAATCGTCAAGGTCGATATCCTTGATGTCGCTCATAGCAACTCCAGAAGGCGAGTCATCCTTCGAGGAAGTCCCGGGCATCGATATAATTGGGTTAATAGTATTCTCCTTCTTTACTAAGATGGGTGCTCCAGGCTGCTGCTGAATGTGTGGGTTCGGGTTCACAACACCAGAGGGTGGTTGATCCGACACATGATCGACCTCACCAGAAGCTTGAGCGGCGTTGATATCGCCGTGGCCAGCTCTGATAGAAGCAGATTGAACAGGTGAAGGGGGTGGTTGCGTATCTTCAAGTCGCAAATTTGCTATATCCGGTGTTGTTGGGGAGGAGGGAGAAGCGAGTGAGTCAGCACGGCTTGTCCTCGATCTACTGCTGCGCGCAGATTTCACCGATGCCGCGTCTGACTTGTCGAGGGTATCTCCATTAGAAATAATCGCCGAGCTTCGCGGGCTATCCGTCTTCCCACCCCCGGGTATCTTGGATCGGAGATTTTTGAAGGAGCGGGTAGAATCCTTGGTTTCCGACTTTCCAAAGGAAGGATACGATTGCAGGTGTTCGGCACGGTCGCCGGAGGATGCGCCGCCAGAGCTCTTGGAGCCTCCTTCTTTCGACGTTTGGTTTCCCATTGTCCTTTGTCAAGTATCGAGTGTCAGGTATCAGGAGATCCTCGATAAATATTCAGGCCAGCTTCGCGATTCCAAAAAATAATAATTATCGAACCACCCAAACACAAGAATAGGCACAGATGCCTGCCCCAATGATGTGTCGTTCGTCTACGTCCAGGTTACTCCTAGGGAGGATGGAATAGTCGGTCAAGGACGGAGAGGAGGAGGGCTTCGGAGGAAGAAGTGGGAGCCGTTTTGTTCTCCGTCTTTGTAGCTATTTCGTATAGTGAGCGCCGACGTCTGGAGAGATCGGGGAGTTGCGGGAAGAGTAATCAGAAGTGAAAATGGGGTATAAAGTTCTGTCGCAGTGGAAGACGGAGTTGTCGGGGCGAAGAAGGTAGGACTGACAGTAATTGCGTAAGAGGCTATGTTGGTGAGGTTGAGGCTGGAGAAAATGTAATTAATCTAAAATGAAGGTCGGAATAATCAGCTATAGGGTACATGCGTATTGAAGTTGCACATGTATAAAGGTATCGGCAGTTGTCCAGTCAATCCATCGGAGGAGGGGTGAAAGGAAGCTGGAAAATTGATTGCAACGATAAATAAGACCGGAGAGTTGCGGAGTAGAGAAGGATGAGGTAAGAAGATGTGCGAAGGGAGGGAGGTTGATAATGATGACGATCACGAAGGTTTGGGACCGGTCTCGTCTCTAGGTATATTTTTTTTTTCTTTCTACTCCTCTCTTCTCCTCTTCTTTTTTGGGGATAAGACAACCAAAATTCAAGGGAAAATGCGGGGAGAAGACTCTCGTCTACACTCCTTCAGAGAATGCGGCGAACGTGTGGATGAGTAAGGGTATGGGTATGGGTATTAGGTATGGATGTATGGATGTAGGTATGTATGTCGGCCGCGGGCATGTATGTATGTATGTAGAGGGAAGATAAGACAACATGGGGATAGGATATAACCAAGGGGTCCCTTGGGGCCAAGACAGAGGTCAGAAGAACGTGCTAGACTCTAGTGGATCTTTTGGCCGCGGCGCCAAGCAACGAGGGTAACCGTCTCACCGTATTATACATACAGGTCAGTACTTGACGTGTACCTAATGGAGAAACTACTACATATGTATGTGTATGTAGTATGTATGTGTAGTATGAGTATGAGTAGACCAGTAGGCCAGTAGACGAGTAGCCTGATCTGATTCCGATAATTCGAGAATTGTGTTATACACACGGCAAGATATGCCCCAAGGTCGAATGGATCGTTGAATCGTTCGTTTGTTCGTTCGTTCGTTCGTTTTGCTCGACTGTTCGTGTGGTCGTTCGGTTTATTTATTTATTTTTATTTTTCTATCTTCTTTTTTTTTTTTCTCTATGCGCGCGCAAGCTAGAGAAAGCGATTGGGTTTTGATGTTGGGTGTAACGACGAGGCGAAAGGTCTCGTTGCAGTTCAAGGTCCTTGATGACGACAAGGTTGGTCTGGATGTTGGACTAGATTGGCCTGATTGCTACAATGCAAGATTTTTGCAAATAGAAATGTGTTGCTTTATTTAGGAGGGGTCTCCGCGGTTGTGTATGTTAATTTTTCTCTTTGAGTTGCCCCTGGTTGGGATCGGGTAGGACAATGAATGCAGCACGTTGGAATTTCAGGCTTCGTGATAAGTTGGCTAAGTCGGTTGAGGGAGGAGGGAAAGAACAGAAATATGTATACATAGGTAAGTAACAAATAGTAATAATAATAATAACAATATCCGATAATGTAATCTCTATTAATGTATAGTGTATAGATATGATAGATACGTGTGTATGTGTGTATATCAATGTGTATGTAAGTATGCGTAGATACCTTTTTAATTCTAAGGTCGGATGTGAGGTAGCTGCTTTCCACTTTCGAATGGTCCGTGACGCCGTCCGACTGGCGCGGGCAACTTGCAGCTAGACTTCTACCTAAGCAATTTAGTGGGAAAGTGCAAAGTAAGAAAAAAGTAGGTAGGAAAGTACCTACATACCCAAATACCAAACGTACCATCCGTACCAGACCGCTATGTAATTTTCGGCGGGGCTCCGTCCTTCCGGCTCGAGTCAAGTCGTCTAAAGTTGCTCGACTCCATTATTTGTAAGTCGACTTTGTCGTCGGTTTTCGGTTTCTATTTTTTTTATTGATAACAAAGAAATCCTCGGAGGTGATGAATTTTTAGTGTCTTACACGCGGCTCATCTAAAAATTATAAATTGATCGTGTGGGGTTGGAGAGGCAAAAGCTCGACAATAATACGTCTCCTTTAACACCCAGCATGCCAGGTACGGTAGGAGGTCAGGCCCCTCCCCCTACCTTACCCTACCTCATAGTGCCTAACGCTCCATTAGGTCGACGACGTTGCGGGATAGACATGGTTGAATGGACGACCGAACGGGCATTTCTGGCAGATCAAGGTGACATGCAGACGGGAACAATCTAGTAAAATATATTCAATCTCCAATGAGAATTACTCAACTGCGTCGATCAGGGAACCTCGATGACACCTACTGCAAAGATCTCAACTGCGAGCCCGGCTTTTGTTCGTCACTTTGATTTATATTGCCTATTACGGACAGTGGCAGTTGCTTCTGGTTGTCCGATAGGTAAATCACCTTAACAATCCATGTTTCGTTTCATATTGCTGACATTTGGTTTTATTTTATTTTATTTTATTCTACATATAAATCTTCGTATACCCCGACTTCTAAAGGGAGTGTGTGGGTTTTGATATCACAATGCTTGGCGGTGGCAATTACAAAACACTCCGTAGCACCACAGGCGAGCATCGTACACTTCTCGACCGTCTTGGCTTTGGCTTGTCAGGACTGCTTACTTGGCGTCTGTCGTCCCAACTCGGTTTATCATTTCTATTGGAGTTCGCCCAAAGCTTGACACTGCAATTAATACCGACATCGTGGCAGTTGCATACACTCCAGCCTCTAACATGTTCGGATTGATTAGCCAAGAACACGTTGTAGATAAGTAAAAGCTTACAGGCAGCTCTTGTGCTTGATAAAGAAAGGACCCAATGGGAACCCTATGCGTTAGCTCGTCTCGCGTGCTACCGAATCACCAACCGCATATACCATAGGCAGTGGAATATGAGAGATATACTCGTTCTGTCGTCTAGTCTTTCCTATGTTTAGGTTGGTTTTGACCTTTTGGCCCAAGGGTATGTTCTCATGCGTCATCAGGAAGTACCAGTACCCTTAGTATCCCCTATGGAACAACTTAGTGGTATGGAGTTGGACAGTCCATTGTGCCTTGGGCCATGGAATACTCTCTGGAAACGAAACACAAAGTTTAGGCATTGATAGTGCATGTCCATCCTAATGTAGCACTACTTACTGTCATGTTCGACAGCATCAAAAGCCTGCACTCTAATATTTACGAGCCAATGTCGTGAGATGTCTCCGTCTTCCGTCATCGAGCAGTCGTGCCATAAATAAGGTGCTTCCGGATGCTTCTAGTCAAATGTTAATTGGACCATTGGGGTAGGACTACTTACAACCGTACTATCATATCAGTTTTGCCGGAGACGTACAGCTTCTTAATGGAGAAATTCTTTAATAGGTAACGGATTGTAGTAAGTTGAGCAGAGACCTATGGTAGCTTCGGGCCGTTGACGCAACTATCAACATCCGCAGTTGGCTCCGAACTGACCCGGTCCGTCGGTGCATTCCGGATCCGGTAATGGTCTAGAATTCAGAGGCCTCCCACTTTTTCAAATGCGGCCGGTAGGGCTGTATATTCGATGCTCCGGACCACGTTCTTCGGGACCCGGTAGTCGGCAGCACGAAAGCGGTTACTAGCTACCTATAGATATGCTGCTATGTTGTGCCTCGGCAGTATTTAGCAATCCGGAGAATTCCATAGCTTTTAGGTTATCGTAAGGAAAGGTCTTTTTGAACCTTGACAGCTTGATAGTACTAGTAGATTACGTACTATTTCAAGCCACAGCCATTGGACTTTTAGACTTCCTATTTTTAGGTACCTTTTGTCAGAGATCGACTCCCAGTCCTGCCTTAGTGGGTTTAGCATAAACCCGCCAAGATCCTACTAAGTGACCAAGCCACATCTGAAGAGCTGCAAGAAGCTGTATCGGTTCCAATTCACGGCTCGAGACTGGGGTTTCTCTTGAGTCTCCGGATCCCCCTTTCAATCCTTCTTGTTTCCGTCTTCAATAATACTCCTTATTGCTATCATGTAATTTAATTCATGATTGAATTATTATTGTCTGAAGTCCCGATCGTGAATATTCTATCTACATAGGTGTATCCGAGCCGTCTCGGAAAATCGGCAAAAATGTATGTCTTGGCCGGTCTCATATGACCTCGGGGCGAGACAGAGTGAAGAATCGAGATAAGATGGGGACGCGTCAAGGGCATTGCCTCTCCGAACTTTGTGTGGTGATGACGCCACAAAAGCCCAAAGCCCACGCCAAAGCCCACGCAGCTCGACCACGCGGGATACACGATACACGCAAGAATACGCCCGATTCGAATAAATTGATCAGATTCAAAAGCCTCTAAAAATTTTTGACTAGGATCACTAGCCACGCTGATCTGCATTTCCCCATTGTAGGTTTCTTGCGATTCTGCGAGAGTTTGCGAGTTCGACGCGGCCCCTCCACTTATTCTTCATTTTTCTCTGCCCTTTTCGCCTTTTTCGTATCCGACGATGTTACCCTGTTACCCTTCCGATCTGTGTTTGATTGCTGCGGCACACACGAAACAACCGTCCTGCAGTCTACCAATCTGCCAGTTTGTTTAGTCTGTTTAGTTTGTTTTTATCTGATGCTCTGCTACATATGAATACCCTGATACCTACAGGCAGCTAGGTACCAACTCCAAGTAACTCTCAGACTGCCGAGACTATCTATGTAATTTAGGCCCTGGTCGATCGTCTAGGCCGGAATTGCGATATGCTTTAAGGGTGGCATTGGTCTTTTGTATGAAAAATTCAGATGTCACCTACGGCATCCATGAAATCCTTTGAATGAAATTTCTCAGCTGCTGCAAGCCTTTATCTTGTCTCATCAAACTGCACTTCTAGGTATTTTTAGTGCTCGTAAGGGGTTTAATGCCTAAAACCAGCCTGATGAAGCGTTCCAGTCGAGTATTAGGTAAAAGAAGAACTCCCGTCCAAGTTGTTAGACTTGTTTTGCTTATGAAGACAAAATTCGTCATCTCATGATTTTTCCGCTACATGTCTCGCATACTAATCCATGGATCAGCAATATCGAATATCAATCACTGGAATACGGAGGAACTGGTCGGGTACCTAGGTGGTTAGGCTACTATGTAAAGTGACTAGTTGAACATCTGAAGTGACTTAAAGTGGTACGGCTGATATGGTTGGATGAGTGATATCTTTTTCAGCGGGGTATCATTCTCGTCTCATCCTCTAATTGGCGAGTTTTCAGGGGGGGCTGAGCAATTGGCCCTAACAAGAAATCGACCAGGTGAGCTGACGTCGACTTGGAAGGCGTCCCCCTCCCCCCGCCGCGTCTCAATGCTGTGTTGGCAGGGCTTGTGTAGCCCCGGGAAACTGCGCCACGCTTGCCTTTCAGTCCTGCCAGTACTTGATCGTCCTTCTATTGACACTTTACTGCGTAATAAATACAACCGTCTTACGCTCTCTGACCTACCACCTTATTTTAAGTCTCATCACTCTCGTACTACTACAACAACATCAACTTTATTTATTACAGTCGCCGTTGTCGGGTTGGTCTTTGCTTTTCCATCATCGACTACTATCGTTTATCAGAATAACGGCCACATTCGTTAATTAACGATTAAGAACTATAACACATCTTATCGCGTCGCGCACAGACTAATCAAGCCATGGGTATCGGAAGATATGTTTGTGTGGCTCTGCCATTCATATTAACAGTCGGCAGCATCATTTGCATGTTGATTGCCGGTCTCACTGGTGTTGCCAACAACAGCCTTTACCTCTTCCAAATCGACACGACGAACGTCAGCATCGATGCTTCCACGCTCGAGAGTCTAATTAGCAACATTAGCAGTATCGAGAGCGCACTTAGCTCTCGCTCCCCGAAACCGATAGATGTCGCCAGCATCATTAGCAGTCTCACCGGCAGTGGCAGCAGTGACAGCAGTGGAAACATCACGGCAGCCGAGCTTGGTATTGATAAGCTTTACGATATCACCCTATGGAACTACTGCAGCATCTCGGCAAATGGAACCGACAAGAACTGCACTCAGGCGAAGTTCAACTGGGCCGAGACAGACTTCAACACTACCTTCATCGACGAGTTCGGCAGCGAGCTTGGCGTTAACATTACCATTCCCCAAGAGATTAAGAATGCCTTGAACACTTTCAAGCCTCTTATCAAGTGGACCGAAGTTGTCTATATCATCGCTATGGTTGCTCTTGGCCTTGAGCTGGTTATTGGTCTATTCACTGCCTGCTCCCGTCTAGTCTCATGCCTGACTTGGCTCATTTCTGGTATCGCTACTCTTGCCGTCATCGCCGCCTCCGCTATGATGACTGCTTTGGCCGTCGTTGTCGTTGGTGCCGTCAAGGCCGCTATTGGCAAGTATGGTGGTGACGCTAGCTGGAACAACAACTTCTTGGCCTGCATCTGGATTGGTGTTGCCTTCGCCCTTGGTGCTAGCTTGTTCTGGCTCTTCTCCATCTGCTGCTGCGCGCCCGACCGTCGCCCCCATGCTAGTCGATCTCGTGGCGGTCCCGAGGGCGAGAAGTTTATCCCCACTGGCTCGTACGCACCGCTCGGTGAGCAACGCAACTCTGGTTACAACTACGGCGCCCCACAGCGCGGTGGTGCCCGCTCAGACCTGGCCTACGAGCCTTACTCTCATGCTCATTAAACGTGGAGGACGTATAGGAAAGGCGGGAAACTCAGTGCGCGATTGGCCCATTTGGTCTAAGGGCTGTACTATTTGCATTGTGTCGGCGTTAGGGCTTGGGAATGACAAGACTGGATGAAAACGCGGTGTTTTCGCGAAGTTACTAGGCAGAGAGTTAGACGGATGGATATTTCTGTTATGAACGGGATACCCGGACTATTATGATAGTGTTCAATTTCGCATATAATGAACCCTTATGAAGAATTAAGAAAAAACTTGTCCCTTATGTAATAAGTGAAGATTTGAAATTTGCAAGTTATGAGCAAGGTAGCTTTAAGACTTAGTTGTGAGAGACCAACCAATCACGTGGTTACCTACCTGTTAAAATATTAGAATTTTCCCAGAAACTTTATAAACTTGGACAGGTGCGTAATGACTAACTTATTTA
This sequence comes from Annulohypoxylon bovei var. microspora, assembly GCA_022836615.1. Taxonomy (NCBI): domain Eukaryota; kingdom Fungi; phylum Ascomycota; class Sordariomycetes; order Xylariales; family Hypoxylaceae; genus Annulohypoxylon; species Annulohypoxylon bovei. Next base: position 178,988 of record MU405217.1, on the reverse strand, counting down.
AGCCATGGGCAAGAAATCGGAATTCAAACTCAGATAATTTATCGTGCAGGCACATGGCAAGAGAGCCAAATAGTCTACCCGATGTCTCGTGAGGTGAGTATAGCGTATGCTGTTCAACCGATAAAATTATATGCGCCCCGCCAAATCACCCACCTACTTATACCCCACGTCTATATACTGACTCCCTGTACAGCTGGCTGCTCTAGGCCGCCTCCGCCGAGAACATATACTAAATCCTATTACGGCGTTGGCATTTTACTCCTCGTTGACAGATGGGCAACAATACCTCCTGGCCGGAGAAGACACGGACATCAAGGTTTATCATGTCCAAACCTCTCGCCTCTGTGGGCAGTTGTCTGTGTTCAGGGCCCAATCTATTCATGGCATCGCCGTACCGCCGGCAGACATATCCCAGGAGCCTAGTTTGATCCTTATCTGGGGCGGACACTCCGTCAAGGTTTTACCTAGAAATACCATCGAGAGCCTCATCTCGGGACATGGTAGCGAGCAGGGTCTAACGAGAGGTGCCGCTGAGACAAGAGCACCAGATTGGATTTTCGACGGAAGAATATCACCCTTCGGGGACGATAGTATTATCCTGCTTACTGCCCACAATGAGGTTATCCAAGCCCATGTAGATCCAGGCCGGAGTTTACTCGTCTTTGACAAGATCCGGTCCCCTTCAAGGCCAATCCTGTATTCAGGTAATTTCTTCTGGACATCAAAGGAATGCGTACTCGTGGCCGCTGGTACAGTTTTCGGCGAGATATTAGTCTGGAAATGCTACTTGGATGTATCAGAGCAAGAACAGGATTGTGAGATTCTCTTCGTATTCACTGGCCATGAAGGTTCCATCTTTGGGGTCCACATTTCACCCGAGATCCGGATTTCGACAGGAGAAAACCTGAGACTGCTGGCGAGTTGTAGCGACGATAGGACTATTCGAGTTTGGGACATCACTGAAAGACACGAGTCCAAGGAACAAAAGCGGAGCGGGTATGACACTCGTGTATCAGGCGCGCGGGAGACGGGATTTGGCAACAATGTAGAGGCTTCGGCTCACGATGACCTTTCAGCAAGGTGCCTAGCTACGGTTATGGGTCATGCTTCGAGAATATGGCAGGTCGAGTTTCCACATAAACAAACTTTATCCCAGGCTTCTAATATTGTTGAGCTTTACTCATTTGGCGAGGATGCTACGGCCCAGAAATGGAATCTCTCCATAGGCTTACCACTATCTGGGTCTGATGCTCCTAGTGTTTCCCCTATAAAATTCGCTGCCAAGTTTACGCACCAGTCAACTTTCTCAAATCATAGTGGGAAGCATATTTGGTCCCACGCTATAACATCCGAAGACGACGATATACTCGTTGCGACTGGCGGCTCTGACGGAAAAGTCGCTCTTATAGGAGACGGAATAAAATGCGATCCATCCAGTTTGACAGATGGCAGCCAGACAATATATAACAAGAAAGCCATTGCGTGGTCTCTTGCAGATGTGTTACGATCATCCCAACCAACCGGTGCGGCGTTAGATATCAAAAAGGAGTTTGATGCTATTTTAGATAATATTCCCTCGCCATTGCGGAGTATTAAAACTAAAAATGCAAAGGAGGCTTTCAATCGATACACCTTCATTTCTGATAAGCGGCTACTTGCTGCGACTAACTCAGGCCGAATTTTCGCTGGCTCGTTCGAGAATGAGCTGACATGGATAGAATTGGCCCTCCCTGACGAAATTGGCCAGATAATCTTCTCGCACGCTTTACATGGGGCATCACCAACACATCCACTGGCATTCATTGGTACAAGCAATGGTTACATATACTACTATAGCGAATCGGGAGACCGATCTCTTCAGTCACTGACCAAGATAGATGGAAAGGTTGCTGATATCTTTTGGCTATCCAATGCCAGCCCAGAATCTAAGAACAGCCAGTTCCAAATTTTCGTTACTATCCTACGCAGTACTGATGCTGCCATTATCCACGTTGACCCTGATTCCCTGACAACAAACCGAATTAGGGTCACTTTGGAGCCGGGCTTCATGGTCACTGCCGCGGCGTTCACCCAAGGATATCTCGTCCTTGGGTCGAGAAAAGGAATTATTGCTATCCTCAGTCAGGAAGAAGACGGTACTTATTCCGTTATTAGTACAATCGAGGTACATAGAGACGAAGCTATTACATCGTTACTACCTCTTCATGGTCGGGGCGACCGGCCACGCAACCACATATTGAGCACGTGTCGCGACGGCAAGTATAGGATCCACGAAATCGCAGAAAGGGCTCACCAATCCGTCCCCTTGCTTATTCACGAGGCCTTACCACCGTTCGTGTCCTCAGTCGAGGGGGCCTGGCTGGCCAATGGCGGCGACGGGGGCAGGGACCTCATGCTGTGCGGTTTTCGGAGCAGCAACTTCGTGGTCTGGAACGAGACTAGGCGTCACGAGGTCGCCACGGTAGATTGCGGGGGCTCTTCTAGAAGCTATGCTTGGGCGCCCATTCGATCCCAGCCCGACGGGTTTCGGTTCGTCTTCACGAAGGCGGGGCAGATGCACGTCTTCTCGCAGGCGCGAGCCCCCCATAGGACGCTAAAGCTAGGGGGCCACGGCCGCGAGATCAAGGCGGTGAGCGCTTCGTCTGGGCGCTACGTCGCTACCGCGGCTGAGGATACCGTTATCCGGATCTGGGAGTACGGTCGCAGCGAAGGTGAATATTCTGGGCTCCGGTGTGTCGCGGCGCTGGAAAAGCATGCGACGGGTATCCAGGCCTTGAAGTGGTACGGGAACGAGTACCTCTTTAGTAGCGGCGGCAACGAGGAGTTCTTCGTGTGGAGGCTGAATACGCTGGAGAGCGATGATTTTGCCGGGCTCGCCGTCGTGTGCGAGGCTGTGTTCCCGGACCGGTCTGAGATTGGCGACGCGCGGATTACGGATTTCGACGTGACTTGCACCGCAAGCGATGGTGATGTCGCATGCGAATTCTCTATCTCTATGGCGTTGTCGAACTCGACATTGCAAACGTACTCCTATACCAGGGAAGCCGGGTTCCGTCTTCTTGGAAGATCAACGTATACCGGAGCGTGCCTTACGCAGGTTCGACATCTGGGTAGACATCACATTTTGACTGCGGCTACAGATGGACATCTGGCTATCTATAACAATACAAACCAAGCAGCAGATGCAGAAGCAGACGCCTCTTTGCCTATCGTCACAACGCTCCACCAAAATACCATCAAAGCCCTCGACGTGCGCCAGATAACTGCCGCCGTCGACGGGACCTCAGCCGAATTCCTCGTCGTCACGGGCGGCGACGACAACGCGCTGGGAGTCGCGCATATCTGCATTTCTCCCACATCGCCCCTTTCACCTTCTCTTCCCACCCCCACTTCTTCCGCTCGTCCCCGGGGAGACACATCAACAGCCACAATCCAAAGCAAATCTGTCATCCGCTCCGCCCACGCCGCCGGGATCACAGGCGCGGCCATCGCGCGCCTCGACGCGGACAGCGCTATCGTTGTCACGGGAAGCAACGACCAGCGCGTCAGGGTCTGGCGGGTGCTCGGTTTACGCGGGAAGGAGAACGAGAGGGTTAGAGCGCAGTTGCTGGAGGGTCGGTACAGCGCTGTGGCTGATGCTGGGGGGCTGGAAGTTTTTGGAGATGGTGATGAGGGAAAGAAAGTGATAGTTGTAGGCGTCGGTTTCGAGATCTGGGACTTGCGGGTTTGAGTTATGAGAAAGGGTAAAAGGAGTCTCTTATACAGAGGAATGCAAGTAAAGAAGAAAAGGGGTTAGGTGCCGCATATTTGAGCCTATAGAGTCGGGGTCATATTAAAAGGCGACGGGATAACATGATATCCAGTTCAGTATATCGAATGCCATCATCTTGAGAAACACCCACCCTCGATCTAGCTTCAACGCTTATGTAGAGCGCAGTTTCTCAAAGTCATAATCCACGACTGGCACTGGTACTCGTTTCTCTTCTCGCCTAGCTAAACACACGCGTACCCCATCACTCATCATCTCAGCATAATTCTAGTCCACACAAGACAGTCATATTTCATGGTCAGATTCTGATTTAGATTACTACCTAGGTACATACATACAAGTAATGCGTGAGCAGGCGGATTCCAAGGGATATATATGTATATGCAAGTATATGTCAAAACATCACTTCATACTGCCATCTTGTCTCGTCTCATCACCAACCCATGCTGTGACTGTTGACCGTGCCGTTGACCGACCAACCGATCCCCAAACCAGACCAAATCCCATCAAACCCCCTTACCCAAAAAAAAAAAAAAAAAAAAACACCTACGTGACCCCCGAAGCCAGACATTGGAAGCCGGCAAGAGCAGAAGCATCAGCATTAGATGTTTTTTCTCAAGAAAAAAAAACCCCGAACCGAACGTGAATAAATCAGTGTGAAAAAAAAACTAGCCGCGAGCGCCGTTATGCCGAGTTCTCGTGTGTATAATATGCGTGTCTTGTGTGCGTGCGTATCTCTTCTCAGATTGCTCCGGATACGTCGATGAAACTCCCTTGAGTGGTGGAAAAAATCTATGTATAAAATCTCCCGGTCCGAACTTTGCGCGCTACGTCGTGAGGGACGTAGATGATGATGATGATGAACAATGATGATGAATGATCTGCAAAATAAAAAACGAATGGAGGAAAAAATCATAATAAATAAACGAATAAATAAGATTAATCAACACCGACCCCCTGAACCCTTCTTTTTGATGATCAGCCCTGGTTGCAAAGCCTACCACCCAACACCAGATGGGTGCCAAACGCCTTGCATGATAAAACGTGAAGCGCGAATTGCGAACCAATTATGATTATAAAAGATGAACAAGAAATCTTGGAACTCTGTATGCTCAGCGTTCTCTTCTCGGAAATGTTTTAAGATGGTGTTTAATATTGTTATGACTATCGTCTATGCTGCTGCTGTAGTGTCGACGTAAGGCGTATGAATCGCGACGAGCTGTTCTATCCTCGGTATGAGCTCGGGCATGCGGAACGGTTTAGAGATGACATCGTCCTGGACAACTTGTTAGCAATTGTTCGTAAAATTTTTGGATCAACAATACGTACAACCCCCGCGGCCTTGGCGTTCTCTATTTGTTCTGGCCGCGCGTACGCTGTAACGGCGATGATGGGAATATGGCTGACAATCGTTCCGTTACGTTCCAGCTCGCGAATCTTACGAGCGCAAGTCATGCCGTCCATTACAGGCATTTCGAGATCCATTAGTATGACCGAAATATCATCTCCTGACTCTTCCTTTCCGGTCCAGTATCGCGACTTCTGTAATACCTCTAGGGCTTCGCCTCCGTGGTTGGCAACTTTGGTGCTATTCCCAACATTGCGAAGCGATCTCTGGAGCACCTTTTGGTTTACTAGGTTATCCTCGACGATCAATACATCGAACAACCGTCTACCATCTTCCGAATATCGTGCCTTGGAAGCAAAACTCTTACTAGAGTTAGTTAGCATATCGTAGGGAGCGAGTTTAGGCTGTCGTGTCTCGATAGTCGTTGAGGATCCTGGGGCACGGGTAAGCGGAGGTGCAGTCGGCAATGCGTGCGTGTCGAGTGATGGGGTATCTATCTTCCTGCTCTGGATATAGAAGGAAAATGTACTGCCAATGCCCTTCCGCGAAGTGACACCGATCTGACCACCTTGCAACTCGGTCAGAATTCTAGAGATGAACAAGCCTAAACCTGATCCGCCATACTGAACATGAGTCCGAGGGGTGGCTTGAGAGAAGCGTTGGAAGAGAAGTTTCTTCTCATGCTCATCCAGGCCTCTGCCCGTGTCCTGAACGGAGAAATGGAGATTAATCTTTTCTCCGTCGCCCCATTCACCATGATCGGTAAGATCGTTCTTGTCGGCACGATCGCTTGGGAAATAATCAATGCCTAAGTCAGCCATCCCTAATACCTCACTGGACGCATCGAGCGTCACTACAATCGACCGATTAGGACGAGACTGCGTGAATTTGATGGCGTTGGTCATCAGATTAATCAGGACCTGCAAGAGTCGCGAAGGGTCAAGCTTAACCCAGTCGATGCCGAGGTCTAGATAGCGATTCTTGACTTGGAACTTCATCTCAATACCGTTCGTATTTAACTCGCTCTCGAACATTTTCATGACACGATGCACGACAGATAATGGCTGTACATCGACGGGAGTCACGAGCAGAAGTTGCGAATCCAGCTTAGAAAGCGTGAGGATATCGTCGACTATCCGCTTTTGGTGGCTTGCGCAGAGAGTTATGGTACTCGCTGCTTCCATGCAACCCTCCATCGCGAGCCTCAGGCTCTCGCCTTGCTCGCCGGCCTCTGCAGGTTTGAGGTTTGATAGGGTTCCAGCGATTTCGTCTGCGCATTGGAGAATCGCACTGAGAGGATTACGCATTTCGTGACTCGTGATGTCGATGAAATTCTCTTGCTGCCTCTTGAGCTCGACCGCTTCCTCCCGTCGCTGCATCTGAATCTGTTCGGCTAATTTCTGTTGCGAGATATTCGTGACGCATCCAAAAATCCCCTTGATACCACCATTGGCGTCTCTCTCCGGGTACGCGCTCATCAACACCCAGGTGTCTATCAGATTTTCACCTTCGTGGCGGGAGCATTTAAATCTGAACTCGTGGGTGATCGCAACCTTGTCCCTAAGCAGGCAACGCCATATCGATTCTAAAGCAGGTCGATCCTCTGTTTTGACACTTTGCATCCAACTGTTTACGCTCTGCGACCTGTTGTGTCTTGATATATCCCACCACATATCATTGCAGTAAATAATATGGCCTAAATAGTTAGCGATGAACATTCCCACAGGTGCAAATTCGGCCATTCTCGTAAACTTGAGCTCGCTTTCTTCAACCTCCTGCGTCCTTAAGTGTAGCTGCTTTGTCAACTCTTGACGATCTTCGGCGGCCATCTGAGCAGCCTTCTGACCACGCCTTATCTCTTCTTCGAACAAGACGACGGACGCCAGCGAGGTCGCAAGTTGTCGAGATAGGAGGTTTATAAAGAGCTGGTAGTCATCATCGTACGGCCGCCTCGGGTTAACGCCCATTACGATAAAGCCTACTACGCTCTCGCTACCGGTGGTCGGATGAACGGGAAATATAACGATAGATTTGCATGCGTCGCCTGGTCCTCTCCAAGCTAACCCGTCCATAAGACCTTCGGGGAGGGACCCGTCTCCTGCAGACAAGATTACAGGTTGTCCCGAATTCGACATAGATTCCCGCATGTACGGAGCAAAGCCTTCGTTGCTTGTCCTGAGGTTGAGGGATTCTACTAACAAGGAATGGTTTTGGGGCACTCCCAGAGAAGCCTCGAGCATCAAGAGAGGAGGGTTTACCCAGCTTCCCGAGTGCATAGATGATACATCGCTCTCAGACTCCTCGGTTACCGAGTAAACTAGGTTGAACGGCACATCATCTTCATTGTAGTCGAGACCCAGGTTGACCTGACTCCAGAAGCTCTTAACATCACGGGCTAGAGCAGTCTTTTCTCCCACCTCGCGCAGTGTTAACATTCTCCTCTCGGCTATCTTTCGTCGAGTATTCTCGAAAGCAGGGTTAAATAGACCAACAACGGAACCATCACTACCAACGAGCGGCACAATCGACCACGAAAAGAACGTTTCCTCATCGAAGCCATTGCGTCTTATAATGAGACGGTCGTCATTTTTCATCGTGGCCTGACCAGATTTCCAGGCGCTCTCGAGGACGGGCTGCAACTCAGGCCAGATCTCACCCCAGGCGACCTTATAGCTCTGGCCCATGAGATCGGGATGTTTCGCGCCCGCTACGGCAACATATGCCTCGTTATATATGGTGATAAATTCCGGCCCCCAATACAATGCCACGGGATTAGGGCTACCCATAACGAGATTTGCCATCTGTCGGAGTTCTGTTGACCAGTCTTCAATTGGTCCGAGAGGTGTCGATGCCCAATCTCTCGAACGAGCGAATTGTATGTGCTCTGGGAGGTCTTCAGTGCAAGGTATCCGAGTCCAGTCGAAAGAAGGTTGTGATACATCCGGGGGAATGGTAATAAGATCCGGCGTCATCTCACCGTCATGCTGCAGTGCCAAGTTAGTTCCGCCATCGCTAATCGCATCCTGCTGAACCGAATCTTCAGTCTCGATAAGGTTAGCATTCCCAAAGTAATCTCGATCGGGTATTACGATATCACTAGGTGTTTTGATCTGGGCGCCCGGTGTTAGGTCACGAGCACGCGAATCGACGCTGGCCTCACGATCCAATAAAGGATCAGGGGAAGTCCGCGCAATCGAAGCAGCGCTGGTATTTGCACTAACAAATCTGTACCGATTCCTAATAGTTGAGCAAGTCCAATTATACCCGCCATAATGAAACGAGGGTAGGAAAACATCAACTCCATCAGGACTGAGGCCCCCTGTTTTCACCCACGCCTTGAAGGTGAGAAACTCATCCCGCACTTCCACACCGTCCCGAAATTCCACAGAAAGCAAATTGCGGATAGGCTCAGAAACTTGAAGGGCCGGATTTACGTAAAGAAGAGCAAGCGGTTCGGGGGTGCCGCTAATCGGAGATAGGCCGTCAACAATGAAAGTTGGTCTATCGTCGCGCTCTAACAATTCGAGGACACCAATTCCTTGCAAGGCTTGCAATCCCGGGATAGTGGCCGCCGACTCGGGACTTCGCGCACGGTTCCCGGCATCGATAGAAGACCAACTACTCGGCGTACTGGACGACCTCGCAGGACTCGCAGAGCTCACCGTGCCCCGGGCGAGTTTCAAGGTCGTCACCTCCGTACCATCCCGCACACTCCTCAGCATGGTTGCCCCCTCGGATCCAGAAAAACTTGGGGGCCTAACAATCAGCGGCCTTTGCTTGTGCGAGAAGAATAACGGGGACGTAAGACCGTCGGGAAGCTTCGGGGGAAACGCGGGCCTGGCGAAGGGGCCGAGGTCGATCTTACGGGGCGGCGTCAGTCGAGCGCGAGGCCGTTTTAGCGCACGTCGACCAGGCGGCTGTTCGTCAAGTTCGTTATCCGACGACCTCTTCCCTTTCCCGTGCGTCGACGCGGTGCGGTGCGACTGTTGCACTGCGGTATTATTTGTCCAGCTCGTCCTATTTACCCACGGTCTCGTACTTGACTCGTTCGGCGAGGGCACCTTTGAGTCCCCAACAATCGACTGATGATGAGGGGAGGCCGCGGGGGTTAAACCATACTGTCCAATTTCCGTCGAAATCTCCTCTAGGATACGATTTACAGGTCCAATGGCGGCGTCATTAGCGAGGGTGTAATGGTGTTGCCGCACCGCTTGTACGAAGGGCCTCGAGGCACAGGAGGCGGCGGACGAGTTTGGATCGGGACTGGTGGTGTTCTCTCCAAGGACAAATGTCGGAAGGTTGCCCGGAATGGTTGGGTGATTAGGCTTGTCTGGGTTACTTTGAAGAGTCATGAAGGAGTATTTCCTTTTGGAGAACGGGGTCCCGGCGCCAATATCAAAGTTCCTTACTCGAGAATACTCCCGAATTACCTACTAACATCGATTGGGGGGTGGAGAAGCGTTGGGCCGTGGCCATTGATAGCGTAGGTCCGAAAACGAGGAGGACGAGAAGGGTGGCGGGACAAGTACGGGATGTGAATACGAATAATCGAGCCGGAATACCTCATACAACATCGAGGATCCTCTAAGCTTCCAAGGTTTTCAAGACCAGGCGTTCCAGACCGAAAGACTAAAGGTCTTAAGAAGCTCTAAGGTCAATACGAATAGTTCCCGTTCCGAGCTTCTCTATTACCCTCTACCTGACAAAAAAAGCTAAGACGTCTCCCCTCCGCAAAACTAGTTTGCGACCAAGAATGATGAAGAGGTAGAAAAGTGATAGTGATAGAGATATGGAAAGAGGAAAGGCGAGAGGCGAAGAGGCGAAGAGACGGTAGATAGAAGAACAGCGTTTCAGCAAGTATAAGCCCAAGTCCACTACAGAAAGGTCCTAAAGTGCGGCAGGACCGGTGCGTTGTTTGGGTAGTTGGCCGCCTGAGAAAAGAGCCTACGCAATGCACTGTCCGCACATGCACTGATACTGATAGAGGACTGATCTATCGACAGGGTTCGAATAGGGAGCTAGGGACGAGTGGGTTGAAGTGTGGTGTCTGACTAGGATAATATTATTTGCTTAGGTAAGAGAGAAGAGGACAATTAGGTATTCGTGTCGAACCGAAGCTAAGGAGTTAATGGGTGTAAGAGCAAGTAGTAGTAGTAGTAGTTGGTACATAAGTAGCAGTAGTGATAGTAGTAGTGATAGTAGTGGTAGACTGGTACATAGTATGCACGTATGAAAATAGTGATTAGTCTGTCAGTGATGTTTAGTGTGCAAATGTGGTGGTCAATGTATTAGGAGGGTAGCAGTTTTTCTAAGGGAGGTTTTTTCTTTGCAAGGTTTGAAGTAAAACCTTCATTCGCGTGGTAGAAGTACCGTCGAATCCAGATCCGAAAGAAATTGGGGATTACATGGGTCTAATTGATTTTCACGTTCCAGACCCTTCAGTAGACTCTTGCAACTCCAGCAGTTCGGGTATCGATTTGGGGAAAGTATCACTGACGATCTCCATACAAGAACAGGGGGGTTGGAGCTTGTTGATCACTTAAACCCAACTGGGCTATACAACTGAGTATTCCGTGCAGCAGCAGTGCAGCACCGCCCGTCGACTCGTGGCAGGCAGCCGTAACACATCTGTACCGCTGCTGTATTATTTCGTACATCTGTTCAATCTATTTCCTTCAGGACAAGATCATCAACACGTAAAGCATACACGAGGCGCATTGTTTAAGTATCATACGTTTTTATTAATGGAAACATTTGAAGTTATAGTGTAGGATGTATGTATGTATGTAGGTACTCTGTATATACTATATACATTATACATGCTACATATGTATGTACATGGGGAAAAACAAAAACATTGAAACAACGAAGAGGAAAGGATAATGATCATTAAGTTCGACTACGGTTAATACGTTGTAATACAGACATGGATCCCCTACTATGTATGTATGTATGTAATCAGGGGAGGCTAAGGAAAAGCTAACCTTTAGTCGGTATAACTTCTCTAACTAGTATTATCCCAGTATCGGGGAGTCATCCTATAATCTCACACCTACAAACTCGACGTCGTATACATAGTAGCGTAACCGAACCGAGGCTAGAACATCTAGGCACCTCGACTCTTACATGATGTGTTACACGAAATATTCTATTGCTCGGGAACACAACCTTAAGTAACCAGACTATTAAACACCTTATATGTAAGTGAGTCCCTAAAGGTAACACATACACACGTAAGACTGCCCAGTAGTATAGAAGTGATAAATGAGCGAATACACTCTCTGCCTGGGTATCCATTCGAGGTGAGCAAACCAAATGACAACACATTCCCCCCACATAAGTCTTTGATACCGAGGGATACGTGTACGGAGAGGGCATTGTTAGTCAACCTGGTCCACGGAGAAGCGATTTAGATCAAACCAGTACTAACACTAAGTAAGCAGGATTTTCGATTCCCGCAGTGAACTAAGCACCGCCAAATCGATGCTGGGTCCTCACTAAGTCTTCTCACTAAGCTCTGCTGGGTTAGAAAACCAGTGCTATGACAATATACTCCGTTGATAATCTACGGCTACTACCGGAAAACATTATTGCCATACTATTCCCGTGCTCATGACCGAGCTTGTTGCTATCGTGGAAGTTATGGAAGCTATTTCGAAATTAGCTGGGTAAGGTTCGCTCACCTTATCGCAGATCTAGACCGAAGCTGTAACAAAGCCCGTAGTACTAGCGTCATGCATACCTATCAAGGATTAAATCCAAACACGTTCATGTTGCGATCACTTACCTAGGTAGTGTATCCTTTTCTATTTTCAACTGTATCATGTGCCTGATTTGAGATATAGTCTTCCCCTTTTGCTTTAGCATGGTATGTATTCGTACAAATGCCAACACTTCTATCACGCTGTCACGTCCAGCCCTTATTGTACATATCCCATGTATCATTAAATAAAGGATATGAAGGGAACGTGTATCTAATTACGGAATAACAAGTACTCCGCATGTAACTATCCGTACCTACGTCTACCCACTCTCCTTACTTAAGTGGGAAGTTACCCCCAGAGCCCCATGGGTTTGCTTACATTAGCAGCCTTAATAGTAACGTGATCGACTCGAATAACCAATCCTCTCGGTAACTCTAGCGAAACAGGTACGACTTTTTGAATAAACAGGTAAATCCACTTTTTAGATTTCAGCCAATTAGAAGCACGCAAGTCGCAGCTTTTCAAAGTGTTTGTATCGAATCAATTACACACTTTACACATACACATTTTTAAACCTTTATAAATATATATTAAATGATAAAAAATATCAATATTAATATTTTTCAATTAAATGAATTATTATAATTTTTTATTATTTTTTTCACAGGTTTTAAGTGTTTAAATACTAGGTATATAAAGCTTATACATTTACTTAGGTACATAGGCTTGTTGATTTGTAAGGGTATCACGTGTTGTCGCTAAAAATGTGGTTCGCTGACTTTAAACTTTAACCACACTCGAAGGAGTTGATGCATTCGGATAAAACTTACATCATTAGATCCGTTGAATTGAGGGCTTTATAAATATATATTTCATATAATTCTAAGTCATAGAAGGTGAAAGTTATTTGAATATTTCTATTGGATTGGTATAGTAAGCTTAGGCCACTGAAGTGTCACGTGGGACCCTTTAATGCTACCACTTAGCGTACGCAATATTAAGTACCTAGGTACTGTGGAGCCTTCAAGGGCTTCTATGTTCTAGCCAATGATATGTGGGTAAAAAGTGGATTTACCTGTTTATTCAAAAAACGGCACCTGTTTTGCTAGAGTTACCGCAATCCTCTTTGTTTTCTCCTCCTTTTCCAAACCACACGATCCGACAAAGAGCCTGTGGATTTTATTGAATCTCATGCTTCCCACCACGTGCACGTGCCCCCGGCCATTCCCCATGGTAGCATGGTTGATCTATAATTTATTGTGCTTTCTAAGATCTGCTTGCATCAGCATGCTGGGCACTAACCAGCTAACGTGCTTCTATTGATTCAGATCGCCAATCTTTTCAATATCGGATATCCTCACGAGGGGCTGCGGGTTCTCATATGTGGGAAGCAAAAGGCCTTGCTCATACAAATATAATGGAATAATATATCCCCTGAGGATGATGAATGGGACCTGATCCAACTCGCCCGTGTGAGCAAGTGGTGCATTGGCGGGTCGCCTTGATCTGCGAGGTCTAGACCAGTCTGAATCACAAAGAAAAGACGCGAACCCGGCGACTCGTTGGTGTTTTGTGTCCTTGTTACTCAAGTCACGGGCTCGGGATCTTATTCTACACCTCCGAGCTTATTGCTGACCGACAAGAGATCGTCGATCCTCGACTCAGTCGGCTTATTGTCGGAGAGGCTTTTTGTTGGCTTGCCTTTGATATATGATACCAACTATCAAACTCAGCCCGCCATCTAGCTCTGTGGGGGTTCTCGGACAAAAGAGACATCTTATACCGAAGCCCGTAGTCCTGGAACAGCACTCGTTTTAGATTACATTTCGGCTTTATTTCATCTAGCACCGTGACTTTTCCCTCATTCTTTTTCTACTACAAATCGCCTTTCTTAAACTTGACAACTACGACAAGTGTATACTTAGGTAGGTATTTATCTCAAAGCACCTAGCTTCACTGCCTCGATCCGAGACATAGTTTCGCTCAACAGAAGCCACCATTCGATTCGAGATCTTCCAAATGCAATAAGAATAGCGTTGCGCCCACAGGTACAAGAAAAGGCAATGGTATATTCGTCCACTACGAAAAAATACTGGCATATGCAAAGGGGTTAAGAAATCCCGTGGCTGGCGACCGAATGACCTGATAACAAACAAGGTAGCTGGTCCTATCTCAGTTTCACGCAACAATTTTACTACGGAGCTGCAAAGGTACCTACCTAGACGTGCTGAAGACAGCATCTCCGTTTCTATCTTGTTTCGTTGATACTCATTGAGGCTCTGCTATTTGCCTAGTGGTAGGTATCGCTTCAATTAGAGTATCAATTTATTTCTGTCTCACAGCTAGTCGTGAAAGCCTGTCGCAATTACTTGTACGAGCTAAGGCGCAGTCGAACTGTTACTTCGTCATAGTAAGGCTTCCTCATAAATATAGAAGATCGTCCATCGCAGAGTATCATGGACGCACATCATCAACGTCGTGTTTGATAAAGATAGATATTTTGTGAGATGGGGGCCGCAACAGAATTAGCAAAGACATTCAAGACCTCGACCCCTATCCTGGGTCTTGGAGGGGCGGTAAGCTCATCAAAATGGAACGGGATCTGCCACCAAGATCCGGAAGGGATATCTAGGGGCACAAACCAATGAGAATCCTGGTTGTTGTATGCATATTCCGACCAGCGCCTCGCGCAACCATTGGTTCGTCTGGTTCAAGATTGGTCACGTCGCTGGCCAATCTCATAGCGGCATACGATTATCGCCCAGAGGTGAACCGGGGCGTAGCGCCCACTGCCGTACCACAAGCCGGCGCTTACAACTGCTCAGAGTCGCCGTCGCACGCTCTCATTGGCCTTTATCGCCCGTACACACCATATCACAATGCACCCTTGTGATTGACCTGCAGCCACCCTCCCGGCACCATCTGGGTTGTTGGCGCCCGCTTCCATTAAAAATGACCGACCGACCGCCAACTCCTCTCGACTTCGATCTCCTTCGCGAGTTTCGACGTAAAAGCTTCAAATCCTTCCCAGCCGAGATCTTGGTCCAATTCTCACGACGACAATCGCCATCGTAGGCGTTCCGATGTAAAGTACTAGTCGGTTTGCTGGCTTCCAGCGACGTGATACCAGCCGGCTTAGAGAAAACCGCGCATTTAGCCGACTTCTGCGACCTAGGCGTCTACACCGGTCTCGAGGAAGCTAAACGCTCTCAGCTCTGTAGTTTAGAGATCCTTCGCGTGGCGCGGGCCGTTTCATCATGGCCTACAAGCTTCTACGTCGGAATTGGAGGTCGACGAGGGCTATGTATTTTACGATGATAGCAGAGCTGTTAGGGACCGTAGGGGTATTGGTTATGTTCGGAATTTCGCAACCAGATCTATACCGGACCAAGCTATGGAGGGCCGGCAGCGAACTCGGATTCAATTCGAGCCCTAATGTAATCCTATGGGCGTACGCCAACTACGAGCCACAGCCGACCCTGCCGTTCGTGTGGTCGCAAACGTATGTGATGAGAAAGTTATGTTCTATCCTTCCGAGCAAGACACTAACAATGCATGTAGATTGACCAACTTTAATGTCGCCATATCTGTTCTCAGCCTATTCCTCCTTCTCACAAAACTTATCGCATTCATCATGCATGTCTGGTTCCCGATCATCGCGATGGTCGTCAACGTCTCGCTTATAGCGTTATATGTGACGAGTATAGCTGGCCAGGCCGGTCCAGACTACCTCGATCCGGAACATCCAAGCCACATTGCTTGGTATATTGCTAAACCCTGCACCGTGGCAGCAAACCTGAGTGTGCAAAGCTCATGCCGCCTGGCGAAAGGTGGTTTTGCTGCCGCGTGTATTATGCTGTAAGTTAAGACTAGTGTATTTTTTCACAATTGGAAGCAACCTTTACTGACCGTCATCATAGAAGCATCTACACTATAAACTTGGGCCTAAACATCTGGGCTCTGCTACCCAATGAGGATGATAAGAAGGATATTGACGACGACAACGAGAGTACTTCTTCACCGGCCGCTTTAAAACGGGGAAGCGAGTGGGAGATGCACGGGGTTCCACAGACGCCGAGGACGGGCACAGTACCGTATACGCCGCGGACCATGGCTTTCAACACGCTCGAGAGGAAATTACCCCTGCGAAACCAGTACGCATAAGGAATTTTATTATATTCCTAGAAATATAGGCGGTCTAATGGACGCGGGATATCCCCATCGCGCTTGGAATAAATGGTGGGCTTATCATCTTGCTCTGGAAGCGGATATTATCGGGATACTATACCCATAAAGTCCACGAATATTAGGACGTAGGAGAGTCACGAGGCTCTGATTTTACAGACAGTAATGGGAGGATATGGGTTGGATGCGATACTGCAAAGTAGGGGGTTAAGAACGCGAAAGTATAAAGCGTTCGAGACAGATTTGATACCATGTGAAGGAAAGGGGAACATACCCCTATGCCAGCGCTATGTACATTACAAGATCTTCTGAGATCTTTCTCTCGTCGATGTAAGGGTTTAGCTATTCCAAATTCAAGGACCATCGCCATTTCCTGTATTCTCCCCGTGATCCTGGTGACAGCCCCGGTTGCAGTGCAGCGCATTGCAGCGCTTTTGCCTAGGTACGGATGTTACATCCCCGGTGGGAAGTGATGCTGTCAAGCGAACATGGGGGAGCATATGCAGGTCGACGTATGAAGTGTCGCCGGGGTGTACGTGCTAAATTTCTTGATGGCATTACGTGGTATCTGGATTTTGGGTATAGTACCTACCTATAGGGTTAGGGTTTTGCGTCGGCTATGAGATGGCGGAATCATCAGGTCCTTCGAACCCCCTACTGTCGTCGCATATAATGTTTACAGTATGTTACATGGTGTCATATCCCTTCACATATATGCGCAGGAGTTACTATCACTACCTACCTACCTAAGTACATAGGCACTCACCCCGACCCCGTCCCGAAATCCAGCACCACAATCTCCGAATCCGGGACCCGGACCTCGACCGCGCCTCCCACCACCCTCACCGTCTCCCCCGTCGTCACATTCTCCAGCCGCACAGGCTTCCCGCGCTCCAGCTCATAGTTGTAGCTCCAGCCATCCCACGTGACCCCCGTCACCGCATCGCTGCCGTTCGCATGTAGCCGTCTAACCGTCGCCTCCGCGGCATCGAGCCCAGAAAACCGGTACGTGCGATCAGGCCGCGACACGGGGTTCAGGCCGGGCCCCGTGCCGCCGAGCGTGTAATTATACTCCCGCAGGTTCAGCACCAGCAAGCGTGCCAGCGCGCCGCTCTCGTACGCCGCGTACGCGACATCTGTCTCCTGATCCACACCCTCCCCTCCAAGCACCACCTGCGCCACGCCCGCGCCCGCCGCCCCCAGGAACGCGGCCGCGGCCACGTCGCCATAGTACGGGGCCTTGGTGCCGAGCGTCGTCTTGTCCGTCGCGGTCGGCTGCCACGCCGCGTACCGGTAGTCCGTGCCCATGTGGTAGTGCAGGCGCCGGATCCCGGCCGCCGCCGCGCACGCGCTGAAGTCGGCGGCCCAGAGCGCGGCGCCGAAGGCGTTGGAGAGGCCGGGCCGGCCTTGGTGGTACAAAGAGTTGGTCTCGCCGAGGATGTACGGCATGCCGGGGTTGATGGCGGTGTTTTCGCTGGTATGCTGGCTGATGCTGAGGGCGGTGCGGGTGTGGTTTAGGAGCGTGCCTTGGAGGGTTACGCCGAGGGTTTCGGCGCCGGATATGTAGCTATTTGGGTGTGAGTTTAACTAGGTGGATGTGAGGGTGCTGGGAAGACGTACTTGTGGGAGGAGAAGAGCTTGATGTCCTTATCGTCGTCGAGGCCGTCGGCCCAGGTGCGGGCCGTGTTTAAGTGGTTAGAGGTGCCGGCGAACGAGGGCGCTAGGAATTCGTATTGACCGGAGCTGAGTTCGGGACAACTTTCCTTTAACACGCTCTTGATGGCTCGTGTTCCGTTCAGCCACTCCGCTACATACTCTGACTCGTTCCAGTTAGATGGCCGAACCGCCCCAGCAAAGAGATCGGGCTCGTTTCCGTATTCCCAGAGATAAAGCTTATCACCATTCAGAACTTTGCAGACTACGGCCGCGGTCTGTAGGAGCGTCTCCCATTGCCTGTCGTCATGATTGCCGCCCATATTGAACCCATGTGAGAACTTGACGTTAGGCCAGGTATCGTAAGACTCGAAGTACGCAGGCCCAATTTCGATAGTTGTTGGGTAGTCTGCAGACCTTGATAGATTGTAGGTGCCATTGAGAGCAATCTTCAGCTCAGAGTTGTAAATAGCAAAGTCTTGAGTGTTGCCTCCAACTCGTATGTACGGCTTGACGCCAGCAAGGGCGCCAAGGTTGTCTAACAAGTTGTTCGAGAAGTCGTTGGGATTAGATTTGTTCCCTGGTTCATGTGTTAGAGATACCAATTGAAATACTTGGGGGTTGAAACTCTTACCGGCGAAATCTGGAAACGAAGAAAATTCGATGGAATAGCTTATGAAGCCATCTAGGGGCTGGCTAACATTTACGGAACTTGATATGCTACCAACAGCAGGCGCCATAGGGTTTGCTATGGCCAAGCTAGTCTGTGCCAGCAATATGATGAGATGGTTCATGTTGTTGACCTTCATGGGCATATTCAGTGAATAGATTCGCGAGTTGAATATGAAGATTCAATTATAAGACCCTAGACAACCTATTGAGGTAACTACTCGGCTGGATTTTGAGTAACTAGGTCACCTTAAGGTCGTTTTCATGTTTAGTTCCACGGCTGTTAGAAACGAAAACCTTTTTTATTATTTCTAGTAGATAGGTAAATGTAGAGCTAGAAGTTCGCCCTCCATATATACACCCGAACATCAACATAGAAGAGTTGTCGGTGGGATAAAAGAACGAATCCATGGTCATCAAGTACCAGGTGCAGCTCTCCCATTTGCCAAGGGACTGGTGGAATATTTCAGCCGGCTCCATTCGTGATCGGCATATGTTTACTTTGTAAGCTTCTTTATTTGGACGTGACAGCTTGGATTGGAGTTCATCTCCCCGGATGGCGCCATGCAAGAGGTGCGGGGAATGTTCTGTAGAGCTGAATACACGGTTGCATCCGAAGAGTATATAATACCTATGTTGCTATGGGCGGATTGAGTCTCGGTTCTGCCAAAGACTCTTACCTGATGAGGTCAGCCAATCTTCCCCTGGTGACTTATATTTGATTATTTGGATGACATTGGGAAGCAGATAGCCTAATCCGCACTTACATGTCATCAAAGTCCTTTTGGGCCTGCTGTTAGTTACGAGACATCGAGGGTGGAAAGAAGTTATACATCATGACGGTAGAGAATCGTTATATGCGGAAGCACAAAGGGTTACAACTTACGGTAGTATCGAAAAGCTTGCCGGCTCGTCCATTCCGGTGGTAACCAAGAACCTATGTCCAGGGCTTTGAATCCTAAATAAGGCCTCAGATGTTTAACCCGAAGAGAAATCCCAACTTCAAAAATTAGCAACTTATATGTGTCTCGACTCCGAAATTCGCAAGCGGATGGACTGATCTTATGAAATGAACTTAAGAGAGATGTCTCAAACAGCTAGGGATATAAAAAGACTCAGGATGGACCTGCTTGTTTGGGAAAGCTCTCTCTAGGTACCTAGCCGCTAGAGTTAAGCTTCTTGCCGTTGTGGCTACAGGTACCCCGTAGCTGCCCGTAGGTAACCCCACAGTGAGCTTGTCTTGAGTCTAGTGCCCCTCCAAAACGACCGATGTCGTCAGTCTTATCAAGCCGACGTCACTTAACCGTATCCAGATCTAGAACTATCCCATTCATCTATCGTAGATGCCAGCGACAAATTTGGGTCCTGAGGTTTCTCTGACAAGTCGGTTGAGTTTTCTTGATGCTTCCCCACTGGCTTGTATTCTACTAGTTTGAGTTTTAATTAATTAATACCCTTTTTTCTCCGAATCCTCCGTATCTTTCACAATGAGCCTCTTAAGGAACATACAAAGAAGTGTAACTTCTTCATCGAGGCTTGTTGTGAGATCCAACTTTCAAAGAACAAGTCTACCATTCATCATGTCGCGATCAGCATCTAGTAAGGCACCAAAGGTAAGCTTAAAATGGAGCACTATAAGCTATAAGCCATTTAATTGCGATATGTGTTGTGCTGACTTCGCGACTATTGCTATAGCTCAACGACCCCTCCCTCTTCAAAACCGATGTCTGCTACGTAAATGGAGAATGGGTCAAAGCTGCGTCGGGTAAGACTTTTAAAGTCTATGACCCTGCTACGGGCGAACTCGTAGGGACCTCTCCCGAGTTCACTGGCAAGGACACCGAAACTGCCATCACAGCAGCCGCCGCGGCATTTCCTAGCTTCCGGACGAAAACCGGCCGCGAGAGGGCCAGATTGCTGCGCAAGTGGTACGATCTTATGATTGAGAATGCGGATGACCTCGCCAAACTGATCACGTGGGAGAATGGAAAGCCGCTCGCCGACGCGAAGGGAGAGGTGAATTACGCCGCCAGTTTCTTCGAGTGGTTCAGCGAGGAGGCGCCAAGGATATACGGCGATTCCATCCCAACTTCAGTAGCAGCAAACAGAGTCATAACTATCAAGCAGCCTGTTGGCGTTTGTGGATTGATCACGCCGTGGAATTTCCCTGCCGCGATGGTTACGAGAAAGCTTGGCCCTGCCCTGGCGGCTGGTTGCACTGTTGTTGTTAAGACCCCGGGAGAGACGCCATTCACGGCTCTGGCTTTGGCCGAGTTGGCGCACCGGGCTGGAATTCCGAAAGGTGTTGTCAACTTCGTCACGACCCTAGAAAACACACCCGAGGTTGGAAAGACGCTGGCAACTCATCCTGCCGTACGGAAGATTTCATTTACCGGATCGACGGGCGTGGGTAGCCTCCTTATGAACCAGGCGTCTCCGACTTTGAAAATCCTATCTATGGAGCTAGGAGGCAACGCACCATTCATTGTGTTTGACGACGCCGATGTCGATGCAGCGGTCACAGGCGCCATCGCCTCTAAATTCCGTTCATCTGGACAAACTTGCGTATGCGCAAACAGGATATATGTTCAAAAGGGTGTCTACGACGAGTTTGCCAAGAAATTCGCCGAGAAGGTCAAGGGCTTCAAGGTTGGCAACGGATTTGAGGAGGGTATCACTCACGGACCTCTGATCCACGAGCGGGCCATTTCGAAAGTAGAGGCTCACATCAAGGATGCCGTAAAGAAGGGAGCTAAAGTTGTTGTTGGTGGGCAAAAGTTGCCAGACATAGGGTCTAACTTCCATCAACCTACTGTTATCACGGGCATGACAAAGGATATGGCTATTGCGGGTGAGGAGACTTTCGGACCTGTTGCCGGTTTATTCCCGTTCGCTTCAGAAAAGGAAGTTGTCGACCTAGCAAACGCCGCCGAGGTTGGTCTAGCAGGCTATTTCTTCTCGCGAGACTTAGAGCGTATTACGAGAGTGGCCGAGGCTTTAGAAGTTGGAATGGTGGGTGTTAACACTGGTCTGATCTCCGACACTGCCTCGCCATTTGGTGGCGTCAAGCAATCTGGATTTGGAAGAGAAGGATCTAAGTACGGTATCGACGAATACTTGAACATCAAGACGATAACATGGGGAGGCATGGACAAGCCGTTGCAAAGTTGAATGGCTTTTTACGATGTAATCTAGACAGGGCGTTAATGAGTAGAAAAAGGAAATTGGACGACTTTCTAATTCGAAGAAATCAATAAATTTTGTACACTGCAATTCATGCGACAATAGAAATGCTGATATTTCAATGTGCTTATGTCAAATAGGAGAAAGCGAATTACATAATCATGTATAAGCCAATATTCCTCATATATGAACCCCGCTTAAATGCACACTCGATAAATGAATAAATCGCCCACTCCGCCAAAGCTTCGGAGAATATGGTTCGTTATCGAAACCTCGAAATTTTCTAGAGCCTCAATTCACTTCCAACAACTCACACCACAGCCGATCCCACGATGATCCGGCATCCGATAAATTCGGCCGTCGGTCGAACGAGGCCAGATATCAATCGAGTCGCAGAGGGAATCGCGGCCTCACTACGGCAATTCTCCATCTCTGCGCAACGGTGCACACCAGACCAAAACGACGATGGCAATAGCAACAGTGACAAACTCACCGGTCGCCAGCGCGGCGTCGCCGCCGTAAGAGAGCTAATAATGACGGCGGAGGCTACGGTGGCGGACGTGCGCGACCAGAGACCGGGGCCCAGAATTATTAGAGAACCCTCGATCAGACAACCACTGGGCCTGGGGCGGGGCTCAAGCTCGAACGTTATTACTACGCCCCCCGGATTCAGGGGGGTCCAGAGGGTGGGTTTTGGGCCTGGATGGAAACAGGCGCCCGGCGAGGGCGAAAATACTATCCAGAGAGCCCCCGGCCCGAATATTATTAGGGGAGGGTTCCGCGGCCGCGGGGACAGAGGCGGTCCTTCATTTGGCCGTGGTGGGTTTGGGGGTGAGGGTGGCGGGAGCTGGCCCCGACGGCCGGGGGGTCGAGACGACCGACCGCGCCGCGGGCGAGGGAGGCGCGGGTCAGCCGACGGTCGGCAGGGGGGCCGCCGCGGCCGCGGGCAGGATCAGGATGAGGAGGAGGACATTGACCTCATCGGCTCTTCCGACGAGGTGAAGGCGTACCTCGAGCCGAAGGAGATAGGAGAGACCATCAGCTTCAACCCGCAGCTCTCGCTGGAGTCGCTCGCGGGCTGGGGCCCGGGCCTGGCGACGTCGGCGACGCCGTTCGGCCAGAGCGAGGCCGTCCTGCGGCAGGCGCGCATCCTCGGCGGCGGCAACAACTTCCACCCGCAGCACCTCGTCGACCCCATCATCCTGCGCGAGCGCTACGCCAACGGCACCGGCATGTTCGTCCCCCCGTCCGACGACGCGCGGCTGTGGGCGAGCCAGATCTTCAGGAACAAGGAGGTCGTCGACGGCGTGCGCGTCTCCACCGAGAAGAAGATCGAGGCCCCGCCCGAGGTCAAGACCGCCGTGCTCGAGGACGCGGTGCTGGGCAGGTACGACGGCCCCAAGTACGCCGAGGACGCGCTCGGCACCCTGGCGAGCTACGTCAAGAGGGATGCCACGTGGAACGCGGCTGCCGGACGGGGTATCGAGGCCAAGGTTCGCAGCCTGCTCGGCCAACCTGCTAAGAGTACAGGTGAAAGTGCGGAGGAGGCTAAGGCTTGATGACTTGGGGATTAGATTACGTCTAACTATACCCGAGTTCTGCTCTACCAAGACGAAGATGCGTAGAGTTCGAAAAGGTAGCTCTGGATTCTAGCTCTAGGTCTTCTCTATACCGTCACGAGAGGAGACGCTTGTAAAAAACAAAACACATACGGTCTAGTGTACATCTATATTACGCAAATACATGCACATTTCCATGGACTGTTGTACCGACCTTTTTTTATTGATTGTCTGCTCTCTGCACTTTTTCACGCGCATTCTGGCTTCCTAAGATACCTACCTACACAGCAAAACGTTTAAATCTCCAGCTATCTCCGACCTCACTCTGACTTGACAGCCTTAAGTATATCCTTCTCGGCACTGTCGATCTCCGTCATCTTAGCCTTGATGAGCTTGTCGAGCTCCTTGTCAGCCGTGCGCTTGAGATCGGGCCCTATGACGTTGCCGCGGAGCCAGGTGGTGTGCGTCTTGTCGCGCTTGTGGCGTATGCTGCGGAGCCTGTCGCGCCACTCGGTGAAGGTGGCCTTGGCGCGCTTGAGCAGGTCGTCCTTGCTCTCGGGCTCGATCTTGAGGAGCAGCTCGAGGTCGTTGTCGGGCACGCGCTGCGGCTGCTGGTTGAAGTCGGCGCTGGCCTGGACGGCGCTCATGATGGGCTTGACGTAGGCCTCCTCGTGCGCGAGGATCGAGATGGCGCGCCCGCCCTGCGGCACGATGGCCGCCAGCTCCTTCAGCGGGTACGTCGCGCTCTCCTTGCGGTCCGGCTGCACGCGCAGCGCCCCCACCACGTCCGGGTTGAACCGGCCCCCCGACCGCAGCTTCTTCATCACCGCCGTGAAGTGCTCGCTCTGCCACTGCACCCGCGACTCGACGTCCGCGAAGTCGAGCGGCGACTCGCCGTTCGCCGCCGGGTGCCTGCTGCCGCCGCCGCCGTCGGATGGAGGCGGGGGCGGGGGCGGGGCCGGCCTGTTCTGCTTGCCCTTGCTGACCTCGCGGGGCTTGGCCTTACAATGCTGCGCCGACGTGTGGAAGGCGCGCGGGCCGAGGAGCAGGGACGGGCTCGGGGCGGAGAGCTGGCGAAGGCATTGTCGAGGGAAAAGTTTCTGGCCGGTCGCTGCGAGGCGCGGTCGGAGAACTACATCTTGGCTGCTTCGGTGAGGGTCAGTCTACGTAGTTCTCTCGTCAATTGGGTCAATTGGGATGACCGACGCTCTGGAGAGCTCAGGACGAGCAATGCTCTGCCGCAGAAGGGTTCTGGCAGCCGTATTTCGCATGGTTTTTCTTACGATGGATCGATGCCGCAATATTTAGTGGGCTAATATTTTAGGTTAGGCTCAATTCCAGCTGGCTGAAAGTTCTCGCGCACACCTACCTACAGTTTGCAATCTCGGTTTCTTATCGATAGGTACCTATGTATGTACCTTCCGCACCGGCATGGACCGCACCTTCTTCGCCGTAATATTCAATCGAGTTCGACGGCATCACAGAGGGAAAGAGCGAATTGATATACGGAAGGGACTGGAAGGGAGGTAGTCTACATTGACTTCATTGCTAAGTAAATTTATAGTCGGCGCACCATCTTTTGGGCGAGGTTCATAGTATCTAAGGTGCCTCAGTATTTGCCTTAAACACATCTCAAGGTTAAATTCCATGTTCTTTTTCAGTACAATACGCTCGCCTTAGCCTGAAAACATACTCGTGCTTGATCAAACAATGTACCACTCGGTATATAGTTGTGGCCTTAGTAACTCTACAGGTGATCAAACATTTCAAGCCATTGAAGTTAAGATGATTAGATTAAAGGTCCGGAATTGTTTTTACCTATCATAGGGCCGTAGCTATTCATAGTCTGAACTTTGAGGCTAGCTAGCCAGCCAGCCATCCCAACTTACCTAACACTAACTGTGTAGTACCGTATCTAGTCATTCCACATACTTATTGGAGAGTAACGGCCGAATTTCCCATTCCAGAACTGGCTCAAGTCTCTAGTAGACTTGGACCATCTATGGGTCGACTGGTGTAGTGGTTATCACGTCTGTCTTACAATTTACACATGTCTGGTGTATAACACATCACGATAGTAGATTATAGGTACACAGAAGGTCGCAGGTTCGATCCCTGCGTCGATCAAAACCAGGAAGGAACTACGTGAGTTCCTTCCCATTGCTTTTTGAATTATTTTGAATTATTTTTATTTTTGTTGTTGTTGAGCCGAATAACTAGAATTACATTGCGTGTACGTACGAGGCTGAAGAAACAGGCTTTGGGCGAACCACGGGATTTTTTTTAGGAGATAATTAGGACAAATGCGATGGTAATATCTCACTTGTCAACGTGAATGCATAGTTCTAATAGTGTAGTTGTCTTAAATTTGGTGTTTAGGAGCCTTGCACGCCTGGTTACCAACTCTACATCTAGATAGATAGATATTCGTAGTTCGATGCAATATTGTATTGTCCATAATTAATGGCACGTGGAGTTAATCATATTGCATCTTCCTCATGGCAATGCTCAAGGCATCGACCATAACGAAAACCAGTGTTTATGAAATCAAAAATTGCGCTCCCTACGATCCACGAGGGATAATAGAAGAGGGTCGACTCCGCGATGTGCAATGCAGGTCTCTCCCCATGCGAACCCCGATGCTTGAGCTGAGGTGCGCGGAACAAGGTAAGTATGAAGAAGAAAGGAAGAAAAAAGATCGAAAAACTAGGAGGGAGGCCAGGTATTTATAAAAGTTTTGGGAGGGGCGTAATCAGCCAACCGCCAAAATTTCGGACTGGGCAGGCGGTGATCAATGCAGGTTTGGGTGCAAAGTATAAAGTGCAGTGACCTTTGTTGCTTGGAAACAAGATCTTTTAAACTTCTCTTCCCGCCTTATTAGGTCTTGACACATGCCTTAGTTGATAATTCCCGGGTCGATTTTTTTTGTCATTTATATCGTGGGTGTTGGATGTGATGCGCGTAGTAGTAAGGACAAGCGAATTAGTTACACCCCCACACTCACCCCTATTTGTTGTCCGAGGCACATAGAGTTGGATGCTGTATACCTAAACAATGATTATTAGAAATATGTCGTATTGGGAGCTTGGAAGACTTCCATAGCTAGAATCTTCTAACACTATATGTCGTTGTCAACCTAAAGGCAAGTCCCGAATTCTCTAATGTCATATTACAGCACGTATCAATCGGGGAGATCTCGTTAAGGGGGCAGACGTCATCCTATAGCATTATACAGACGACTTTCCAATTAACATTTACAAGTGTCTCGCAGTTCCAACCCGCAAGGCACTATGCTCTGTAACAACCAATTATATATGGCGGTATATCAAGAACAAGAGTTTCATGTAGACGCCTTAGCCCTCTTCCCCCTCTTCACGCCTTTGCCCTTTTGCCTGCCCGCAGCCTTCCGAACGCCGTTCCCGCTATCCTTATCCTTATCCTGCCCGTTTCCATTCCCAGTAGGTTCGCCATCGACGTAGTCATCATCATCGTCATCAATCGTAATCGTATTTGTAGCCTTCCTCTTCCGCCGTCCGGACGGTGGAGCAAGACTCTCGTCCTCGGCGGCAGCATCGTCACCTGCTCCCGTAGCAGTAGTAGCGTTCCCATCAACTACAGCTTTCGCGCGAAGCTTGTTAACCGCCTGTGCCATTCGCTTGCTCCCCTGGACCCTCTGCCTGGGGGCAAACGCCTCCTTAGCCCCAACACCAACGCCCCCTTCGAAGTATCTAGTAATATTGCTCTGCGTGCCTTCCGCCTCGCGACGGTGCATATCCCTAATCACCGGAACGAGAACTTCATCGGTGCGGTCCTCGCTCCACCCAATCGTGCTCATGAGGAACTGGCGCAGCCCTGCCACGTCAGGGACACCCCACTGAAACTGCTCTGCGTCACTATCGACCTCCGGACGCAGATACGCCTCGAACACGGCCGGGCTCGGGAATCCGGGAGGAAGGAACAGCTTCGTGCCCTGCGACTTCCGGAACTTCCTCCGGAACACCGACTTCTGGTCCGCTTCCTTGGGCCGGCTGTTAATCTGGACGTCCTGCCACCAATCTCGAAACTTCGTGAGCCCGTCCCTACCGGGAAACTCGGAGAGGATCTCGACGGCGGTCACCGGTCCAACTCCCGGAAGACCTTCCGTGTAGTCAGAGCCCAGTAATTGGGCAAGTGATATCAACTGTTCGCGAGAGAGCGAGAGTTCCTTCTCTAGATCGGACCCGAGATAGCACTCAACAAATTTGTTGCTATTAAACATGTTTTTGTACACCCGCGTGCCGCCAAACAGGAAGGTATCCGAGTCGTCTGTCACTATGCCGTCAACTAAACCAAGTTTTACCAGTTCGGCGCATTGAGCTTCGGCTTCCATTGGTGCAGTGACATAGGGAATACCAAAAAATCGCAATAGAGCTTGACATTCAGTGATCATAACCTGGGTGACCTCGTCCGCATCTCTCCGGTCCTTCTTCTGCTGTGACCGTAACGCTTTGAGTTCCTGCTCATAGGTTTCCTGATTCTCTTTCTCGGATTTATGGTTTAGTTGACTAGCGAAGCGCGCGTGTTCTTGTGCTTCTTCCGCCATTTGAACCAGTAGCTCTTCTTCCTCGGGATCGCTGAATTCGTTGTCGTCAAAGTCATCACCGAAAATAACCTCATTGGCATCTCCAGCCGCAATTTCTGATGTATCGGGTTTTTTGACGGCTTCCGGTGCAGGAACATCAATATCTTCGAATATCGGCTCTGGAGATTCTGCTTGAGCAATATTGTCATTACTAATGGGCTCATCCGGAGGTTGCATAATCTCAACTTCTTCGAATTCTGGGTCTGGCGAGGCTGATTTGGACCGTGATTCTGCACTAGGCACTGTATCATCCATTGCCTCTACTTCAGAAGTGATTTGTTCTTGTATAGCATCTGCGTGTCGCGTGTCCTCAATTTGATCTTCCTCGTCCGCAATTGGGGGATCAACTCTTATTAAGGTGGCGGGAGACAACCGTGGTGTACTTGGCTTCTCCTCTGCATGCGCAGGACTTTTCTGATGGGGTTGCGGGGGTGCTTCGATAATTTGAACATCGCTTTCGTCATCGGAAGATTCAATCTCGATTATTACATCTTTGCGTCGTCTCTTTTCCTCCTCGAATGCGGCTTCTCGATCTTGTTCGTTAATTTCATTCTCAATTGTTCTTTGAGCTTTGAGAGACACGCGGATATCCGACTCATTCTGCATCATCCATGGTGGGAGTGGACGTGCTTCCTCGCTTCCATGATCTATGTTCTCTTGCGCTTTGCTCTCCTGTGCTTTACCTTCATCAGCATCCCGCACAAATCCACCAGCAAGTTCATCGTCGGAGTTTGGTTCCATATTAACCTCCTTCTCAGGGGCTTTAGCGGGCACCTGTTTATCTTTCTTTGAGAAAATGCTAGATTTCCAGTCTAATTTCTCAAACGGCAAAGGTCCATCAAACGGATTCTTCACATTGGAAACCGCAGGCGCAATAGGTTGCTTGAAGACTAGGGCCTTCTTCTTTCTCTTTGATGATAAGGCTGCTCGTAGATCAACATCGCTATCGCTGCTCTCATTACTATTTCGTCGTTCTGGCACAGGCCTAGGTGCAGGTTTCGATATAGCTGCATTGGCCCTATTGTTCACAATATGCGCAATCATGCTACCACTTGTAGATGCGATTGGCTTTGATTGCACAACAGCTTTTTGTGTCCATTCGGGGGCAGGAACATCTTCAAATGCTTCCTCCTCTTCTTCCACCTCTTCGTGTTCTAGTGAAGTTTTTCCGTGTTGATTCCTAAGGGATAGAGCAATAGCTCGATTAAGATCCTCATCCTCATCATCTATGAGAAGATTTTCCTCCCCATTCTGCGCCTCGAAAAGATCATCAAGATCGTTTGCGGTATTTCCCCCAACAAAAAGCGAATCTTCATCCTCGTCAATGAAAGCTTGAGAGTCAGCTCGAGTTTTAGGTAATCGGTTTACGCCTTCGATAGGAACATCCTCAAAATCATCTTCATCTTCCCACTCGTCATCCTCCTCCTTAGTCTGGTATTGGAAATCCAGAGCATCCACATCGATAGGCTTATGCATCTCTCCGCGATCTCTCTCTCTGCTTACAACACCAAGGGCCCATCCACCTTCAGCCCCATCATTCTTGACTAGGATGTATTCGCGGTCCTTTTCCCCGGCTATTCGCGCATTCTTCGCCAGCGTGAGATCAGTTCCGGTCATGCCGGCTTCCTGCATGAGTCGCTGCGTCAAATGATTGCGCTCTCGCACTCTCTCGATCTGGAACTTTGAGAACGCCATCCTATCGGGGAACATGCCATCTAATTGTTCCTTGCTTAGACCCATCCTCAATCGACTTCGGATTCTGGCAGCATTAAGAATATTATACCTATCGACAGGCGGCAGGCTCCTAAAGAACTCGCCCTCAAAGTCGATCTTGCTGAAATCGTAAATGTTGATATCCTCACCGCTGTTAAACTGTCTCGCGTACTCTTCTAGCTCCTCAATACTCATGATGCGTGGGTCACCCGGCTGGCCCATGTTTTGGAGGCCGCCATCTAGGTCTGGAAGATGATATGCATCCTGCTTGTAGAACTTCCTGTTTTTCTGGCGTTCGGCTTGGTTCATCCCTAGCTCATCCACGTAGACCAAATTCTCAGCATCGGGAATCTCCTCGGCAGGCTCCTCCCTCTCCGGTCTCCCCTGCTCTACTCTCCTCTTCCTCTTCTCATCCTCCTCCTCCGCCATCCTCTGCATCTGCACCGCCAGCAGCTTCCCCGCCGTTCTCACCGCATCTTCTCTCCTACCCTCTCTCCTCTGTTTCCGACTCCTAATAGTCTGCCTCTTCAGCGCGGGCGCGCCGCCGTCGAACACGAACACGGGCCGGATGCCGAACCACAGCAGCTTGCATATGCGGCGGAAGAAGCCGACGACGTGGGAGTTGCGCAAGGCGTTGCCCTCCTTGTCGCGCACGGCTTTGAGGAACTGGTAGATCCAGATCGAGGCGTCGACGGCGAGCCGCTTGCGGTTGAGCGTCGCGAGGTTCGTGGGTCGCGCGCAGGGTTGCACTACGGTCCAGAGGCCGTTCACACCCATGATGCTGTAGGATTCGGAGATTCACGGATACACGCAATCTATTTAGTGCCATGGAAAAAGGAACACTCATGTAAAATCTAAGTGTGGTCGCATTGTGAATAGTGAAAATTTAGATGCTATAGACAAAAATTGAATTAAAGCTTGAACTTTTAGAGGAGTTGTTGCCTGGAGTAAGACGCTATGAACAATGGAGGGTAATGACGATGACTCGACGCCGCACCGCGACGGCAACCGCGACTTTTAAAGTGGCTGCATGGTTCTTATCGATAAGCCCTACAATGTCTGCCCCTCTGTATATCCTCCCATCGATGCAGGAACAATTATTCTGATTATCAAGTGTTTAATCTGTCCTCCAATAAAATCTGACGATATTGTGACGATCTATTCAGGACCACAGTCTGTCGTCATGGGGGACAATGCCGAAAAGACAGAGGCCGAGACATTCCTCAAGTCGCTCCTCAACAAGAACTTGCGCATCTACACGACAGATGGGCGACTGTTCATGGGGACATTCAAATGCACCGATACTGTAGGTCCTATACTATCCCATGCCTTTTTCGGCGTATTAGAGTTACATGGATGCTAACATAGGTCTACACAGCATAGCAACGTCGTCCTATCGCTCTGCTACGAGTACCGGCAGCCGTCGCAACAAAAACTCGCCGAAGCTGCCGCCGCGGCCGCAGCATCGGACTCCGGCAACGATGTGGTGACCGCGGACATGACGTCGCGTTATTTGGGCCTCGTCGTAGTCCCCGGTGAACACATCGTCAAGATGGAGGTCGAGGAATTCGCGAGCCAGGTTAAAAGCCGATCGATATTCGACAGAAAGGACATTTATGGTCACCGGTGACGAGGTCGCGGGTATCAGGCATGCGAAGGAGCAACATACTCTGTTGCGTTATCGTGGGGGTTGGTCAGATGGTCGATGGTCTTCGTGATCTGAAAAATATCGGAAAAAGCATACGCCTGGAGCTAGTCAATTAGGTGTGTTGACTAGGTGCGATGCTTTATGAAGATGCCTGGTGGCATAGTAAGGATGACTTGATATCAGATATATGAGCATGGTGCCGCATGTCCTTATAGCATATATGGGTAAGGGGTTATCTACGAACACCGTTGACGGCCATCCGATTACCACATCCCGACGAAGAGAAGCAATGGACAATGACTTGGTTGTTTAATCAGCAAAGCATATATCGCTGATGACCACCCCTTTACACCCTCGATTGTCCTAGTGGTTCCGCCTCTAAACTTGAAATGAAATACGAGGTTATCATTACACAACAGGCAGATCTTGCACCCGAGACCGTAGTTCTTCCCCATTTTAAAACATCAGCTCATAGCTATAAAGTCCTAATTAAATCTAATAAGAAGTTTCAACATTACGATATTGTAAATAAGTTAAGACATATCTAACTATGTTCAGGGATAATTATTCAATACCACAATCAGTATTCCGTATTGAGGTGTAATACAACTGATATCAATTATAAAATGAGTGCGATCTTGGTGAGTCTGCATTTATTATCGTTTAACACTAGGTAATCTATCAAACTAGCGTACTTTCGACGTAGTAACTTCATGTTTGTCTCTCGACTAGGTATCCTTTCAACTGATCCTACACTGCCGAACGAGAATAAGATAACTAGCGAAGTTCGTGCTACGACAAAGTTATACCGTAGCTTCATAGGTAGTGTCTCTCCAAGTATTAGTACTTTTACAGTATTACATGCGACCTTGGTTCTCTTGAAAAGCAGGAACTAATTCAAAATTTTGCGGGGTCTCCAGACGAAGAAGTATACTAGGCCGTTTTGAAGTTGGAAACTAAAAAGGTGAGGTGCTAGGGGAACGATTCCGCGCTACAGTTAAGCGAGATGTCTAAAGATGCGTCAAGGCTGACTTTGGTTACTGATCGTGTCTATGTCTCGCTCACCATAGATGAAGCTAGTGCGCTATGTTCCTCGTTCAGATTTTGAGAGACGGTAACTCGTGGCGAAGATCTGAGACATGGACGGGTGTGACATCCAAAGAGGCCCTTATATCCGCCTACCTACATATATCAGTGGAGCTTGGCTTATGTTAAAATTGCGTAAATTTTAGAAATGCTGTAGAACAGTCAGTATAGCCACCACAGCACATATTCGTGCAGCCTGTCTAGACTGTGACGTATGAGCATAGGTCGTGGCAAACCCCTTATTCCGAATGATCGCGGATTCTCCTAGTAAATGGCCGGTCTGGCGAAGATATCATTCATTTCCCGACTGAGGATACCGGAGATATGAAGATGCAGCCAAATGAGGGGCCAATTGGGAGTGACCTGGATACCCAAGTATATTACCGGGGTGTACTGGAATATGAGGGGCATGAACGCCGTGTCAGGTGTGAGTGCCGAATAGGTGGTACCCATCAATGTCCATGTACTTATTCGTACATATAGATATGTCAAGAGCGATTCACCTAGCTGCGATCAAAGTCTCGGTCGCTTTTGAGCTCCACAAGTGTGCTGGCTTCGAACGATCTCATACTCGGCGACACTAAATCCTCTTTTTTCTTGTTAGTGTGTAGCCGAAGGGTTTACTAGAGGTTTAGAGTTAAAACGGGCCAGCGCCGCGCACATTCTTAATCGACTATTCATCAAGTCTCCGTCACCATGCTAACTTACACGGTACCTTTCGTTATTAATGGGGAGGAACGTCAAGCCGACAGCACCTTTGACGTAAAATCTCCTGATACTGGCAAGCTCCTGCATCGATGCGGCATAGCAACAGAAGCAGACGTTGTCGCAGCTATCGAGGCAGCTGCGGCTGCTGGCCAGCAATGGGCAAATACGCCTGCGGCCGAGCGCCGAGATATTCTTCTCAAGGCAGCCGATATCATGGACAAGAGGCGAGATGAACTAGCCCAGTATATGATGGACGAAGTTGCTGCGGCACGTGGTTGGGCTGACTTCAATCTCAATCTTGTTATCGACATGTATAAGGACGTAGCCGGGCGAGTGAGTGCTGTAGAAGGCACCATCCCACCGTGCCAGTCTGGGCTCACTTCGATAGTAGTGAAGGAGCCTTATGGTGTTGTGTTAGCAATAGCTCCTTGGTAAATATCTCCTGGATCATCATCTAGCCCGAAATAAAGCTAACCGCTCCCAAGGAATGCGACATACATCCTAGGCACTCGCTCGGTGCTCTTCCCCATTGCGGCAGGCAATACAGTCGTCTTCAAGGGTTCCGAAACAGCGCCTCGAGCTCACCATGCTATCGTATCTATCCTTAGCGAAGCCGGAGTGCCTAAAGGGGTGGTGAACTACATCGTAACTGACCCAGCCCATGCACCATCAGTTACAGAGGCTCTCGTCGCCAACCCGATCGTAAAGAAGATAAATTTCACCGGAAGCACAGGTGTGGGAAGAATAATTGCAAAATTGGCAGGCCAATACCTGAAGCCTGTCGTTTTGGAGCTTGGAGGCAAAGCACCAGCTATCGTATGGGAAGACGCGAACCTGGATCTTGCCGCAGAACAAACCACTCTAGGCGCATTCTTCTTCTCTGGGCAGATATGTATGAGCACGGAGAGGATCATCGTGCATAAGAAGATTAGCGAAGCATTTCAAGAGAAGTTGCTTGGAACCGTGGAAAAGTTCTTCTCATCCAAAGGCGATGCCCTAGTCCTGATCAACGCGCAAGGTGTCGATAAAAATAAGAAACTCATAAAAGATGCAGTCAGCAAGGGCGCCTCGGTTCTCAACGGAGATGTGGACGTCAAAGAGGGCTCGAAGACGAGAATGAGACCATTAGTCATTAGCAAGGTGACCCCTGATATGGACTTGTACAAGCAAGAATCGTTTGGCCCTTCGGTGAGCTTAATCGAAGTTGAATCTGAGGAAGAGGCGTTGCGGGTGGCCAATGACACTGAGTACGGTCTTACATCTGCCGTTTTTACGGAGGACCTAAGAGTTGGTCTGCGATTTGCAAGAGGTATTGAAAGCGGTGCGGTTCATATCAACAATATGACCATTCATGATGAGATGACATTGCCTCATGGAGGAGTTAAGGCGAGTGGACATGGGCGGTTCAATAGCTTGCCCGGGGTGGAGGAATGGGTTAGAACGAAGACCATCACCTGGAGAAATTAGTTGCTTTGAGAGAGGGGGAGTAGAACTTGAGCATTGTATTAGAACAGCGAGACAGAGGACCAAGGTTTTTATTATTAGGGAAACTTTAAAGAGAAAGATAACCTTAAATTTCAAGCTGATGCCCGAGAGAGTCTAGGACAGAAACGTATTGAGACCATAATCATACGGCAGGAAGGACTATTGAGCTAGCACCTGCAGTTGCAACCAATAGCACATATTTGATTGGCTCAGGCTTCCAAGGTTTTCTTCTTAGTGTAGAGTACGTACTATAAATACCTCTCCGGCACGCACGGGTCCGGTACGGACCGACATGTGAATTCAATTGTACTACGGAAATACCTACAGAAGCACGCACCTCAATGTGATCATAACGTCATCTCAAAATATTTCCCTGTCTTCTATTCTCCCCCCTCAAGCAACTAAATAGAAGAGAAGCAACAACTTACGATGGGCGCGAAAGCATCTAAACCCGTCCAGTCAGCGACACGAAAATTCCCTACGAGGGCACCCGGCAATGCCGCGCCACCACATACTCGACCGCAGCCGTCCGCACAACCCCGTTCGGATCCGCGCGCTTCATTTGTGAAGGACGACGGTGAGTAACAGCGATCTAAACATTATCTACATTGTGTGTCTAACAAGCGATGTGCTCTGTACTCAGCTATCAAGGCGGATAGCATAAACCCAGATCCAAATCCCATGATAAACGCAGCATTTTCGCAACGTCTGAAGCAGATGGGCGTAGCGACGCCGAACCCGACTCTATCAAATTCCTCAACCGCATCTTCCTATCCCGGCTTCCCAGAACGAGGGATGCAAGGACTTAAGTTCTCTCCGTCATCCCAAAACCCCACGCTAAGCGCTCTTGAGGCACGGCAGCGCTTGCAAGAACGCGCGGATGCCGAGTACGAGGACAGGAGCCAAGGGAGCGAGTTCCTAGACGTCGGGACCCTGACACAGGCTCTAATAATGCAAGGTCGAGGCGTCCCGAACGCCGATATTGAAAAGAGGTTCAGGCTTAAGAAAGGCGTTGTAGATAGGTTAGGACCCAAGGGGGTGACTGTTCCATACGGCGAGATTTTATGATGATATATGAAATAGGCGGAAAGGGGGGATTCAAAGCATCACTAGGAACTCAAAAGTTTGGTTTGGTGTATAATATGCATTCGAGGTATATAAAAAGGTATGTAAAAGCGCCATCTATCATATCACCTTATCCGCTCCGTAATATACTTATCCCAACTCAGTGCCTATCCTCAAGCGCAGCCACAGATGATGTTCATTCAATCGTTCGAAAGGTCGCCCTCAGCACATATCTTGTAAATCTAGATACCAATATCCATACCCTCTACCAAGCAGAGTGGCCGCCATCGATGCGCAAGTCAGCCCCAGTCATGAAACGGCTGGCGTCGCTGAGTAGAAACACGGCCGCGCCGCGGTAGTCCTCCGGCTTGCTTAGCTTGTTCAGCATATTCTGCTTAGGCCACTCGACTCCCCGGTCAGGGAACTTCTCGAACAGCTTCTGAACCATCTCTGTCACGATGTAGCCCGGAGAGATTGTGTTCACGCGGATGTTCTTAACACCCCACTCCATGGCCAAGTTGCGGCCTAGTTGGAGCACGGCGGCCTTGGAGGCGTTGTATACACTAATAATCTGGTTAGTTCTTTGCTATTCCCAAAAATCTGGTGGAAACAGAGAAGTGGGAGCCAGGACTTACGGGCAGATCAGACCACGGTTCGCAATGCTACCGCTCATACTAGCGATTAGGATGATGCTTCCGGGAGTGTCATTCTCATACATGTATTTCGCCACAGCCTGCGCCGTCATCAGCACGCCGGTAACGTTAACTCCCAGCATACGGTTTGAATCCTCAGCCGTATAATCCAGAGCCGGAGTCTCCTGCTGGATGCCGGCTGCTGCGATCAACCCATCGATGTGTCCCTCCTTTTCGAAGACCTCTTTGGTAACGTTTTGAAGGGTGGCGGCTTGATCTAGCACGTCGACCTGATGATAGTGCATTAAGGTGCCTAACTCCTCTTTAGCACGTCGTGCTACCTTGGCATAGCGCGAGTCCGATCCCGGTTCAGGTTGTCTATCGTAGACGTGTACTATCGTTTATTATACTTAGCGTATTGTCGGAGGAAGGATAATTCGCTCTTCATACCTGTAGCACCTGCTTCTAAAAGAGCTTCGGCCTGCACAAGACCGAGTCCTTGTGCTGCACCCGAGACGACGATAACCTTACCCCTCAAATCGAATTCAGGCAATACCGAAGGGCTTCCCTGAACCGGCTCTCGCTTAGAACCACGCATAGTTGTGCTATGGAAGGATCGGTGCGTTGGCCGATCACCGGTAGGCCACCTGCAGGTCGCCGATCCCGTCGCTCTAGCGGCGACAAGACTGCATGCCGGCGCCGCACGCGGCGTGGCGCGGGCGAGCCTGCCCATAGAAGGGGCAGCTCGAGATATCCGCGGAGCTAGCGTCGTCATTGTGAGTAGATCCTACTTTTCGGATCCTAGGGGTCTAAAGTGTCGGAAGCCTAAGGTGTCCGTATACCTTAGGCAGGTACCTGAGTAAGTGTATATTCTCTAGCCGACTCAAGCAGGGAACCACTAGCCTGGATAATGCAAGTCGATGTATGTCTTGTTGAAGAAAAGTAACAACCTGCCAGGCTAAGAGACACAATGGGCGGATAATGGCATGGGTATCCGAGAAGAGGAATAAGGGGGTGGTGAGTGATGAGTGAATTCCATTGTGACTGAAAGTTTGCTCCCGTCGGGCATCCTATATAGCAAAGTTCAGCCCCCTGCTCGAGGGAATCATCGTGGACCGAAATATCTTATCCGGCAAGGTGCTTCATAACGCCTAAGCCTAGCCCCTCTTCCCCTTGTCTTCTAAGACAAAGCCGCAGGCATAACTCCTGGAACTAACGGCGAGGCAAATGAGAGAGACTGCTGATGGGGGGCTCGCTCCGCTCCCCCTAGGGGAGAGAGGGGCCAAGAGTTCGGGTGTTGGAACGAGGATTCAATGATTCCAGAGCTAAGTATACCCATCCCCACCGGTACAGTAACGTAGGTAGGAATAACTGGTCTCGACTACCTAAGTAGGTAAATTGGGGTGAGGGGACCGGTGAGAGTTTGGAAATCCGATATGTGACTAAGACCGACGAACATCTAAACCTGTAAGGTATGAAATTTGGCTCTCGGTGACACCGTAAGGCTATCAGAAACACGACAGCTTCGCTTTCGTAGGCTCTACGAACCCAGCACCACCCCCCACGTGCTCCCTGCTGAACAAAGAAAACCGTAGATGAATCATCAGATAGACATCACGGGGGCAATAGTTTATAGGCTTCGGATTACCTATTCGGGTAATCCACGAGGAACTCAACAAGGTGGAGATAATACGGAACCCGCTAGCCAGCATCTAGTTCATCCTTATTATAAAACATTGCACAAAGTTGACCATATCCCGTAACAACTTTTATGATCACGTTTAGGACTAAGGTGGTTTAGCAAGTTAGGAGGTTAGGCTGGACCCTGTCTACATACACCTCAGTGGCCTATCGACCGGACGAATCGGCGAGCGGTTGAGGGTATAATATTCGTTGATATAAACCCTACGCCACATGATCGCATCTTTTCGGTTCCGCTCCCATGCATCGCTGCCTCACTACAGATGAATACGACTGTGTATACAAGCTGCGAGTCCCCGCATTACCATGCTCTTGCCTTTCCCCGCGATTACACTCCGGGGTCGTCAAAGCTTGCAGATTGGGGGTTCATGACGAACAGTCCAATAGCATTCCCTTTAGGGAGTGTCAAGCTATTAGATAGGTTTAGCTCTACATACAGTTCTGCAACATTAGCGTTTCGTATGACTGTTAGAGAACGGTGAGACAACAGCTTCTAACGAGTCCTTAGCGAGTCCTCGGCGAGATCTGTATATTCGCCTAGAAATTCTTTACTATACTCCCCTCTTCCGCGATTGGATGTGTTTAAGTCTGACACGCCTACCCGTCCACTTGAGGCTTATACTTCGCTGTCCCGGCTCCCCGTTGTTGACAAGTCAACTTCAAAGGCTAATTAATAAGATTGCCGGCCCGTTGCCGTCGAGGAAATGCGACAGATCAATTCGGCAATTAGCGTGGTCATCGGAAAACGTAAGAATACCTACCTATTTACCAGTGGTCGGGCGTTTCTGGTACAATCCCCCCTGCCCCGACGCACATATAGCAAGACCCCTACTGCAGGATATCGTTGACGAAAGTCGAGGAATTTCTTCGATTGGGAAGCCGGCCGCGTTTTCATACTTCGGATCTCGCGTACTCCCTCCCAAACTAAACTTCTACTCCTAGGGGTCCTTCGGATGGGTAACATCCAGGGTCTCACCTCTGTTCGGAATGAATGCTTATCACTCAGCCCTACACGCCTGCCGGGAGGGCCACCTATTAGAATAAAAGCGCCTACGGCGGATGTTGAAATAATAGGTATTATCTACAAATAACGAAGTGATGCCTCAATCTCTACGGCCAAGAGGTAATGTTGCTATCCGTACGTGCCTAAGCCGTTCAATGACCGGCAATGGCTCCTAAATGTCATGTGAATGCGAGGCACGAGGGCAACGGTGAAGACCAGACGGCACGAAGGCAACCGACAGACGAATTGCCGAGCTGAAGAGGCTC
Organism: Annulohypoxylon bovei var. microspora; assembly: GCA_022836615.1. Taxonomy (NCBI): domain Eukaryota; kingdom Fungi; phylum Ascomycota; class Sordariomycetes; order Xylariales; family Hypoxylaceae; genus Annulohypoxylon; species Annulohypoxylon bovei. The sequence continues at coordinate 139,990 of MU405217.1, read as the reverse complement.
GAGACAACTCAGAATTTCGCCACCGTCGTTTAGTATTTTCCATGGAAAGAGCGATTTTCACGATATCGGCCTTACAGCCTATTCTCCTCACTGTTGCCGAATAGCAACATCTCAATTGGCTGCGATTGATGCCCAATATGACGAGAAAACCAAAACGTCCAAATTCCAAATTCGCAAGAGACAGCTAGTGACCTCGCCGAGAACCGACGGTATTCGGAAACTAAGCTGCTCTGAGAAACGCCAAAGACTTACAACTACAAGACGTATCAGAAATGATCATAGGCTAAGATTAAATTTAGAATAGAAATAATATAGAAACTACCTACCTTTCCAGAATTCTTACTGTAACAGACGCTACTACTTGCCTCTAAATTTCCCCCTTTACCCCTTAATTATGATAGTAACATTACCTTCAATATCTAAAAAAGAACTATGAAGGGATCAAAGTACTTGTTATGGTAGTGAGGCAAGCATACAGGGCCTTCGAAACGTGATTAGGCTTGCCAATCCAAGTGGTTTGACAGCATACGCAGCAAGGAATAATCTCGGAGTTGCTTTGAAAATATTGACAACGTGTTCGTCACCCAGCATTCCAAGACCACGTTCTTAGATTAGAACTCATATCTACTATTTCCGATCCGTAGAGCCGCTTCTTATTCTTAACTTGCATGTGATAGCTTCTGCATGAGCTACGTATGAAGGTTGATCACAGTAAATGCCGGCTCAAACCGCGACTGCAGTTCCCCAAATCGTCACAACTAACTGCCCGAAGCCCAATGACCGTAAATATGGACGGCTTCGTCCAATAGAAGCTATTACCAAAAGCCGCAAAATATGGGGATAGCGACATGCCAGATAAGCTAACTACGACTCTTTGAGTCTAAATTGACTCACCGCTGTCATGGTATCCTATTTCCGATGACGTATATGAAGATATGGTGCAATATCCGTCAGATAAGAACCGTCGTAACGTTGCTAAGTCAAGATTAAACCGGGTAGAAACTGATGTATTACTCAAAGTGTCATATTGTTGAATGCAGAAGCATTCAATGTAATATTGTGACAGCCAACACATACATCTGCAACGGCTCCGACGTTACAATATTAGCATGACTGCACGGTGAAAAGGAATGAGTCTCAACTGAGAGTAGAAACTAAAGCAGTTTCAATATTTCCGCCTCTCGAGTATAGTAAAAAGATCTTGAATAAGGAGACAAGGGTGTGATTAAGGTAGTACTTGTATAGCACGTGAGTATGTAGGCTTTGATTAAACTTCATAAACGTTACGCTATAATACCCCGGTTCCTCTTGATATACATGGATCTAGATAGGGTTTTCGGAACCTGTTCAAAAGTTCTATTCTCCGGCCAATAATCTAACTACACATGGTTCACATGGCCAAGTGAAGTTCTGTACGCGGCAATTTCAAGTATTCAGGTGAAGGCGTAGTTCTTGAGGCTAAATCCGTTGATACGTTATAATTAGTATGCTATAGATCAGTCTAATGCGATCGATCTGCAAAGAAACCTAATATGAGTCGGGATGCTAATTATTTCTTCATGGAAAGGAGAAAGGAATAATATGTTAGACTAACCTTATCTAAAGCTATGTTCTTAGTATAGAAACTATTCATATTCTATGCTAAAAACTTTTAACAAATCTAATATTCTTCTTTTATACCATTATTTTCTTCCTACCTACTTAACCCTCGGTGAATAGGAACCAAAGAAGGCACGGTGTTTTAATCCATAATATTATATTAATACCTAAAACCACTTTTGCTACCACAACCCAAATAAATAACATGATAAGTAGAAAACTCCCCATTCAAGTTGATATGCATATGTCCAGTTCAAGGCTTCGTTAAGACTATGTGTTACCCCGAACCAGGATTTCTGTATCTAAAGTAGAAATGTTACGTAAAAGCCCTTGATACTGAGTCGTTTGTACCGGAGCAACGTGGTTTTATAGATGCCACCTAGAATAATAGAACCAATGATAAATGAGTATAATAGGTGCCACGACTGCTTGTTGTAAGTACATGTTAGTTATGTCATTCGCATTAATAACAGAACACTGTTCCACCAAGCCACCATATTCAAAAACGAGGTCAAAGAAATCAGGATTGGCTTAAATGGGGTAAAGTTCTTGTTAACATTGATATCCTCACATCGCTTGTTTAATACTGCCCACGTGCTTACAATAAGTGATGTTGATTTATATGGATTTTTGACTATAATAATTATCGTGGTGTTGAAATGTTTAAGACCTCCACCTCCAATTTATTAACAAGCCACATTTAACATTTGTTTCATATTACCATATATTGCATAAACGAGCAGAAGTATTACGTAATATGTATCTAAAGATGAAATACTCTTTAAAGACATGCATAGTTTACACTGTGGGCGTTTGAAATTAGCCCCACAAACGTACGTACTTCAGCTGCGCCACAGTAATAAAATAGGGAAATAGGGATCTCCCTTTTCAGCCCTTTTTGCGAGGCTCTGTTTAGTTACCATCCGATATCCGATTTTCCGTCCATTCCCTATTAGAAATTTCATAGGTTGAAGCCCATAGTCTTCATTGAATGGCTTCGTTGAGACTGTGGCCTTTATGCAGTCCCAATGGCACGTGATGGGGGCTCGAGGCTGACAGCTGTCTGGTGAGTTACATCGCGGAGGACCCCGAGCCCTGTTACATGTGAATGGTAGCTAACTTTTTGAGATAGTTTTCTTACCTCATATATCTGGCTATCATGTTCCTTACAGAGACATTCATTAATAGGTATGCTCATCTTCATGATGCTCCTTGATTATGAACATTCCGAGACTTACCGCCTCATATAGATCAGCCGCGGCTGTCTTCGTTTTTACTCCTATTCATTTCAGGTGTCATAGCTTTCATAGCTAGCCTGTTTTCAAAATGGCTTCCCGGTGCAGATGGAAGATTTGGTATGTCTGGATCGGTCTCTAGCAAAGAAACGACTTCTGATATTGCTCGATAGATTCTGAGGCTGTTATAAAGGGAATGCAGTCGTCCCTTCCCCACCGCCCTCGCCGTTTTTATGTGCCTTGTATCATATTTCTCATCGTTTTTCGACTAGAGATCGCGCATAAGGTTATGCGAGACTTTCAGTGTGCCACAGAAGGGATAGAGGTAAATATATATTCACCCTCTAACCATAAAAGAAACAAGACGATACTGATATACTCTAGGCTTTTCTTCCTGTATTCCTAGCTGCTTACGAGTTTTTCTCACACCGTACGGCTCAGATCGCATCTAATGACCAGGAAGAGATGTGGGGCAACCCTTTGGACGATTTCAAGAATTGGCTCATTAGCTCCCCGATTACTCTTCTCTTCAGTACTATTCTCTTTAGTTATGGTGTTTTCATGGTGGGCGATTTCACTACGAGATCCACCTATTTCTGCTCGACCTTGGTGAATCAGAGCTCGTTTATTGTACTCATACAGTGGTTGGGAGTTTTCACCGACGCTGTCATCATGATTATGCTATGGAGAGTGCTTTCGTGGGCGAGAACTACGAAAAGCCGCCTCCGGACTCTTGGTGGGATTCTGGTCCTATCATCTATTGGCGTCTCGTCTTTATGGATGGCAACACGAGTTTCCCAACACCAAGAAATTATTGGCCACCACCCTTTTAGGGGAATTGGTTCGCTCTATTTCTTTGATATTTCTAGTACGGCACTTCTCATCTCTACCCTCGCCATATCTACGGCGCTTTGGGTCTGCGATTCGACGATATTGGAGCCTACAGCCATCGCAACTTTTATCTCTGGCTTGCTCGGGAGCGTTCAAAATGTTCTGTTGATCGGAACATACCAGCAGACCTCGTCCGGTCAACCGCTGGTGGTACTCGCTGTTATCTCGGTTGGGTTTATTCTCTTCACATATGCAAACAACATGAGATGGATCGTCTTCTTCAAGCGGGTATTTCTCATGTTATTGCTTGCTTCTATATTCATTACATCTGCTCTCTTTGCTACGCTCCGGAACAAGCAGCTGGACCGCCACCCGGTTGATGACCTCGTATATAGGAACAGGGTGGAAGCGGATCGTTGGCTCCGGCACGCAACTGTCAGTACTACACTGAAATCTGCGGTCACCGAGTACAAAGAGCGTCACCAAGGGCGCGATCCACCACCACAATTCGACAAGTGGTTCGAATTCGCGCAACAGCGGAAGTCTGTTGTCATCGATAGATTCGATCAGATCGAAAGAGATATCTTGCCTTTCTGGGGTATGAAACAACGGAAGATCCACGAGGGTCTAGAGCAATTGAGAGTGTTGCCTGATATTGGGATCATTACCATTGTCGAAGGGAAGGCATCCCACAACCAGCTAGCAGACCCCGTGCAGAATGTGATATTGGATGAAGCGGTATCGATGATTTCAACCTTTGTCGAACATCTTCCTCCCATGTCTATTGCCATCAACATGAAAGAGCGGCCCAGGGTCTTGGTTCCCTGGGACGATATTCATAGGTTCATCATGGCTGGATCCAAACCTCGGTTCCAACTTCTGGTTCCCCGTCGTTCAGGAAACCGCCTAGAGGATGAGGCTAGACTTACAGATGGCAATCCCATCGACGTATCCAAGGCGATTCTAGGATCGGTTGCCCAGCCATACGTATCTCCGAAGAAGTTTCGGCAACTCGAGGCTTTGGCATGTCCACCCGGTTCAGCTGCCCGCGGAGGCGTACATTGGGACACGAGGGATTTCTGTTCCTCATGTGTCAAACCTCACTCGGAAGGGCAGTTCTTGCAAGACTGGGAGATGTTTCTTGATCCATGCCACCAACCGGACATATTCAACTTACACGACTTACACACTACTCCTCACCTCCACGACTTACATCAAGATCTGCTACCTCTCTTCAGCAGATCAAAGACAGATAGTTTTAACGATATCCTCATACCGCTTATACGCCCCGTTAACCAGGAATCGGACGACGTCGAATTTGGCAGAAAGAAAGACATTGTGTTCTGGCAAGGGGATGCTAGAGACTCGCAAATCGTGACGCCCCAATCATTACTCGGCGGCCACCGCCATCGGCTAGTACATCTTGCCAACAACGCTAGCGCCGTGGACAAAGTGTCTATGCTACTCGGCGTCCAAGCCAACAAGAAGGACAAGTTCCAATACGAGGAGACAACACTCAGAGAGGCAAACGGTCCCCTACCTTTCGAGTTCTCATTCACCAACGCTGAGCCCTGCGCGGACGTGAACTGTCAACTTCTCCAACAGGAGTTCGGCTTCAAGGAACCGGGCAAGGCGTTTGATAACAGATACGTCATGCTGCTCGACAGCACGGACGGGCCCCCGCAGGATCTGCTGCCGACACTTCGGTCCAATAGCGTGCCGGTGCTATCGTCTGTCTTTCGCGAGTGGTTTACCGAGAGGCTGATGCCGTGGGTCCACTTCGTTCCCGTGGACCTCAGGTACCATGCCTTGCACAGTACGATGGCCTACTTCATCGGTCTGAAAAACCGCGGGCCGATCAACGGAAGGACGCAAAACACTGACGGTAGACACGAGGACGCGCGTTGGATCGCGGAGCAGGGGCATAAATGGGCTGATAAGGCCGTTCGAAGAGAAGATATGGAGGTCTACCTATTCCGCCTGCTGCTCGAGTGGGGGAGGATTGTCGACGATAACAGGGATAGTTTGGGCTTCACGCTGTAACAGTAATGGCGTAGGTGGCGGCGGAGGGGGAGGAGCCCTGATTAGGTCCACCCGTGTAATTATAACGTGCATGCTCACATGGCCTAGAAGTGCCTGGAACAACCGAGTGAGGGTAATACAAAGGCTTTTCGTATATCGAATTTGTTCACATCGTATGTATTACGTCGATGGCAGTTGTGTGCTACGCTGGCATCCTGCATGATATATTAACCTGTGCTTTTATATGGCTCTGACTTATTGCTGTACTGTTTGCACTCTATGTAGGAGGCGGACGATCGCCCAGGCACCGGTCTGGACTAGGCATCAGTGAACGCCACACACCGTGGTTGCCGCATGCTTAATGGTTATTGGCTAATGGCTATTCAAACGAGAGATGTGAATTGCGGTTTTTTTTCACCTGGACCGGGGTGATTAGCCCGCACTATTTAAGGCGACGGCGGTGCTCGATCAAAAGACTGAGGTGTGGGTTATCTGTGATGGTGTAAAGTTATAAAATATGACCTGCACTGGCATTATTTTCATGACAATACCTAGATAGTTAAGTTCGTTTGCTGGTGCCCTATAATATGGCCGTATAATAATCATAGTGAGTTTTGTGGTGTCGCTTTAGAAGAGGAAAGCAAAAGGAGAAAAATAAGATTATTGCCCTAGAATGGTGTATTGTGTTACGGACTCACGGTCCACTGGAGTATGTGATTCTGTGTCAATGTAGAGATGATTATGGACACTTAAGTAGAGCAGAGATCTCCTCCCATTTTCTAGCTTTTATCGATCTTCTTCTATTCAACTCCAAGTTTTATTTCTCAAGATCTTCTAACATGGTGAGATCTAGCCCTAGCAAGCGTATTAATGCTACTGCTATAGACGGCGACATGGTCAACAAGCGCCCTCGGGCTAGCGGAGAGAAAGTGGCTATCAGGCCTAATAAGCCTACAGCCAGTTCCTCGCATGCGGACACCAAATCCCCAAGAGTCAACATCGAAAACGACAGCAAGAAGGAAAATTTGGCATCGATCAAGACCAAAACCTCGAGACCCAGCCCAAAACCATCTGAGTCTCTTCAGCAGCCCCAAATCCAAGATTGGGACAATGACGGAGATAGTGTTACGGTGGTCGATCCTGATGCCCCTGAGCTTATAGGGTACGATTACGAATCGGAAGACAGCAGAGAATCAAGCTCGGATGAAGAAGACGGAGATGACACAACCCTGTTGATTCGTGAAGGCCCATATGCCCACAGCATTTTCCAATTAAGACAGGAGTCAAGATCCCGCTTTCCGATAGCTATGATGGTCAAGCTGGAGACTAACCGTCTAAGAACATTGAACAAGTTCTCCGCTTTGATGCCTCCTCTCTACGACGGCATGGGCTTCTTGATCATACACATGTGGGACGAGCTTCCCTCCTCCAACGGTGTGACCGGCGAAAGAGTGTGGGAAGTGGTCGGGATAGCCCGAAGTCTTGAGAAAGCTAATACCGTGGCTATGTCATTTTTCTGCAAAAAGTATCGCGAGCACACGTGTAGGGTGGATGAGATAGGCAACAGCCGACAGAACCGTAAGAAATCACCATTTATGAAGATTGAGGATTATGAAAATGAAGAATCATTTGAGAAGTTCCATCACACGAGTGGCACTAAGGATTGTTCAGCTTGGGGTATCGATCCAAAGGGCTGCTTGGGGCTTTTAGCCGTTCGTGGTATGATGCATTTTGGTATGGTCTATGTACTGGATGCAAACTATTTCGATTAAACAGCCATGAATAGGGGCAACTCGGCATGGCTATTGGAGACAGGTATGTCCCGAGCTGGTAAAGTCAAATTATTGGGGAATTTTAAGTGTGTATCTTTTAGATTCATGAGAAAAGAGAGATATATCGTTCCAGTATCGGAAAACCTGATCATTAGATATGTGTCTTTCAGCATCTGTCTCTCAAGTGAAGTGGTTCAAGGCTGGTTGTTAACAACATTGAACAGTAAACATTGGATTGGATTGTGGATCAAGGCACCCCTGTCCTTACGAGCCTTATCGATAAACACAGTTAGCACAGTACTGTTTTATGGATTAATTCAATACTTGCATATGTATTAAGTTTCATTATTGCATGAGGTGACGTCGTGTACCTGACAGGCAGCTTCTATCGCCTTGCTCCCCACTTCAACCAATCCAATCCCGCATCACCAACTTCACAATTTCACAATTTCACACCTCTCACCTTGACGACGACATTAACGACAACTACTTTACCCTTTCCATAGAAGAGTATTTCGGCGATAACCTATTGCGATCCATTTTAATCCACCGTCATATCATTTATGGTCATAAAATCCCGGGTATCCAAATTACAGATTAGGCTGCGGCGATAACTGGACCGAGACCCCACCGACGATGGCGGTCATTGACGAAGATACATTCTCTAGCATTCCCTGGAATAGCAGTAACAGTGCGTCCGATGCTGCAGAATCGAGCTCTTCAACACCCGTCGTAAATGCAGAGCCGCCAAGCGCTGAAGATCAACATCATGGTGAAGATTTACAACTCCAAGACCCCGGATTGTCCGGCGACATACTAGAGTGTATCGTATCGGAGCCCCGCAAGGAGCAGGATGGCACCAAGGACGCTTTTGTATCATATCTGATTACTACTAATGTAAGGCCATTCTATAAACCCTTTGTGATCTGGGAAGCTATCGTACTAAATTCCTAATTACTAATTACTAATTCCTACAGTCAACATTCCCCTCTTTCCAGAAAGCTACATTCACCTCCCGTCGTCGCTTCACAGATTTCGTCTTCCTCTCCAAGTCCCTTTCCAAGGACTATCCAGCATGCGCCGTGCCGCCGCTGCCGGACAAGCAACGCATGGAGTATGTGCGAGGAGATCGCTTTGGTCCGGATTTTACAAATCGTCGAGCATACTCCCTACAACGCTTTCTTGCGCGCCTTACCTTACATCCTATCCTCCGTCGAGCTCCTATTCTACACACCTTCCTAGAATCTCCCGACTGGAACGCGACTATGAGATCCCGCGCGTCTAGAACTAGCACAACCTCGGAGCAAGGTAGCGGAGGCGTCTTCGACAACTTCGCCGATACTTTCATCAACGCTTTTACCAAGGTACACAAGCACGACAAGCGATTCATCGAGGTCCGCGAGAAGAGCGACAAGCTGGACGAAGATCTAGGGCACGTGGAGAAGGTTGTGGCGCGGGTAGCTCGACGGGAAATAGACCTAGAAACAGACCTACGAGATCTCACAGAGCAGTTCCAGAAACTCATCACACTCGAACCGGGCGTGGAAAGCGCCGTCCACGGCTTCGCAGCCAGCGTCGAGGACACGGCCGCCGGACTCAAGAAGCTGCGCGAGCACACGGACCAGGACTACCTCGGCAGCCTGCGGGACATGCAAGCGTACAGCCAGGCGCTCAAGAACCTGCTCAAGGCGCGCGAGCAGAAGCAGCTGGACCACGAGCAGCTGACGGAGTACCTCAACAAGTCGACGGTAGACCGCGACGCGCTGGCCAGCGGGTACGGGTACGGCAGCACGGGGGCGCTCGGCGGCGCCGGCGGCTTCATCCGCTCCAAGATCGAGGACGTGCGCGGCGTCGACCACGAGGCCAGCCGCCGCGAGCGCCTGCGCAAGCTCGAGATGCGCATCGACGAGCTGACCACCGAGGCCGAGCGCGCCAAGAAGACGAGCGAGGCCTTCGACGAGGAGGTCGTCAAGGAGGTCGTCGACTTCGAGAGGATCAAGCGCATCGAGCTCAAGCGCCAGTTCGGCGGCCTCGCCGACGCGCACGTCGAGTTCTACGGAGGCGTCATCGACGTCTGGGACCAGTATGTTCGCGAGATGGAGAAGGAGGGGCTGAGCGAGTCGGCGTATACGGGTTGAGTGGGTAGAGGAGTAATGGTTGGGCTAGACAGTGAGAGGACAACTTCGTTGGAACGGATGTTCTTGCTGCGCATGGCACAACCCAGAAACCTCGACACCGAGTCAAACCGATGGGGGCTTACCTAGGATACGCGAAGCCCGTCATAAACGTCTTATAAGCTCCATCTATTCTATCCCGAGGTTCAAGCAAGCAAAAATCGAGACGGCGTTGAAGAGCACGGATGGATGTACGTAGTTTGGCTGGGGAGCAAGCAAGCTATGGAATGAACGAAACACTAGGGAGTTAAGGGGGTAATCCGGCGTTGAAGGGAAATTCGAGTCGCGTTGTTTCATAGAAAAAGAGAGGAGCTTTCTGCTTCTTGTTTACTTACATATTCGCATGACTAGGTATGTTTTACGTTTTTATGTTTTCACGTGATGCGACTTTTAACTCTCGTAGGGTTAAATCTATTGGACATGGATCGTGAGCAAATAGGTGACTGGACTTATGACTAGGAGCCTACTGCATTAAATTATCTAGGTATTCGCGAGTACACCTCGTACTTTGGATGAACAATGCTCATGTGGCCTCAAGTCTAATTTTATATCTTTAAGTAGGCAAGGCACTTAAACCCCTCGACAATGAAAAATCAACCAATGAATACCTTAGCAAGAATACTTAAATGCCTACATCTATTGATACTCCCAAACGCCGTACGGACCATGCCATATGTCGATACTGTGATAAGTATGTATATACAGAACAACAGAACAACCGAAGAGCAGCAACATGCTATGATAACGAATCTAGGGACGATGTATCCACATTCCAATCCATGCTTGTGTTATCGAGACGAGCGAAACTTTTTCTACCAGGGTTCTCTTTCCCACCTGAGACCCTATCTACCGTCGCCTAGCAGTCTGGAGCTCTGCTTCTCGGTGTGACCCGGTCTCCTTTCGTCTTCATCGTCGTCTTCGTCGTCGTCATGGCTGGCTATGCTGAAGTGATCGGTTCCCGATTCTTCTTCAGCTTCATCCTCGCTGCCGCCCGCAAAGGCGTCATACAGCTCGCCGGCACGTCGCTTCTGGCCCTTCTCGCCAGTAGCGCCGAGACCTTCGCCGCCGTCATCGGCGTTAAGGGGCTCGAATTCGTAGTCGTCGCGCGGGTTGTTGAGGCGCTGCTTGCGGCGCACGAACCAGAACCACGCGCCTAGCCCGGCGCAGAAGGCGACGATCAGGCCGATAGCACCGTAGATCCAAGCCTGAGTGCTAGAGGAGACGCCGAAGGTGGGGAGGAACGAGGGTAGCCATGAGCTTTGGGTAGTAGTCTCCGCTGCCGCCTCGGTGCCTGTCTGTGTGGCAACACTTTCCCCAGAAGTCTTAGTAGGTTTCGAGGGACGTTCAGGGTGATCCGATGGGAGAGTAGTGGGTACAGTGTTAGTGGCATCCGGGATCGAGGGAAGGCTAGTTGTGGCCGCAATTGGAGTGGCAGTACTTGTCACATCGTGGTCTGCATCATCATCTTCGGTCGGCATAGGCAACAGCTTAACCTTAGAAGCATCGATGCTCTCACCCCACAACTTAAGATGCCAGTCGGTGAAGTTGCCAGAGTTGTCGTTAACCTTGGTATCACGCACAATAAGTGTCCATTTACCAATTCCAGATTCACCCCTAGATTATGATTAGTTTCAAACGTTGTTAGATATTCAAAAGTGGAACACTTACCAATGAGCAACAGACATGAAAGTCCAGTCATCATAGCCCTCGGTGCTAGTATCTAGCTTACGGGTGGCAGACAGGTGGCTGATGACGTTAGTGGGACTGATGAGATCGACGCTCAGATCTCCCCGGCGGGTGTGCTCCACGTTCATTGTGACCGTAACATGCTCCAGACGCTCGAGATTGGCCTCCTTGAGCATGTCTTGCGTGACTTCGAAGCTAACTGACAAACCCTGGTCGCCTTGAGGAATAGCCTTGTGAACATGTAACCATGGAGAGTAATACCACGACTGAGGCTTAACGTTCTTCCAAGTCTTTGCTACCTCCACAAGAGCGTAGCTGTCAATCTTGCCGTAGCCAAAGGTGTGGCTAAAACTTTTGCCAATAGTGGTAGTTTGCCATTCGCCAGTGTCCAGGTCGACGGGCACTGCACTCTGCAGCGCAATGTATTGCATATCTCTCCAGGTTAAATCGGGACGAATCTCGAGGGCCAAGGCGAAGATACCAGCAGCCAGAGGCGCGGCAGCGGAAGTACCACCATGTCCGTTGTAGCATTGGTTTTCCCCGACATCAGTGGTATGAATAGCGTCTCCACTGCCACTGCTGTAGGTGACAACAAGCTGGGCCGAGCACTTCTCGGAGTAGTAAGGATGAACTCCCTGTCTATCAATTGCGCCAACAGTGATGCTGTATATGCTATTCGTGTAACCATCGAAATTGCAGTTGTCTTCACTTGCGGCGCCGTTGCCACTAGCAAAAACGTAGATAGATCCTTTGTCGCCGCGGCCTTTCTGCACTCCATTCAACATAGCCGCCTTGATGAGAACGCCAGGTGCGTCCATTGATTTTCCATCATCCGGTGGACCCCAAGAGCAAGAGTATATGTCGTTATGTTGGTAATCGTAGTTCATAGCCTCAGCCTCGTCCGCGTCGCTAATTAGTTTACTGAGGATTCGAATGCCAGCAATCTTGGAGTCGTACGCGACACCAACACCGCAAACATCATTCCTCGCAGCACTGACTTCGCCGGCACATCGGGTACCATGTCTGTCGTCGGATAGAGTCGGGCGAGGTTCTGGCCTCTGATCGTTGAAGTCGTAACTACCCTCGGCGTAGTAGTTTGGTTTCAAGTCGTTGCTATACATATCCAACCCGTCATCCACAATAGCCACAGTCGCATTCTTGCCCGTGACTCCCGAGAGCCAGACACCCGTAACATTTACGTCATGACCTAGCTGAACCGTGTTCAAAAGATGCCACTGCTCGTTGAAGATCGGGTCGGAAATGCTGAGTGTCTGCATTACAGATTTTTGCTTTTCCACCGCCATTGCATCAGGCTCGTCTGCTCGTATCGTGGGATTAAAGCCGGCCGGGGGAGGCGGGATAATTCGCTTTTGCATAGGAGCACGTAATTTTTGCTTATGCGAGGCCTTTACACTGTCAAGGACGTCTACGCCACCTATCGAACGCTTCCGTCGACGCTCCTGGACTGCGCGCCGCACGACATCAACTTCGGCTTTGGAAGTGGAAAAGATATGGTGACCCGGAAGTTGGCCCAACTGGCCCTCGTGCCTCAGACCAAGTCGTGACGCGATTAGGTCGGGTTGCGCATCGCGTTCGAGATGGAGAACGTAGTAATCGTTTGAGTCGAAATTCCGGCGTTGTAGGGATGCGGTACCTAGTCCAGCCAGGCCACCGACAACAAGGCCGACTAGAGGAGTGAGCTTCATTGTGAGATGATGTGAGCGTTAATCAAAACGCCCCGCAAACCTCGGGACGGGAACGAGTTGGTATTTATCGATATGGCGAGTTTACGAAGAGGATAAAGAGATATAATGATAGACTCGATAGAAAGGACAAAACGAGATCGAGTATAAGTAGTTAGTCAGGTAGTTAGGTGACCTTAGGTATTTCGTAGGTAGTGGACGTTGTAACTTGTAGGTATCCAGAAAAGCAGACGGAACAAAACGCCTTCGCTCAAGGCCATGCACGAACCTCCTTAATGAAACCGTGAAAGAATATCTTGGCGGATGAAGAAGCGGCAGCTTCCCCCATCGAGTGATGGAAGTGAGATCTACTAATCAAGTATGACAATTGCTTGCTATTACTTTGGGCGTCATGGAAACGGCAAAGATAAATTCGGTAGAGTGTGTATAAGAATAGGTAGATAGGAAGAGGAATACGTATGGTCTCTCCCTATCGTTGTAATAGATTAGGTTGACGAGTGGAAGGGTGCAAGTGTGGCGGCGCAATCCACTCTTTTCCGCTCTTGCCTTGTAAGCTTACAATTTACACGCCTAAAAAACCTTACATAACGCGGAAAGCCAGGTGTTCTAAAACACTACCAAGCCACGCGCCACGCCATTCTTCGGGTTTAGATGGGCAAGTGTGTGGGGAACGTCTTAAATTGTGATTGGCTCCGGCTATTATTTTGAATTCTCAAAACCCCTAAAAAGTCCTTAGCAAAAATCATTTGATCGTATCAGATGTAATGTACCTAATACCTCTGTACATACCTATAAATGAAGCAATTCGGAAGTAGACATTTACACCATCGGCTATTAAATAACCTTGGAAATTAGCATGATCTAATAGAGAAAATCAATTATGACCTGCTTATACACAGCTTGTTTACAGATTAAAATGTTTCACTAATGGAATTAGCACTCCCCTTATTCTTGAGTTACAAGGCATCGATTTCATGGTGGTGGTGCCGTACATACGTAATCGGGTGTATATATATGCCAGTAACCGTTCCTGCCAGGTCCGCTCACTTACATATGCGGTACTCGCAAAAGTCAAACAGCTTGAAGACTCCACCTATCAGAGTACAAATGTCTATCCGAACTTCTTCAGCAATCTTAAGTTGAAAATAACTCGAATACTATCAACTGAGAAATACTCGAGAATAACACACTTTCCAACAATATTCTTTTCATCATTTTCTATTATATGCACTTTGCACAAAGCATCACCAACATAATGTTCTATTCTGGGGATGACATCACAAGCTAAACTAGGATCTACATATGGCACACCGTCGATATCTAATTAAAGATCTGAGAGCTCTAGGGCCTTTTCCGTTCGGAGCCACGGCTCTTCCCGATCATTGGACAACCTTTGAAGTGAATTAAAACCGACCGTTTGAAGTTTGTGATTTATTATCTCAGGTACGTGAAGAGACACTTGCGACTTGGATAACCCTGATATATACCTATACATTGTGTATTACCAGATTAGGTAGGTCAGTATTACTATCGTATTGTCGCCCTTGTCGGAAACTAATGTCTCTCTTTTATTGACTGAGATATATTTCGTTTAGAGAGGGGCATAACCAACCACCGTTATTTATGGCTCTCCAAGCCCTCTGTCTTGGTCTCTTATACTGTACCTGACAAGAAAGATTCAGCTCTGGGGTTTGAGGGCTTCTCAGCCCCGACGCCTTTCGACTAACATACCTAATAGGTAAAAATCCACTCACGAATGCAAGAAGCATAGCTAGTTACATTAATAAAAACCCCGTCCAACGGTTGACCGCTTCTTTCTCAAGACAGCCGGCTACTCACAAAATAACGGACAATATAAAGACATCATCTTTCATCTATCTTCCCGCCACGGAATACGCCCGTATGTGATTTATTGTACGAGGCTAGATCTGTTTCTTACCGGGTACACGGGCTATTACACGGGTTATTACCCGTCTTCCGCGCCAGGATTCAAACGAAAAAAACCGGGAGGCTTCCAGGTTGCAAGGCTCTGGAGGTCCGAAAGGGAAAAGCAAAAAGATCCCGGCTTCTTTTCGACTCTCGCCAGCCTTGGTAAAAGAGCTGAAGAAGCTTAGCTCTCTTACCAGCCATATTATTATTTTTTCAGCCAACAACTTGACCAACTTGTCCTAGATTAATACAACTCAAGCTTCGACGATTCTCCTCATGCTCGCAACTACAGCTCCGTGATTGTACCTCTGGTTTTCCCCTGCATTAATTACCTGCTACCCACAACTACCCGAGTCGCATGTGTCTGCATCGCATTGGTCATCATGGAGGCCCGCAGATGATAGCTAGTTCGACACGCCTCCATCCGTCCTAAGTTCAGCCTATCTTGCAGCCCAATCACCGCCGAGCCTGATAGTTGTCCATCATGTCTGCACCATATTGGGGCCAATTGCCCCCTTCAAATGCTCGTCGCATGTCCGGTGACTATGATCAACCTGATCGCAGACAGTCCTTGGACCAGCCTCCTCCCCAGTTTCAGTCGCGATCGAATCGGGCATCCGTCCAAACTACACATACCGATTCTACCTTCAGCCCTCTAGAATCCCCTGCCACATCAAACTTCCCAAACACCGGGTTAGCTCCTCGTCCGTCCTCCCTGCCCTACGGACAAAATCGATATCCTTCAGATCTGCAGGAGAAGCGGCGAAGACGCACTAGCCGAACACAAGAAGACATTCCGGAAGTCGGCTCGCACGACGAAGGTGCCCTTTCGCCTCCCCCAGCCGCTCCCGACGTTCCTAGAGCTCCGCCTGTAAGCTACAAGGATCCTTATAGACATAGCAGCCCGGCCTTCACTCCGACATATTCTTACAGCGCCGACGGTCAGCCCGGACCACCACTATCAGCTTATAGATACGGATCCCCCGCTCAAGCACGAATTGCCGGCATGGAGTCTGAATCTTTTTACAAGGATGCTACTCCACCAGCTGAGAGGCAAAATAGAGCACCCATACTCGATCGAACTCGACATACATTTGATGAGGATGAAGATATCGATCAACAATTGGATAGGGATACTGAGAGATCTGGACCCACGCGTCGAGCAACAAATGGAGATCTTGAGGAGAAAGGGACAGTAGATCCATATGCACCAAAGAGACAAGGAACGCTAAATGGGCCACCAAGGCGTCCGACATGGGCAGATGATCGATCGCCGCTACAGAGGCTCGAGCTTACCCTCGATAGCATTACTAAGGAGGAGAAGCGAGCTCGTGTAGAAGCTGCCGAGCAACGTGCAAGGGAACGGGCAGTCCGAAGACAGAATGCCGTAAATCAAGACAAGCTTCAACCTCCGCAAGAGCGTTCAAATAGCCAACAGGTTAAGCTTAGAGACCGACGTCAATCCGTGAGTCAGCATGACGACCCAGTGCAAGTTCAGCCATCGGCGGTCACATTCCATGGACCTTTGTCTCAAAACCCACCCGAGGAGACCAAGCAGCATATACCATCCGGCCAATCTCCAAGCTCTAAAATCCCAGTCCCTAAAAACCGGAATGTCACACCGACAACTCAAAAGTCCGATCTGCCTCAACGTAACTTGAGTTTTCGTGAGAGAGCTGCCAAAAATGAACCCGACTTACCAGGAGATGCGGGTAGTAACTCACCAGTATCCCCGGTTAGCTCTCCGGGTGGAGGGTTTGCCCTCACTCGGGGTGGGAGTAATAAGCTTAAGAAGAATCCACCCGGTGATCCCTGGTATAGCCAGCGTAAGGAAGCTGAGGATAAGTCTAAGGCACACCAAGGACGCAACTTGCAAAGTGAGGAAACGTATGAGATGCCTCGAGATACCGGCGCAGCAGCAATGGCTACTAAGCCCAGGAATGAGACGATTACGAGAGATCCCTCTTCACAGTATATGGGTCGACCTCCAGCAAGGGGCAAGCAGGTTGAGGAGGAAGAGTATTATGAAGAACCTAGACAAAGAGGATATTCTGGTACGGTTGGATCTAGTCGAAACGACTCGGTGAGCAACAGTCAACGCTCTCCACCGTCGCAACAAACATTTCAAAGCTCAATGCGGAATTCAGAAGCCCCTCCAAAAAGCATTGGCAAATCCGTCACGTTTCCGGACCGTCACCATGAGGCTCATGAGTTTGACGATGATGACTACGACTCGGATTTTAGCGAGCATAAATTCGGCGTTCATGATTACATGCATCGGCGTAAGCTGAAGCCCGGTCGAGGGATGTATCAACCACCAAAATACTTGGAAGAGTGGAAGAAGTCTACAGTTGGAACGCTAGCAGGTTCCCTACTAGACCTAAACGTGGAGATCCCCGACCCAGGTGTCGAAAAGGGCACACCATGGTGGGAGAACGGTGGTAGGCGTAGGAGTAGCACGACGACACGACCGCCACCAGAGTTTTTTAGTGAGATATATGATGATATGCAAGGTCCGACGAGATTCAAGCCACCATTATATCTTAAATGCGGGCCGCTACTGCGTTATTGCGGCATGCGTCATGAAAAACCTCTAGGGCGAGCAAATCGCGATGATACGTCTCTTGACAAAGAGATATGGAGAGGCACCATCATGATCGTCACACAGGACACAGAATCGTCATATGATATTCCTCCGATCCTTCGACTCTTCGTTCAACCGATCGAACTCCTACCGCCACCCCCTGTAGAGTTACGTGGGGAACAGGTCCTTTCGCCAGAGTACGTGGATCCGATTGCTGGTATACCGAAGCTCGGTCGACGGGGAGAGACGCTTTATGTGCGGCCGGTGGAGCATCTAGAAGAGGCCAAAGATATTTCAAGGACCGATCCGGATGATGGTCTTTTTGAAATCACGAGATCCGCTCCTGACTTTAACAACGCGCCTGATCCGCCTGGGTCTTTTGCTAGTCGTAAAAGACGCACTCCAGTTGACGGGGAGAAGCTTGGGAAGTACAAAGACGTGCGTGGGTTCCGTCTACATGCTGAACGGGGTCACACTTTCTGGAGATTCAACATTGAAGTTGAGCTCCGGGACAAGCAGCAAAGAATTGCCTACCGTATCAACCATGGTCCTGCAACGGGCTTTTGGGTTCCCGCTCGGGGCCAGTCGATGAACATCATGTTCCACAGTTGCAATGGGTTCAGTCTTAGTGTAAACCCCGACGATTTCAGCGGACCGGACCCCATGTGGCGCGACGTGCTTAATAATCATCAAACCCGGCCATTCCATGTAATGATTGGAGGCGGTGATCAAGTCTACAACGATGCTATCATGCGTGATACTCGTCATTTCCAAGATTGGCTACAAATCAAGAACCCTCTACATAAGAATAATGCACCCTTGACTCCAGAGATGCAGGATGAGATGGAACACTTCTACATGGAGAGATACATGATGTGGTTCTCACAGGGGTTATTCGGCCTAGCGAACTGCCAAATTCCCATGGTCAACATGTATGATGATCACGACATCATAGACGGTTTCGGCTCTTATCCTGACCATTTTATGAAGTCGCCAGTATTCAGCGGCTTGGGCAACGTCGCGTTCAAGTACTATATGTTGTTCCAGCATCAGAGTCTGCCTGATGAAACTGAGGAGACGGAGCCGAGTTGGGTTACGGGTATCAAACCAGGACCGTATATCCACGAACAGAGCCGCAGCTTGTTCATGTTCCTCGGGAACAAGGTCGCGCTCCTCGCCGTCGATTGCCGGACTGAGCGCACGAGAGATGAAGTTATGACGGAGAATACGTGGAAGAAGCTTATGGATCGTTGTGACGCCGAACTCGTCAAGGGCGAAACGCAACACTTGCTTGTCCTTCTAGGGGTTCCGATTGCTTATCCCCGGCTTGTGTGGTTGGAAAACATGTGAGTAGCACCCCCAATAAAAGTAGCATACAACACGTACTAATATTTTATAGCTTGACTTCACGACTGATGGATCCGATTAAAGCCCTCGGAAAAGCAGGAATGCTAGGTAACTTCCTCAACCGCTTCGACGGGGGTGTCGAAGTTCTCGATGACCTCGACGACCACTGGACAGCAAAGAACCACAAGGACGAGCGGCGCTTCGTGATCGAAGACCTGCAGGACATCGCCGTGGACGCGTCCGTGCGCGTGACCATCCTCAGCGGCGACGTGCACCTCGCGGCCGTCGGCCAGTTCTACTCGAACCCCAAGCTCAACCTCCCAAAGCACAAGGACTTCCGGTACATGCCCAACATCATCTCGTCGGCCATCGCCAACACGCCGCCCCCGGACCTCATGGCCGACATTCTCAACAAGCGCAACAAGGTCCACCACTTCGACAAGGAGACCGACGAGGACATGATTCCCCTATTCACGAACGACGTCGACGGCAAGCAGCGCAATAACAAGCACCTCCTCCCCCACCGCAACTGGTGCTCTATCCGCGAGTACGTGCCCGGGCAGACACCCCCGCCTACCCCGCCGCCCGACGACTTCGACCAGACCCTTGAGGGCACGCCCCCGAGTAGTAGTAAGGGTGGCCTATTACGCCGGTTCTCGCTGTCTAGTCGTCGTGGTCCAGCTGCTCGACCGAATACCTCGCATGCGTCAGTTGACCGCTCGCGTCCGCCTGTGTCTAGTAGCGGAGGTGGCCTCTTCCGCTCACTCTCGCGCCGGGCTTCCGATGCTGGAGCCCGGCCTAACAAGCTCATGCGTACGCTATCGCTCGGCCGAGTCGATTCCTCGCGTCGGCAGGGTAGTAGTGGCGGCGGCGGCGGTCTGTTCCGCAGAAGAAGCACGGACCGCACGAATAACGGCGGAATTAACGGCGCCTGGGGCCCCGATAGCGAGGAGGACGAGGAGGTGGTGTACGAGGCGCGACCCGTGAGGCACGCGAGAACGAACCCTAACCCGAATACGATGATGGCTGGGGCTGGAGGCAGAGAGTACGGTAGAGATGGGGGTGCGACTATGGGACACCTACGCGGAGGCGCCGGAGACTCGAGACACGTTAATGACGAGTACGAGGTCGGCGATGAAGCGTACTTCAGTGCACGACCGCCGAGGCGTGCAGTCACACAACCCGCTACAGCATCTTCTTCTTCCACCGTTCCTGTCACCCCCGCGCGCAGAAACACGAACGGGGGCGCTACTGGGCATGAGTACGATAACTACTACGACCCCAACTCCTCGGAGGAAGACCCCCCGGAGAGACGCCCGTTCCACCGCACGCCAACAGGCCTCAGCGCCAAGAAGCTGCAGAAGCGCGGCGCGGCGCGGTACGAGGTCGATCTGCAGGGCGGGCTGGACGTCTGTCTCAACGTCGAGGTCAACCCCAAGGATCCGGCGGGCATCACGGTCCCGTACAGGCTCCTGGTCCCCAGGCTGTTTTACGAGTACCAGGGCGAGGATGCGGAGCCGGAGGAGGTGCCGCAGCCCGCGAGGGAGCAGCGCCGGGGACCGTTGCGCGGTGAGAACGAGGAGGATGATGATGACGATGACGACGATTTCGAGGGCGAGTATGAGGGCGAGTACGAGTACGACGACGACCGTGAGCAGAAGCCGGGCATGCTGAAGCGCTTGTTTAGCAAGCGCGCGCGCACTGTCGGGTAGTAGCGGTGGTGGTGGGAGTCAGTTCGGGGCGAGGATGTCGCCTTAATTCATCTGTCAAAGAGGAGACATGACTTGAAAGGAAAAGATACGGGAGGGAATGAAGAAGCAGTGGTAAGTTGTAAAATGCTTGTAGCAATACTCGGTTCCAATGGCTTCCTTTCTATTTATTCAGCAATAATCGGTGGGGATAGGGAAAAGTTTTCATTATTTTTGGCAATTATCTACGTCGAGCGATACGGATCTATTTTTGTCGTTGGACAGACATTTAGGGAGTTGGAGATAGGGAAGAAAGGGATTAAGCGAGTTCGGTTCTTTTTTTGGAGAGACAATGAGAGATCGGGCAAGTTGGCCTGGCTGGACCGGGCGTGCTTGGCTGGTTCCGTATGATTCCTGGCAATCTAACGAGACACGACGTTTGGAATGTCTGTATTTAAGGGTTTGGATTTGGATGACGAGAGATAGCTAGCTTGACGTGTGTGCTTGGATGCGTTGATCTGAATACAATACAAAGTTATCATCGTCAGATTGTTGCTCGTAGCCAAGTGCTACGATATATGTGTGATACTACTTCTATGTTTCTTGTGTCGTCTAAAAGGACACGCTCCGCGATGGGGGATTACTTGTTGGCGGGGGTTATATACCAAAATTGTAGACTATTCGAACACATACGGCCATAGGATCTGGAGAACTCGGGATCCCGTCTGCTCTCCCCTTGATAAACCAGATACCGCCGGATCAGTAGTTGGGTCGGTGACGACCAGCGAATACCTGGTGTTGTATGTTTTCTTTTCTTTTTTCTTCTTCTTCTTAGCTTATTGACCCCCCCTTTTTAAGAGGCTGTCAATCTATACTAGTTTCAAAACGAAGGATAACCACCATCCTTCACATCCAGCTTAAGTGGATAACCCCCAATTTTCAAACATACTTTCTAGCACGTTGACTATGAAAGCTCTTAATAGAGATCAAGCTCTCTAATGCAGGGGTAAACTTTTATAAGTCAATACCAAAATCCAGTCCCAAGCTGCAATCAAAACCATGATGGAGCAGTTTTCAACAGTTAAGTCATACGGTCGTCCCTCAGTCAACCGTACTAAGTAGTAACCACAGGCTAAAAGTTGCATCCCCCACTAGTATAAAAGCCACCTAGGCACTATGATGTGAACAACATGGTTCTATGCCTTGTTGCATGCCGATGGGCGAACCAAATCAACTTTTCACATGATTGTCGACTAGGATGCCAGACCCTTTACCGAGTTATAGTAACCAATATTTAAGCATATGAGTTTATAGGTCAGCTCGCAACATGCATCTTCGACTGGTGGGTATACATACTATGTAACCACACAACACTTTTAAACTAGGACTCGTTGAAAAATTTTCGTTCCTAAACTATAGACGCCTTAGTATTTAGTGGATTATAGAAAACGGGTCTGGTCCGCTGAATGACACACTATGGAACTGGGAGTCAATGCATCAGTGCCTAGTTTCCAGGCTACCCGAATCCACTGCCATGGTTCCATCGTAACAATCCCGATACCGCGGTATAAGTGCTAGTATCGCAGGTTTCGGTGCCGGCTAGTGAACTTTTGGTGTTATATGATTGGTTGGTCAAAAAGACCGGACTCTTAATAGCGAAGACCTATTCTTCGTGTACGTAGGTGTTTAAAAAGGTGCAGAAGAGGCATGGAATATAAAAAGGTAAACTATCCCTCGGACCGGAATCGAACCGGTGACTTTTCGATAAACAATCGTGAACAATTACAGTCGAACGCCATAACCAACTAGACTACCAAGGGATGATTGGATGGTTTATACTATTGCTTTAAATCCCCACGGGTGGATAATCTAAGCTTGTCTGAGCGAGGATAGCACGGGCTTGGTGTACGGTAGGCGACATGACTAGGACGAGTAGAGATATCTTTAAACGATTTCAGCCATAGTGATAGCGTACTAGGATTATGTTTTGGTATCCATACGTCATAAAAAAAGAAAAAGAACCCGGCTATGTAAGTGGACGAACACCAAATGTGTTGATGAACGTACCAAAAAAAGCCAGACTCAATCCTTGATGTAGACCAAAAAAATTATCTAAAACTCTAGTTCAGGTTCGATTGACCTGCAAGTAGGCAGAGTCAAGGTAGAGGCTTCGGTTTCACTGCAGAAAAATTGTTCTTTCGGTTGGGTTATAGCCAACCTTGCCTTAACATTTAGCACTCGCAGCGGCTTGTGCCATGAAATACCTACATATCAATCTCTGATGGGGCTATAGCAGACTTCAGCAAGATTAAGCAAGGGCACGACATGAGCACTGCATGAAGCGCCTTGATACTCTAGGTAGGGCTTGTAGGGGGATAGCCGCGTCCATGTTAATACACGGCAGCTATTGCCAGTACATGACCTAATTAGGTCAACCTTGGCCTCGTCTATTTGTGTTCGGAAGCACATGTGACAACTTTGCCACCTAACTAACCTAAGGATCATTATCAGTACCACATAGCTGTGGATGTTAAAGTCACGGCTATCGTTCTACAGCATCAAAGGAATGCCATAGAATTTATGGCTTGTGTGGATATCGCATCGAGGATGTCGGGATTCTCGTTGCACTACTGACCGGCGTATCGTTCATAGGTTGGGGGTGTAGTTCGGACACGAAATAGAAGCACATGTCCGTTTCTCCTTATTTCGTGCTCTTATTGCAGTTGGACACTAGTGGCAGGCATCCAATCTAGGGATAGGGTAGGTAGCTTGGACGGTCTTACGAAACGGAGTCCTTCATGTTGTCCAATACTCCTTTTGATATACGTAAGAAATGCGCGTATGCTTTAAGTTAACTTGGCGATATCGATAGATAGAGGAGGTCGTTGTTTTAGACCAATTCTACAGATATTCGTTAAGGTGATGTTGAGAGAGCTTCGCCTATAAGGTTACCCCCTCAACACTAGGTGCTGAAGATCCATGTTTAGTCGAAGACATGTCAAGCTGCAGCAGATACGAAACTGTGGCTGGAAAGTGCATAATATTGATAGAGGTAATCTACCTAGGCAGCGATTTGAACATTTCAAGGGTCCGGACCGAAGATATATCTTCGAATCCGGAAATATGTGGGCTGTGGCTTAAGTCTGGGGTGCCGCTTTTGTGCGTCACGCATACAAGACTTAGTCTAGCTGGGAAAACAAAATCGTCACGGCATCCTGAAGATCGACATTTATCTCGGATGCCCCTCCACCTCCCGGCCTTGAGATTAGCTAGCTGCATCTTCCCATGCGTAGAGCCCTGGAGGTCACATATAAGTGCAAGATAGCCTATACAGCTGCAAGTTGAAAGCCGGAAATCCTGCAAGGAGATCACGTCGGGCCGCCGATGCGCCTGTGACGTTCCAGAACAGCGGGGTCTACGAACGGCTGTGCCGTCGCCGCGGACGATATCTCAACGGGACCCTCTGAAGCGATCGTCAAAATGGGAGTTTGTTTTAAGCTTGTTTGGTTATACATAGTATAATAGACACATACGGGTTGTTTGTCCCTCACTTGGATGTCTCACCGTAACCTCGTGAATAGACGCCCGGGCGACAGTATAAGATTTAGTAAAGGTAGGCTTAGACGGTGGTTGTAGTCTACCCTTTACTAATTGCCGACTCACTTGGCGAGGCTGCTGCTGTTGCTGTTGCTGTGGTTGCTGCTTATCAGACATGTTTCTCATGCCACCTGGAAACATGAACGCATGTGGGGACTCGACTATAACCTGAGGCCTGTTTGCCGTTCGCAATGCAGGTCTCAAGCGATAGGCTGGGGAATTTATGGTATGTGGTTTGCATGTTGTCGTATTTGGATTCGTTAGTTGCCGGGAAGTTAATTGGAACCGAAAGACGGGTCGCTTATACATCGGCAATTGAAGCATGGAGCGCAGATCAGGTGCTTACCTACCTAGGCGCTATGACCTCCCTAGTGGCTT
The DNA here is from genome assembly GCA_022836615.1 of Annulohypoxylon bovei var. microspora. NCBI lineage: Eukaryota > Fungi > Ascomycota > Sordariomycetes > Xylariales > Hypoxylaceae > Annulohypoxylon > Annulohypoxylon bovei. The sequence continues at coordinate 115,445 of MU405217.1, read as the reverse complement.
CCCAAAGGGCCAAAGGTTGACGATAATATTTTAGTGTAAGCAGAGAACCTTGAAAAAAATGATGGACCTTCCCATCCTTTAGTGTTACACAGCAACCGTCTAGCAGGAGCAATTGAGAACGATTGAGAGAAATTCAAGCTTCAACAATTATATCATATGTCTCAATTGCATTAGAAGCAAGGGAAGGTTTTCTTCAAGTCAATTGAAAGCTTAGATGGAAGTTTTCAATAATTTGCGAGGTGAATATAATGAATAAATGCTGTCCCTTAGCTGTCAGGGATCTCATTTGAAGATGCAAATTGGGGTACGAGCACCTGATCATTTTTACTGGGGTTACCTTCCTATAATAGTATTCCGTTAACCATATATGGTAAGGCGTTATATTCTTACCCCTCATTTCTACTTGTCCTTGGAAGGCGGCCAAGGAGGTCTTGTGTAGTTGCGTGTAGTTGCATGCATTTGACTACGTGAGATGGAGGCAGCTTTGCACAATGAACAACTCATTCTTTATTAGAAGACTCATGATTTGTTCATTGAGGTCATGAAGGTACCTCTTCACCGGTTAGGTAATCTGGGTACCTGACCATACCTTGCCTACCTTGTGTCTCTTCCTGGCTCCTACCTTGCTCCTACCTGACCCTACGTGCATTCCAATTCTTACGCCCTTTGAAAATTTTTGAATCAATCCAATCCCCGTGGTCAATTGGCACGGCTAGTTCCAAACCATAAGATTTTTAAGTTCGGGGTAGCTTCTGACTCTTATAAGTCCTTGACTAAAAAGCAATTAGAGTCAAATCATATTCTTCCCTAACACTGCTTATTCCTTCCTTTTCTAGTACGTACAATTAATAGATTCTATAACCTTGGAACTTACCTAGGTTGATCCACTTCCCACGCGTCGCCTGCCACCGTGGACCCCGCGTTAGAGAACGTTAACTGAGTTAGCGGCAAAAATACAAATTTTTCCATTGAGAAAGAGGTGCCCAGGTCTGCCAGGTGAGCACCTAAGCTCCTAAGCACCTAAGAGAACTGAGCCGCCTTTTTTTTTCTCCCACCAAAATTCCTTAACTCATATCCTTCTTATCGCCTATTAGCCCAGACCCCCCCTCCTCCAATTGTTCAATTCCGTGATCGGTCTTGGACCTCGACGCAAGACCCAAAGCTGAGCAAGCAAATCTCAGCCTCGGCCGGTATAGCGGCACAACGGCATAGCGGCGTACGGAGCTCTACGGAGTGAAGTAATTACCTCAAATCATTCCACGGTTCATCACATCTGTCATCTGAGATCCGCTTGATATAATTTGTCAATCCACGGTTCCAAGGTGCATGGATGGTCACACAGTCGTCGGCGCCGTTTCGGCCCCGTCAACGAGCCCAACCAGCCCCGTGAGCGTACATCGCCATGGCTCCATGAAGCGAAAGCGCAGCGAAGGAGGAATTGGAGTCGATAGTAGCCCAGGAAGCGTTATCGGCGACGAAGACCACTCTTTAGCAGAACCTGAAAAGAAGAGACAGCCTGGCGTGAAGCGGTATGTTTACAAAGAATCAACCAACCCCATCTTGCCTACTCATAATACTTTAGCTACCTTTTCACCTACCGAGGTGTAAGGTAGACTTATATATTATATCTATGGGATAGTATCCATTCGGATAATACCAAAGTATATTATATATGCAATATGAAGCAATTAGCTAATGAAGACATCCCAACAGAGCGTGTAACGAGTGTAGGCAGCAGAAACTGAGGTGCGATGTTGTCCAAGAACCATTTCAGAGTTGTTCGAGGTGTAATCGTCTAAAGCTCGAATGCAAGATCGAGTCCAATTTCAAGCGCATCGGCAAGCGATCAAAACATGCAGAGATGGAAAAAGAGATCGATCGCCTACGACGTAAGATATCGCAAGCTAAGGCGCAGGGTTTCGTAATAGAAGACGATGAAGACCTGCAGTCACAGTTGCAATCCCCCGTCGCAAATAGTGCGTACTCGCATACCCGAAATCCTTCGCTCATGGGGTCCGATGAGGCTGTCACCTCCCTCCTGACTCTAAAGCGAGGAGGGTCGTATAGCTTGGCCGCAACCCATTATGCCTACGAGCTTGAGACAGTGCGGCTGACCGAGCAGGATGTCCATGGCTTATTCCAGGAATTTTTTACATGTTACCATCCATTCCTCCCTTTCCTGAACGAGCATCAGTCACCTGACCTTTACTATCAACAACATGCCTTACTCTTTTGGACAATTATTGCTATCGCCTCCAGGCGCTATCCCCCTAAGCCAAGTATCTTACACGAGCTTTCGAGCGGACCTCTGAACAGATTATTATGGGGTACTGTAGGCGACGTACCGAATAGCTACTTCGTCGTCAAGGCCCTCTGCTTGCTATGTACTTGGCCCCTGCCGACGAGCACGACCACGGCGGACCCAACTCATATATTGTGTGGAGTGATGATGAAAGCCGCCACAGGTATCGGCTTACACCGACCAAACCATACCCAGGACTTCTCCCGTGTTTCCGTCGAGCTCAATAAGGACCAGCTTCATGATCGAGTAACCACCTGGGCCGTTTGCAACATCGTTTCTCAGGCGATCGGAACGGGCTACGGTCAGCCCGCCACTACGCTCTATGACTGGACACTTGCCATCCGCCCTGGTGAGGATGGGCCTTTTACGTTATCGCCCGAACTCGAGGCTAGGTTGAGGATAGAGAGGTTTTGTGACAAAGTCTCGAAAGAAATGTACAGTAATGCGAGCGATCCCAGGGGTGTAGCCGGCGACGAGCATAGAGCAATGCTGATGCGGGTGTATCGTCGAGACTTCCAAGAATTGCAGGCATCGGTCCTTTCCCAACGTCTGACGCCCATCGTGGAGATTCACCTAACAGCTGCCAATGTCCATCTCCGCCTTGCCGGATTCTTTGATTCTAGCAGCACACCCGGTTACATGGACGATCTCATGGGTCTGTGGCGAGCCATCACAAGTTTTCTAGACTTGCTATTTCTAGATTCTAACCATCACATCTTGTTGTATGCCACTAATTACATCCAGCAGATGCTCGTCGCTGCCGGGTTTGCTTTGTTGAAGCTGATGAGATCATTCTTTTCCAAGACGATAGAGTTCGAGAGGGGACGGACACTATTTCATAAGACTATCCAAGCAATACGCTCGACAAGCGTGTTGGATAACGACCTGCAATGGCGGTTAGCGGAGCTCATGGTCCAGATGTGGAACGGCGCCCGAATCGACAACAAAAATAACACTTCATTCCACGACGATGACAGCTCGGTTCTTATCGACGATAGTTTGCAATTAAAGGTACGATGTAGGCATAGCATGAGCCTTGTATTCGACTCTATTTGGCGCTGGAGGGAGGAATACCAGGCTCAGGGACGCGGTACGCTCGACGGTACGTCGTTTTCCTTATCTCTCCATATATGCCACGCCTGTGTGGTTTGGAGAATTTACTAATTCATGTCGAGTAGCTCTCAAGCAACCAACTAACCCGGACTCAGGTAATGAGTCTTCAGCGTCTTCTACCCACATGGATAGTACACTTTTGCCTCATAACAATCTCGCGAATTTGACGTCGATGGCGACGACAAATGGTGGTATAACACCAACCGCAAGCCACGGCTTAAACGCCGGCGCGAATAGCATGATCGGGATAGGCTATGGCAGCGATGCAAACTACGACTTCTTCGATCCTCAACACTGGATGCTTGACGGTTTGTTAGATTTTAACTACACATATGCCCAACCCCTGGAAGGCATGTAGGACATACCTCCCGGACCTCAATATGGATAACAGGAAACCTCCGACGGCCAACAGCACGACGAATCAAGTTGAGACACCGTAATTCGGAAAATGGGGGTTCATCACTTTAAAAGACTTGGGCATGATTATTATAGGGGCACGAGGAAATGAGGATGAGATTCAATGACGCACCGGGAACATGACTTGCGTAAGGGATAAACGCGAAAGATTGTTCTTTTCACCTGCCACCTAGAGTGGGTTTAATTACGTTCGATACTGAAGATTACGCTTCGGTATAGATTGATTATGATTGAGGAGAAATGACCCAGAGGATGGCCTAATACCCCTTTGCCTGCGCGTGGTATTGCGAAAAGGGGGGGATTATACCAGGTGCGGTCGGGGTTCAAGCGAATTGCTTACATGTGATATATATATACTTGTATATCTTGGTCTCGGTGGTCTATTCATCACATAGTCAGCATTTGATTCGGAGCAGAGCACGAAATTGAAATTGTTCAACATATTTGCGCTTCCTTGACGGAAGTGAACTCATAAGAGCTGGGTGTACTCAATTCTTACAGAGGAGGGCGACGGTGGAGATGCCAACCTCCTAGAATCGGACCAGGTCCTACATATCGCGAGGCGGTGATTGGAGGTTAGGGAGCGGCAGTTTTCTGCGAGGTCAGCTGGATCCTACGATGCTCCTGGCTGAACATCTTGCTCTGAAATAGATCCAACGAGGCTGCAGCTGAAAGTTCAAAATGTTTCCGGCGGCGTTAACACTCGGGCCGAGCACTACGAGGTGTAAAATATATAATGCCATGTGGTTTAAATTACGCGCACGTAAGCTTCGCTACCGTGGATACGAGGGTTCCGTTTCTCTATGATGAAGTACCGGGCGAGGATCGAGGTCGGGTGACATCGTATTAATTCCGACCGATGTTTAACAGAGAACTCAGATGTGATATCGACATTACATGCCAGAAATAGCAGCAGGAATTGTTTAGCTCGGCACCTTCCACGCCCGTCAACCGACGCTGGACATCATCTTGCATATGCTTGGGTCTGGGGTGGTTGCGAAGGGTGCGGAACTCGCCATAGGTAAGGTAGGCTTTCTTGATTTTCTCTCGTGCAGTGTGGCCACACTCGATGCTCAGCAGGGGGGACACGACATAACGACCACTAAAGAGCTGGCCTTCCCGATGCGGAACGTGAATGTGTGGGAAGGACAGCGGCGACGAATGGTGGGATCGGCCCCTCAGGTAGATGGGCGGGCGTGTTTCAGAACTGCGCGTGGCTGGCCCGGATTGCTACCTACGGGTTACGTTTTGTGAGCCTGCCCAGGCATGTTACGTACGTACGTCGCGTGGCATATATCTTAGAGTCTGCAGAACGGCGGCGTAGACGAAAATGTTAGATAGGTATGCACAAGGGCTTTCTCCGCCTTGGTCTGGTTCGCTAAGAACTGCTGCGTAACAACGTCGCTACTTTAGACCTTTGGGGATCTTCGCAGATTCTTTTTTTGGTAAGAAGATGTTGGCTCGTGGTTACAAGCATTCGGTATTTCTCTCGCATGGTTTTTAGCGCGGATGTATAGCTACTAGTTACTAACAAATATCATCATCACCATCACCATCATCCAATCTCTCCAGATCAGTCTCAGAAAACTGACATGCAGTAGCTGTTGCTGATGTGATACGATGCAATGCAATGTGACGTCCTCCGATCTCAAATACCTAAGAGGTCCCGGCAGAAGGATCGGGGAAGCCACATAGAAGCTAGTCGATCAGCGCCTCCAATTTCGCCCCCAAAGCATAGAGCATGGGTTTTACAGCCTCGTGAACGGATCAAGCCATTGCCCTTGTGTTGGGCCGCTACCTTCCGCGATCCGTAGGGAATAGAGGGTATTAGGACATGGAGGGCGTAAGGCTAGGAGTGGAGAGTAGATCTAGCCACTGTCGTCTATGTGATCTTGCCTATTGCGAGATCCGGGATTTCTGTTCCTGCGTCTTCGGGAAGAACTTTTGAGATATATGCAGATCGGCGAAACCAGCTGCTTTCTGGGATGGCGCGGCGCGGCAGACCCGCGGCACGACACCTGCCAAGGGCCTTTTAGTCTCTCCGTCAGCGGAAAGTTCGCCTGAATCTGCGCTGAGACCCCGGAGGAGTCGGTACTACGAATGTCTGACTCCTTCGTGGACGGCGAAGATACCAAGGAAAGGCACGTTCCGTCGTCGTCGGAGCGGTGACATGCACGAACGTGTGTTCACCTCCGGGTTCTACGGCGCGCGGTGGCTTAGCCCGAAGCAAACCTGCGGAGATAAGACACTCTGTGCAGTATGGGTTCACGAACAAGAGGAGACATACCCGTACTTGTCCGTGCCTCCGGGTTATTCCCTGGGCGACAGCGTGGTAGCTGTGTATTAATGGCAGGATCAGAGATGCTTGTTTACGCCGCCTCTAGCCATGCCCCTGTAGTGGCCGGTAAATGAGATCCTGTACAAGATGGTTACGTGACGAGGTTCCAGATCTCATCTGTTTCAGAAAGAAGGAAAACCTACGATACGATAGAGTTGGCTGGGGAAAGCGAGTTGCAGCGTAAGACTAACCGCTTATCCTAGTGGTATCCTACCAGGGGTCTCTACACTCTTCTCTTTTCGGGTTTGGTGCTCTCACCTGCAGGTATTTCGTACATGATGAGATTGTAGTAAATTGACGACTTCGGAATCCTTAATCACACGGAAAGCCCAATAGAACGAAAGCTTCTTTGATGTAGGGGTTTCCAATACCAGATATCAACCATGGTACGAGAAGACTACTTCCTGGCAGTTACAGGGCTCGGAATGCAACTATGGAGGATTGCCTCGTGCTGTGCGTAACATTGTCAAGCTTTGAGGCGACGTTGGAACCAGCATCTAGCTTAAGCGAATCCATCAATGTAGGCCTGCCACGAGGTAAACGCCCGCTTTAGGTAGTCGGATAGGGTATCGTTTAACAATATTCAATAATACAAATACTCTGACTGAAGTAAGCATCGGTGAAGACTCAAAAAAACGCGGTGAACCCTTGCCAAGAGCTCGAATCAGCGAGAGAGAGAGAAAGAAAGCACACGGACTATCTAGTCAGTAGGCCATGGTAATGGGACAAAAGAAGAGCAGGTATTGGAAGTCTATTAAGCGCTGCTTACATAGGTAGGTAGGTAGGTAGATAGGCAAGTGTAGGCAAATGTTGCTGCAGCAGGAGATTGCGCAGTACCATTGCTTGGCCATCTCGGTGACCTTCGTCGTCTCTTTCCTACTTGACTCTCTTCTAAGCCGCAACTGACGATGACTTCATTTCGGGGTCGCCGCCAAGCGTCTGAGTATGATATCTTTCTGAGTAATATGCCTGCCAATGTGTGCCGAAAGTGTATCTGTAAAAATTCAAACAGGTAAAAACGACCCCAAAAGGCGAGGGTGGCGCCCCCAATGGTGTAAATGGCGCTCATTCGGACTGGGCGACGGATTAGGTAAAAAGTCGCCGAACCAATCCTAGTGCTACAGAAGCCTTCTTCCCCACGATTCCATTTTGTGCTTGGCCCTCCGGACCTAGGAGTCTCATCTCGGGCCTTGAATTTGTAACTTGGCAACTATGCCACGTCTGGGTCGATCCGGACCTCGCGAGTCGGCCGTGTGGCTAAGCTGGTTCAAGTTCGAAACGTAAACGGAGGGCGGCCGGCATTGGGGTCGCATGATGAGCGTAGCAGGCTCAGGCTACCGCTGATCAGCGACAAATTGCGGTCGAGGAAGACGACACGCTGCGACTGCCGGGTAAGCGCTGTCTCGAACAATGGGGGCCAAAACCTGCAGTATTGCGGCGGTGCTTCACTGGTCTGGCTGGCAGAACGGTCAGGCTGATTTTGCACTTTTGAACTTCCACTTCGTTTTCTTCTTCTTTCGGATTCGGCAAAGACTTCGATTCCAGTAACCGTCTTGAGTCATGTAATGGGCCCAGTATCTCGTTGTACATACATACAGCAAAGAATACATACAATCCTACCCAATTATTAATCGAATGCTCGACTTGGTTAGGGAAGAGGCGTTGGAGGCCGACGTTGCATTCTCGCACGCTTCCGGCAAATAGTCGACGTCTCGAGTACCCAAATCTCCACCCTACCCCGGCGTCGAGCAATTACAATACCCTCAAATGCTATCGTCTCTCCTTAACCCCTTCCTTCCGGAGTCGGATTTTGATCGGCTTTTGGCTTCTGTTCATTGTTCTAGCGTTTCCTTGCCTAGACTTTTCTGCGGCGCGGGTGGACAGGAGTCTTGGGGGCTACTATTATAGAATCCAAGACCCACGTTTGGATTGGACAACACCAAGCCCTAAGCCTTTGAAGAGCAGCAACCAACATCAAGATCCTCATCCCTCGGAATGTGTGTTGGTACCGTATACTTTCACCATCCATACCGCCCAGATCATAGGGCTGGCCAATGGACCGGGTATAATGTCAGCCAGCGTTACCGAAGGATTGGCGACCAATCCGGATGACGCACATGCTGTATATCAAGAGCTTCTAATCATCGGTGTGCGGTATTATGCATATGGAGGCGAAAATGCACCGGCGAATATCGTAACGTTAAGATGTTATATCGTGTCTGCTTCTTCGTAGGTATCCTCCAAGTACCCTGAGGAGATCGTTGCTGTGCCGCGAATAAAGGCATGAACACACAGTCTAGGCTCCCATAGGGAGTAGGAAAGATGGAACTGCCGAATACGTCATTGAACCGTGCTTTCTCTAGGCACCCCTAGGCATGTCGAGTCATACGCGATCTACGATAAACCATCTATGCCTAATCCAAGCCATTACGTAGACAGGGGCTACTCTTAAAAGGGGGAGTGATCATGTAACTTCACTGGACATTTACTTCGGTTCCGGGCAGAACTAAGCTTGGCAGATGATGAGGATACTGATGAAGCCTGAAGCGAGCCCGTAGGATGAGAGGGAAAACCCCAGACTTGCAGGTACCTAGGTATGGGCAAGGGGGAAGCTTCGTAATCGTTTAAAACCCTCACCGTAGATGGATAAATCGGGCTAAACTTGCCAGGGAGTCTTATCCAGTAGGTGAATGAATAATTAATAGTGAAAACAACTCATAGCTCCTTGTCTCTCTCCTTAGATTGAGTATCAACGAAGCAGAATACCCACTTCATCTGGAGGATGAAGATGATAGGATTGATGAGCTCCTAGGTCAGCACGTGGCCGGCAGTAGGTAATCAGCTAGGGGAATCTAAGTTCAGCCTCACGATGAACATGCCATGTCATCAGCGGCTATTCATTACATAGGGGATTCATATGGCCATGTTGGTCATCCTACTGTTCTGACCTGCCCAAAGTGACACTTTCATTGAAGACATATGTACCTAAGGGAGATTACCGGCCGAGATATCTTTGCTAGTATTGCATCGATTAGATTGAAACTTTTACCAGGGGAAGCTGCCGTTCGAAATGACAGCAAGGATGTCGGGCTCGAAGTAGTGGCGCTGGCAACCCCTGAGTCTTAATTACCTACCTACCTACCTACCTACCTACCTAGATAGCCGGTAGGCTCCCGAACGGAATACCTACCTGCTGTTAAGGGGGTCCATAACACTTGCCTCCCTGTAAATGAGCTATCCCGTGTCAATGCGCTTTTAATTAACGCTGTTCCGTATAGAGACCATAGATGTGCCTCTCCTTGCCTACCTATGAAATATGAATAAGGCAGGAAGATGATCCTCCTCGGCTGCAGAGTATGAGAGTGTTTACTTTTGCTTCTCGTCGTGTTACCTAGATGATACACTTGCCACAGAGTAAGCCCCTAAACCTAACTTCGGAAAGACGCCATAATGATAGACGGCTACAGAGCCTGCCTAATTACCGACATTATACCCGCAGTTCCCCGGTGGCTGTTGGAGCAGTCAGTACATATTGCCACGAGATCGATTGGGAAGCCAAAATAAAATAAGAATGGGAGACATGCAAAATTAAGCTTGTTTTCTTAACCCACATGTACCATGTATCCCTGGGGGTCGCGTCAAAATCGACGCTCAACCGCGTATCTAACTTTAACCCATGTGGAAAAGATACAAACTTAGGCTCACGATGACCAACTGCATAGAGAAGCACGAGCGTAGCGCTTATGTGCATTATTTTGGTAGTATTTGACATATATTATGTTTCCGACGTCACATCGAAAGGTGCCAATTGGTGAACAGTCTGCCCGTTTGGCAGATCCTGGAGTTGGCAATCTCTGCGTGGAGTGATATCCAATGCCCCGGGTTCATGGCCGAGGCTGTCTGGGTTCCATGATATGCCTGGGAGTACGGGCGTGCTCAAAGGGGTTTGTAATCGGGATCTGATCCTCGTTATTCGATACAAATTGACTTAGACTAGAAACCTCTAGTGCACCGTGTGCCCTTGTTAAGGTACATTTCGTTCTAAAGATTGTATTAGAAATTGTTGGCTACAAACGGTGGAGTGGCGCTTATTTAGACTTGTTGGTTCTAACAATTTTAGCTAAGATCGCTCGCTGGGTAACTCCCAACACGACTAAAGGCTTAGATCGCGACTAAAACTGACTACTCTCTAAAACAAGCGCGCGGATGACGATGTAATAGCCGTGGTGAGGACTGGTCGTAAAGGAAATATGTTGTGTAAAAAGAGTCAAGTGATATATCCAGTCAGATTCTATCTCGTATAACACTGCTGCCTCGAATATCTCATCCCTTGATAGGTCCTAAATATACTCAGCCTGGTCTAATAAGTGCCAAGGCTACAATGCAACTGCGTATATATCTGCCCGGGATCGTATAAACCGACTCACCAACCGGCCAGCCGCGGTCCGGTCCGAATATAGAACTCACATGAGCTCAGCCCTACCGTATAAACACGAAGGGAAGGGGAGATCTATGAATATGTCTATATATGTCGTGATTTGTTATTTGTAGGTACCTACCTAGTAGTGAACATATGCCGAAGCACCAAGGACCCGAGTATTTCAACCTTCATTTAGAGTGCTGACGGCACGCACAAGCTGCTTACCGCTAGTTCACGAAGAGATTCCGGGCCGAGGGAGACTTTGTCGAGTTCGAGTTCAAGGCTCACATAATCATTCGATGAGGAACGATTCTTGGCAATCGTCCTGCAATTAATGGCGGCTGCAGAGGTAAGTGGTATAGTACACTCAGTTACTACCTATTGTCTCACGTACATAAACTTGAAATCTGGTTCAAGTCAGCGTCACACGCACCCTTTAGACAATTAGAGGGTAAGTATAGGCTCCAAAGTGGTGCTGAGGCTACTTCGACCTCTATGTCACAGGTGTGGCTAAGTTTGATTGGTTACCGACTGGATGGTAACAGCTAATCCTGGTGCAGGCTAGTTCCTAGATCAGCCACTAAGAACTCGTCTTCGAAGTGGTCAATGTGCAGTGCCACCGACCTAGGCGCTAAGCGCTGTGCTGCAACATCCATGATCCGCTTTTGCACCCCCGCCCAAACTGTACCTACTACCCAACTTGGTATCCACCTCACTTTTTTAACCCCCTTATTGTTCGCACTGTATGCTTTTCAATGTTTAATGTCCATACAGAAGCTGCCTTGAACATGCAGACATGTTTAAGTCGCTTGAGGTGCATGAGTGGACCCCTTCATCCGTCTCCTCCGGCTTGCCGTCATTTGATCGATGTCCCGTCGGCATGTCGCAATCTCTTAACAGTTTCCTGCACCGTCGAGCCATCCGCTTCCCCTTTGGGATCTTGCGCGACGCTCTTGCAGAGCCGGTCGAGTCAGACCGCAAAGACATCCCATCCCAGGCTGGCCAGGAGGATCGCAACGCATCATATAATATATGCGTGCCGTGCGGTCGGGTCCGACAGCACATCGTGTAGGACCTATCTGCTACCTCGAGCGCATAACTCGTACAAATATCTTCGGCTGTAAGCGGGAGCCGGAGGGACAGTTCGCCCATATCTGGATCGTATCACCGCCCGTCCGAGGGTTAATTGGCAGATAGTCGCCGAGTAGCTATGCGGGACAACCGACTATCACACTCCCGACTTTTCGAGAGACCTGGTCAATTTGTCTCAACCTACCTACCATTTGGGGGCTTAGTCTTAATAATTGCGACCCGAGACCCGACCAAAAAAAAAAAAGTTACCCGACAGTTTAGACCCCAATCCCCCGCCTTGTTTTTATGTCCTTTTTGTCACGCATGCAAGATATGGTCGGGAGTTGCGAGTTACGCATATGGCATACCGCATATCTATCTACTTCAGTATAGGTAATTGATGGAGGGAACTAAAAATACTCGATTTATAGTGGTTGTGATGGTAGACACTAAACAACGCTAATAACTCTAACCTTATACATAGTTCATTACCTAGGCTGAAAATGAGATGAATATGGATGTAGGTAGTTTATCTAGCGGATCTCAGTAGGCGGTATCCCAGGTAGATTTTCCCGTTTGTGGGCCTGTGGGACAGTCCGTGGTTCTAATGTAGTACACGTAATAAAGGTAGGCCAGGTCAGTGGCTTCTTAGCGGTCCTTTTGATTTGACGAGATCCGTTCAATATAGGTACTGGCATAGCAATTGCGGGAATTGGGTCAAGAACTACTTTAGTATTTTATGGTACTCCCTGAGATACACATTTTTTTTGCAAGATGCCGCGATTGGCCGATTTTTATTATTTCAAGGAGGTCAAGGCAGTCGACGGGCTCCACAATCGCTGCTAAATACCTAAATACATCGAATCTCATCCATGCCATCCATGTATTAGCCCACAATGAATCCATGTATTTGCCCACAATACCATCCAGCTAGCGATGCAAATACAGTAAAACCTGTCCATAACGATTGCCAAGAAACACAGCACTGGGATCGTTATAGGGAGGTATCGTTCTGAAAAGTAATTTACTTTGGGACGATATTTCCCAAACGGGTAAGGCTCACAAATGCACGGGCTAGAAATGTCCTAAGCTAAACTAAAATGGGTACCATAAGGTCTAAAATGTATTAATTCTTCCCAAATAGGAAGGATTTTCATGATTTTTTAACTTTTTATAACGATCTTGGTGGTGACTAATCAAAGGGTTAACGATATTCGTTATAGTAAAATTATCGTTATTTCTCATATAAAATTCAGATGTACAGCAAAATAAATCGTTATATCAAGGTATCGTTATGTAGTAGCATCGTTATGGACAGGGTTTACTGTACAGCAATACGTGCAGGTACGGTACACTGTTTCCTAGCAGGCCGTGTGGGGCAACCAAGCCCCGTCCAACTCAGCCCATTTTCAACCTTCCCCCCGGTCTCATCACCCAAGAATTCTCATAGAATCCACTATCTAATTGATCTGATTCGAAGATCAAATCGTCTCTCTCTCCTCCTCCCGTTATACCCCGGTCCTGTTTCCATCTCCAGAACCAAAGAAGAAAAATTACCCCCCCATATTCGTTGATCATTAACGAGAATTCCAATTGCCTGCTTGGGTCTTCACCGTCTCGAGACTAAAAAGGGCTAAAAAAGACTTTTAGCTGCCCCGGTAGATCGGTGCTCGGCCGAGGAAGGTAAGTAATGCCTATTTCCTTCTCGATCCGGTTCAGAGACCGAAAGGGCTTTGCTTCTGACAAAGCTCGAGCTCCGGCGACTTACAAGTTAGAAGAACTCTGGGGCGATGAGCCGCAGCCTATCAGGGGTTTCAAGCGCGATTCGCGATGAGCGTCATGTTCATGTTCAAATTCAAGGAATTGCACACGCTAGGCCGCCTCTTGGCCGGCCCGGCAGACTGATTATCTGCCTAGTGATGATGCCGATGCTACAAACCACCGAAGCATCATCGGTTTCAAGCGAATGACGACCTAGATCAGTCTTCAATTTTCAAAACGGCTGCCTCCTGGGTGGCAACCTTTATCCTCTTTCTGCAGACAATGGTTGTAATTTTTGAGATTATCGGGCGTGACTCGGCTCTAGAAACCAAAGACGGCTCTCCCCGATGCCTCATGCTTCAACCGCTGACCTATCCTAAGCTTCACATGTCCTTTTTCTTTTTTCTTCACTGCAAATTTCTGTGCATCACTACGGCGTGGCGTGAACACGTTCGGGAACGCCTGAGACTTGTACCCTGTTTCCCTTCAAACTCTTCAACTGTGTTTCTCAACTTCTCCACAGACGTGCCGTATACTACTACGAAATCCAAACTAGGGGAAATGAGAAAGCAAACTGGCAAAGTAGCCAATTTACAAACGCGGACGAGATAGCTTGATATCTACATTGAAGCGGTTTCATTTTCTTCGCCTCTCTTGGAACGAACGCACGGTCTAATTCGCGTCTTAGCGGACTGATCAGCGCGGAGAACCGTCTATCCTTCTCATTCGCTACGCCTATCTCTCTTTATTTTTACCTTAACTAGCATGTCCATTTTGAATATGAGCTTAATTCGATCATAAGGAACAGACCTAATCTTATGAGTGGAAAAGCATAGTGCTTGGCTTACCAGACTATGCAGAACGAAGATTTCGAGTAACTGCCTTCTCAATAGCGCGTACAGAGATCACATCACAAAGATCCGTCTTCATCATCGTGGGCATTAACATACTACTTAGTTGAAGGAATACCTAAAAAACCAAGCTTTCGTCACTCGCAAACTAGGTGTGTCAGCGACTGTATGCGACTCTCAATATAGGGATAATTCCCTTCCATACACTCTCAATGCCATATTCTTGGGTCAATCTACCCTGGTCATATCTGCAAGTCCCAATGCAACTTCATGGGTATGGGTCGACATGTACTTCGTACCTAATTTACATCAGCTACTTGCCAGGTACTTCAGACGGATGTCTACCATCTGATTATACATCGACACAGTGCTTCAGTCTACGGTGCCTATTCACCCAGGTCGCTCGCTTAATATTCGATTTCCAGTCAAGATTGACGGGGAATATCATCCAAAACGTTTGCTTTCATCGCCATGCCTGCCCTACAACCCCGTATTTTCTCACTATGCCATTGTCCCTATCCCGCCCATTGTCCTTCTAAAGCTGCCACATCTACCACCCCGCTACTTCTTCCCAGTCGCCCTCCTAAGCCTTGATGAGCCCCCGTCCCATACCCGTTACTCTGGTATGGTCTTTACCAAGGGTCACTGTACCCCCTACTTCTGGCGCTTAATGGGCGTACATAGTACTCCGGCGACGGCACCCTTGATGAGCCGGCACACTAGGGTGTCGGCCAATCTGCCCATCAAGGAATAAGTAGTAGTGGTTCTACACATTGCGGCGGCTATTCATGCGTCTTGCTACCCTTGTCTCCGCACATAGCACTCGGGTCACCCCTATCAGTGGTTAGAACCAAGCCCCCCTCATAGCTTGTTCTGTCATTTCTACCCTTGTCCATCTTCGAGGTACATCCCCGAATGCAGGAGTGGATAACTCTCGAGTACTATGTAGCATGTTCCTGTACATCGCATACCAATGTACCTAGTGGAGCTATTCCTACGCCTGGGACTCGGAGTCTAGCTCTCAGGAACACTTGACGACGTACATATGCCGTCCAGTTCCCACCTCATCATTGACCTCCCTGTAAAGGACAAGGCTCTGACTCTAGTTCTGTCTATAATATCCCTTCATCTCCTGACATTGCCTCGCGCTTGGCCGGGACCTGGGAAGGCAGATTTTTCTATCTCTTAGTTGAAGTGACCTCAACAGCTCTACGCTTCATACCTTCTGAGGGGCATCTGATGATTCACATGTACAAATAAGAGACATCCCACCCCTACAACTGGATCTGGTTCTCACGACGAATCTATCCCGTCACTTTTAGAATTATTAACTGCGCACTACTCTCAACAACTACTTATCAGCGTTGAAATGGACGAGAGCGTGTATTGCCATCATCCAAGGTCGGACCAAATGCGCCATAGTCTCTCCCGAGATTCGAGTATGCCCGAAGACCGGCGATCTATCCCATCTCCATCTAGCTCTGGGTACACTCACGATATCCCTACATCTTACGCCTCGGTATGTCTAGCGTGCCACCTTAAACTTTTGCGACGTTGAGAATATTTTGACTCATTAGCTATCTAGGTCTCCTCGTTCAGCAGTTACCCCGTGCCGTATGATTCTTCGCTTCCAACACCGGTATCTGTTGCTGGATCTCCTTCGATGAATGAACGGACCTCGAAAATTATGCATTCATACAATCAGCACCGGGCGGGCTCCCAGCAGCCCACCCCGCCAAACACTTCACGGCCGTGGTCAAACTATCAGATGAATACTGCTGCTGACCTTCTAGAGATGCCTGGCTTAGAAACATCTCACTCTCCCGATCATAGCCATCTGGTCTCGGAACCTCAATTCCAGTGGGGCCATTATACGGTTTCTAGCAACGAGGCACCAGAGGAAATGCCACAGCATATGACACACCCGTCAATGTTCTCGGTAGCACCTACGGAGCTAGTTAGGCCGCTTTCTATGCATCCCGCGACTATGTCCCTGCCTGCGCCGTCGCATCAGGTTCCCCTTCTACACTCTCCGGATCCACGGGATCTAGCTCCTTCAGTAACGCCGATCGACAACATGCATCACCAGTACCCTAGTATCATGCACCAGCAGCCGCATGTAATCATGGATTTTGCACCTTATAATAGGAGAAAGCCTTCTAAGGCGAAGAATGGGCGATCAGGCAGACCACCCAAGAGATTACGGGGTGGTAGCCGGGCGCTTTCCAAGAATGGCGGCAGCGACTACATGGATCCCCAGCTCGCATCATCTGGCGATGGGGGCCCGAATTCGAAGGTGCCAGGCCGACATATCACTTTAAGGTCCGATGCTCCAGAGAAGGACCAGTATATACTAAAGCTTAGGTGCGAGATGGACAACGATAAGGGAAAAGGCATATGGGAAGAAATCACCAAGAAGTACGAAGCACGCTTCGGGAAAAGGAGGCAGGAGTCGCTTCAGATGAACCTTACTCGAGCTGTGCTAAAATACGCAGAATGGCCCGAGGAAGAAGTAAGTGTACAATGAACCCACTGGTAATCTTGTTTAAGGTAGCTAACTAGGCCTATAGGATGATGCGCTTAGACGTGCTGTCGACGAACTAGATCGACGCCGCTACTCAGACATAGCCAAGCTGATGAAAGAAAAATATGGGGGGTGCCAAGCCTGGGAGTGGAAAGATGGTCATATCTTGAAGCGGTTAATGGAGCTGGGTATCGAGGAGTTCGACCCCGAAGACGTTACAAAGAAACCACGCCGAAAAACCAGGAAGGCTATGAATAGACGGTCAACTAGTAAACAATCCTGGGTCGCCCCGAACATCCCTCTTTCATACGGCGAAGACGGTCGCTTAATATCCTCTGAGCAGGAGAATTATATATTAGAAAATTATTGTAAGCCGGACCCCGATTCTCCAGATCCAAACGCCATGCACGGTGTCATGGAACACCCGAACCCTTTACCCTCAAGGGGAAGCATCGATAGAGATCCCGGAGAGAGTCGAAGCGAACGAGTAGCAAAGCAAGCATGCGAACAGCTACTCTCCAAGAGTGGCAATCATGTATACGGTGCCCTTCCTGTGGCCGACAGCCATCCATAAGCATAGCTGGACGATTCGTCTAATTTGCTTGGCAGTTCTTTTCTTTGTTTTTATAATAGTCTCTACGGGATCTTCGTCACCACTGTTCAAATCGTCACTATCATAGCTCTACGGTTGCTTACATGTCACTAGAAGATACTTGAAAGTCATAATTTAGTGATTGTTTGGAGTTGGAAAGACGGATCGTATCACTACTACAGCAGAGGGTGAATTCATTCTCGCAAGGGAAAAAATGGGATGATGATGTGATTTTACTAGGCGGGCGGTTTATGTGGTGTCTTTTTGACAAGGTCCATATTATGTTGTTTTTGTGGAACACCCGGGGGCCTGGGTGGGTGATTCTATCAAGGCGTTGAGATGCATTGCTATGGCACGGTACATATTTCAAATTTCCTCCGGTCTTCCTTTTTACTCCACGACCGGTTTGTCATTACTTAGTTGCTCTATGTCAAAATCGATATCCTCCTCACCGTCTTCAACATTTGATCCGCTTGAGTCTAGGTACCATCGCCATCATTGGAGAATGGTAGGTGGGCGACATTGATTTTTTTGAGGCACAGGGATGGGACTTTAAGCTTGGCTTAATAAAGGGGTATATGAAAACCTGGAGATAGATCCCTGACGAGGAGCAAGGAGTTATTTGTCATGTTTTACTGTAATAACTAGGTAGCTACTTGATATTACGCTGTGTATTTTCGACACGTTTGAGTATTCTCGACGTCACTAGCACGAAATTTGGACGATACAGAATATGTCTTTTCGAAAATTTGGAACAGATCCATCTAGTCTATCAAGTTACCCACAAATGTCGTAGAATTTCTGCTTGTTCTACTAAGTATGTCTAGCTTCCGCTACTATACCTAGATGTAGTGAAGATCAAGACAATTAGGTAGTTTCCGGCTTGGACTATTCTCCTTTAAGCACCGGGTGGCTTAGCAACTTCATTTATATAAAGACGAGTCGCGATGTTGTACTGTGCCGTCGGATCTGCTTTTTTCTGCCTAGGTGCCCTGTGGGGACCGTCCATTGCAGACATACACGCGAAGTGAGGCACGGGTCGAGTTTTGACGGTTCGCTGCAAGGGAGGCTAGTATTAGCAAGCCATCCGCGCGGAAGAGAGACAAGAAGAGGAAGTGAGTTAGAAGAAAAGGAAAACTACAGAAGCGCGCTGCGCCTGTTTCTAATAATACCTCCTTCGACAACGTGCTATGTCTTCTACCGCCCTTCCGCTCCTGTGCCTCGGGGGTCTAGCTGCGAGACAGAGCTGTCTTAGGGATATTCGCCGCAACCTAAACACGAGGTCCGGATCATCCACTAGAAGAAGACTTACCGCCTCCTGACATCCCGTGGGAATACCGACACGTGGGGTTTCTTGGTGGCTGGGTCAAATTCTCTTTCTATATACCTATCTAGGCTATTTTCTAGATCCAGGAGTACCATTCCATAACCCCCGGGACAAGGTGTAAACCGAGACAATTAGAATTTGATGGCAGTGGACTTACTAAGTACCAGGTCATCATATCGGTAATTACAGGTCGACATTACACAGCACCGGCAACATAGCACTGGTAACTGCCAGCCCTTAGGGAGGTTTAAGCTGCGAACCACGTGCCGTCGAGGTCGCATGTATCTACGCGGTACAACTGTCCCAGCTACCTTAACTGTGTGCACATAATACCCTCCCGTCTTAAGCTAGCATTAGCACAGCATTACGTGTCTAGGGCCATCTACAATGGCATGATCATGGATACTGGCTCGTACGTATCTGGTATCTGGCTCGGTCTTGGCTTCTGCGGAGATAGAGATAACGCCGATAAATCAAGATAGTAGCGTGAAGACGTACGAGTATTCCAGGTTTATGCTGAGCATGGATTTAGGGTTTCTTGCTAGGATATCACTAGTTCCCATGTTCCCGCGCTTCCATCATAGACACTCTAAATGCTAGGAATAAGAGGCGAAGATGGAGATGTGCGCGTATCAACACTAGGAGGCAAGCGTGGGAGTGTGTGTAGGCGCAAGTATTGTTAGTGACACCGCCCCTTCGCTCACGTAGAAATCAGAGAGGGCGGGCCGACAAATGGGAGTAAACATGTTCACCCACCGCAATATCAGCACCCATCCACAACCGGGTTGCCCCCATGGTCGGGGTGTGATGGCGTTCGACGAAGCGCGCCATGAACCGCGTCCTTGGGAAATTGGAGTAACTCTCACTGGCTCGATAAAAAAAGGGTGCGCAAACGAGGTGTCTAAGGTGCATGGCTACCCTAGGTAGATCCCTTATTTTTCCCGTCCCCGCCATTCTCCTCGCATGAAATAACTATCGACCACACTGACTTCGAGCAGTTACATACATCATCCCGGTATTCGGCCCCCAAAGTTGACCGAATTATAGAAAATGAAGGCAGAGCAAGTCCAGAAAGTGGAAGAACTATGATACCGAGAAAACCCATTCCGATCGCCCGCAACATCGAGCGAACCCGTTACGGTAGGTAAGGTACCCGGGAAGGACGTTGAGAGTGACGTTGAGCGATGAGACAAGGTGTAACGTGACCGACCTGGCCACGAAGACCTCTGACTGGCGGGAGTCGGCACCAAGCGGAGCACGGAGGACAGGGGAAAGGGCAGGGCTGCAGTACACTAGCTCCCCATCAAGAGCAAAAGAGCCAAACGGCGATCCGACCATACCATATTGTAGGTATCCACCCATTAAGCTTAAGAAATTGTACGCGTAGGATAATCTCGCTATCTATTACTCTGTTTCTGAGCCGTCTCCGCTCTTTTTTTTTCTCACTAAAGTAATATTCCCTCCTCCTCCTCTCTCCAAACCCTCCGTGCGAAGAAGGGAAATGCGAAGAAAGCTAAAGTCCGCGGGACGCGGAGGAATGTAATAAAAAAAATCTAGCTGGAAATAGCCACCGAGTGAGATATATGTATAACTGCCGATGAAGATTTGTCAGACTCGTGGGCAGATAGTCCAACCCGACGGTTTGGAGCCGAAGGCTTAGAGCTTACGCTGCTGACATTTTTCCTCTCTTCTTTCTTCGATAGCGGTCAGGTCTTATGGATGGGGGCGACTGGGAAGAGGGTTATCATCGGCGCACTTCCGCGCTATTGACAACATGACATACATACATCCATCCATATTTTGCGACTGGAGCTTGGCACACATCAGCAAACTACATATGTAGTGGTTTAGGACGATGATATACACAAGGGTTTTTAATCATCTCGCTCGGATGCCTTGGTACGGTTAGAAGGTTTTCGAGACCGGTACTGAGCCCGCATGAACTGGATGCTGGAGCCCCTAGTCACGGATCATTAAGGCACGGACGTAAAATTGAGCAGTCCTTAAGTGATGCTTAAAGGTCCCAAGGGGGGAAGAACCCGGGGTAGGGAGCCACAATTAAAACGGTATCTAGACTGTTTACAGTATTCCGGCCCATCCCTGAAATAGCGTTAGCTTTGGTTACCGAGATCCACGCGGGGATTTTGTTGTTTTGAGAAGGGTAGTTTTACGTATTATACTGTCGCATGGATGTTACAATATTTGAAATATTCGAAATTAGGAAGAGGCACGGTATAGGCTATATACTATGGTTGGTTTCTTAGGCAGGGCAGGTGAATATAACTCACAAATATTATATATCGAGGCATTATCTTGTCTCAATATTCTGTGCTAGGACTCTATGCTAGGACTTTATATTTACCACAGTATCGGTAGAATGTCAATCCTTTTTTCGTCTTCGAGAATCGCCGATGAGGTTACCGCACGGACAGAACGCTAGCATTCTTTCAAGGGGCAGCCCGTACGGGCCGTTACCTAGCCTTGGCGCTGGTTCTGGGATGTAAACAAATGTTAATCTGTTCATCATCCCCCGGTCCCAAACTTGAAAATATCAAATTAGGGTCCCCTGCCGACGGATATCCATCCGAGATCATAGAGCCATATCGTGGGCTCCGTAGGTACATCGAGAAAAATGCAGAACATGGTCCCAAGATCCGGGCGCCGGGGCATTGCCCGGACTTGTGTAACCGGAGTATCGAAAGCCTCGTTTTACGCTAGGTTATCGTCGCCCACATTAGCTCGCCATTACCTAGAGAGTATAGGGGGGATGTCCCAGTGAAGCACAAAGAAAGAGGGTCGTCTTTAGAGTCTTGTGCAACAATGGTGTTTAATATAGAACTCAAGTGAATCTACAAAACGACCAGTCAACACGGCTCCAGGACTCCGAGTTACCGTATCTCCACCGTACCTAGGTATGCGGTAGGGATGCCGTTGATGAAGCCTAAATACATAGCCTTTATGGTTCCAATCCCATTGGGACTCTGGAGGTCACTGCTATGTCTCCTCTTATTTTTTAAGTACCTAGCCTACTAGCATACCCAAGCTACCTACCTACATGGTAAGGATCACACAGTGAACTAGTCGCTCTGTGGAGTCTATCTGGACGACAGAGATCCATACAACTTCCCTGGGTACCCAGGTTCTATTTGTCATTGTGCGAACCGCATATCGACAATAAAGCGGTGGTATTATGGGAAATCTTGAACTCGACGAAGCCTCTCAAGATTTGCCAAGGAACGATTCTTGGATGACAACGAGTATATTGACATGGTCAATAATACGAATTGACCAATGTAGCTCTTGCGTAGTCCTATGCCTATGCGCTTTCGTACTTTAGGAAAGTGGTAACTTAATATGTCTCATCCCCCAGTAGGATACTAGAACGGATTCGCTAAGCGTTGACGAATACTCTAGTAAGGTTTATTAAAATCCTGCTCCGGAGGAATGCGGCTCAGCAACGTAGTACCGGGCAGCAAGGACAGCGACGAAGGACGCTCGGCCGAGTGGGTTTTGCATTAGTTTCGAGTACCTAGGTAGGTAGGCAGTGACGTCGGCGGGAAGTCCAAAAACCGTTGAGGCCGAATCAGATGGATCACGGGTGCTAGTCACGAGGTCGATGATTCAGGGCAGAGAGTCTCGACGTCTCGTGAGGCGGAGAAGATCCCAATATCCAACATCGTGTTGAGAAAATCTCGCGGCAGTAACACGCAAAAAGCTCATCCCTTGCGTCGTTCGATCCAGCACTTTATATTAACCGCACCTGTCAGGTAGTTACCAATCGGCTGTGTAGAAGGCTGATACACAAAGTAAGGGAGAGGCACATGCGTCCCCGAGAGTCGCACGGCATCATGTTTCAAAAGTTGTGCGTCTCGACACATGGATATATTCTTCGCTTAAAGACTCTAGTCTTCCCCGGATATCGTAAACCCGGAATTTTCTCTCCAGCCACCTAGGTATGATCAGCCATAAATTCTACACCTACCTATTTGCTGTTCCGTCAAATCTAGCGAGCTTTGTCTCAGCCTCTACAGCAAAGTGCAGGATCTAGTTGGACCCCGAGACACGTGGAAATTTGACTTGGGCGATGGCGACGACGCTAGTACTGAGACTTCTACTTTAACGAAGATGCCTTCAAGCCCGTAATGGATGATCTAGAAGAAAGAACATGCCATCATCATGCCGACCGTATGAGAAGAAATCTAGAGTACCTAGGGATCGTGCGGCGTAGAGAAAGATCTGCGGAAGTTCGAGTTACTCAACTAGGTACACACTGTGCAACTTGTAGCGGTACAATAGCTGTAGGTACAACTAGTAATGTAAATAGCATGAACATAACAGACGCCGGGTATTTGTATTGTGATACAATAAGAAGCTATTCGGGAGCGGCTAGATGCTGAACATCGGAAATGCAGAAGGGGACGTCGTTGGCGTTGTACAAGACTTCATCATATATGTACATATGTAAGCTGGTATCGATAAGATAAGATTGTTGACTTTGCTCGTGATTATCGATAGCCGGGTGCGTCATCAGGTTATGTAATCACATGCAAACCAACGTTGGCACGTGTCCTCAGACCAATCCAGACCCGCTAATGGCGAGGGAGTACAAGCATTCTTATCAGATTGTCAGCACTTGATTGGTGAATTCTGTTAGTACCTATGTCGCGTCACTTTGAGTTCTGATGTTTGAATTCCAAGCCTTAAAGCTTAATGTTTAATGATAGCATAGCAATGGATACGTTTTTGGATCGTAGCTAAACATCCGATGATCACGTTCAAGCTCCAAATTTCTATTCGCGTTGTTTTGTTTGTTCCAAGTTGAAACTTGTTAGAATAGTCGCAACTCTATTAACGAAATATTGTTTTTTTTTTTTGCAATTCCTCACCTTCGTCTCTGCTGGTTTCGAGAACGGTTGGGAATTTTGCCGGCTATTCCTTCGCGGCCTTACCCGTTCTTTATACACATGCCTTCTTCTGCATTCCCCTGCCGGTAATGCCCTTGCTAGGCATGGGCAGTTGGACGTTGGCCATCTCCCATAAATCGACGAATCATGGCGCTCTTGTCAGGTTGATCGTGCTATTCGCGTTGTTGGTGTCATGGCTGGATCTGGTGGAGGCGATGCGCCCCAGTCGCATTGCCGAGTTGAGGCAGGAGACGGTCGATATGTTTTACCACGGCTTCGATAATTACATGAATATTGCGTTTCCCGAAGATGAGGTATGCATCAAATGACCTCAGCACTTGTCGAAAAAAGTAGAGTCGTGCATTAGCTCATAATTTATAGTTACGGCCCGTCTCTTGTACGCCGTTAACTCGAGATCCCCTGAACCCGAGAAACATTGCGCTTAATGACGTCCTCGGGAACTACTCCCTGACCCTCATCGATAGTCTTTCGTCCCTCGCCATCCTTGCCTCTGCGCCGCCCGATAGTAAGAATACCGGGCCGAAAGCCTTAAGCGATTTCCAAGATGGTGTCGTTGCGTTGGTCGCACAATATGGTGATGGACGGCCCGGCCCGTCAGGGCAAGGTGCTCGTGGTCGTGGTTTTGATGTTGATAGCAAGGTTCAAGTCTTCGAGACGGTAATAAGAGGTGTTGGTGGATTGCTCAGTGCCCATCTTTTCGCTGTTGGGGAGTTGCCCATTGCTGGTTATAACCCACGAGGGGTAATTAACGACGAGGATGATAGCGATATTGAAAAGCATCCTATCCCCTGGCCGAATAGATTCAAGTATGACGGACAGCTGTTGCGGCTTGCCCTCGACTTAGCTCAACGCTTGCTTCCTGCATTTTATACTCAGACCGGGTTACCCTACCCGCGTGTCAATCTTCGTTATGGGATACCGTTCTATTTGAATTCGCCACTCCACGGAAGCAACATAGATCCAAAACCGGCCGAGGATGCTCCTGAAATCACCGAAACTTGCAGTGCCGGGGCAGGTAGTTTAGTGTTGGAGTTCACCGTGTTGAGCCGCCTCACTGGAGACCCGAGGTTTGAGCAAGCAGCTAAGAGGGCTTTTTGGGCCGTGTGGTCGAGAAGAAGCAATATCGGCCTTATTGGAGCTGGCGTGGATGCCGAAGGAGGTCACTGGATCGGTGGATTTTCTGGAATCGGCGCTGGAATTGACAGCTTCTTCGAATATGCTCTCAAGACTCATATCCTATTATCGGGTCAAGAGCTACCGAACCAGACGATGCCTCAAGGCCATGACGGGGACTGGCTTGACCCCAACCAGATATATCACCCACTTTCGGACGAGGATAACTCTGCCGACTCTTTTCTACAAGCTTGGCATCATGCTCACGCTGCTATCAAGCGTCATCTTTATTCCGATCTACATCATCCACACTACGTGAATGCGCATATGTCTACAGGCTCACCACAGGCATATTGGATCGATAGTTTAGGCGCATATTACTCTGGTTTATTGGCGCTCGCTGGAGAGCTTGACGAAGCTATTGAGACGCATCTAGTTTATACCGCGCTCTGGACCCGGTACTCCGCCCTCCCAGAGCGATGGTCTGTACGCGAAGGCCGTATTGAAGGGGGTCTCGGCTGGTGGCCCGGCCGCCCAGAATTCATCGAGTCCACCTATCACTTGTATCGTGCTACTCGAGACCCCTGGTACCTTTATGCGGGTGAAATGGTTTTAAAAGACATCAATAGGCGCTGCTGGACAAAGTGCGGTTGGTCTGGTTTACAAGATGTGAACACCGGCGAGAAGAGTGACCGAATGGAGAGTTTCTTCCTCGGAGAGACTGCCAAATACTTATATCTCCTCTTTGACCCAGATCATCCTCTAAACAAGCTTGATGCTTCGTATGTGTTCACTACAGAAGGACACCCATTAATTATCCCTCGAAAGAAGTCCCATCGTCCAGTGCGTAAACCGGTATCAGAAAGAGCCGTTCAGCCATACTTCGATTCCCAATTCACCAATACCTGTCCTCGCCCACCAGTTCTCCCACCACTGACTAGCTCCGCTATTACTTCGAGACCTGATTTTTACAATGCTGCAACACTGATTCGGCTCCATCAGATCCCCAACATACACAGTGGCTCAGAAAACCCAATTGCAAAATTAGGCGGTTCTAAAGTGCAAACAAAGTCATCAGAAAGGCCAAAGGAAAATTACACATATTTCCCTTGGACACTGCCCCGTTCCATGCTTCCAGCGGATGGGTTCTGCGCAGTGACAAAACAGGCTCAGACATCAGTAATCGAGTTCCCTTCCGGTTCTCAACAATCAGTAGGTAGTGCCTTCAACATCATGTTTGGCGGCCATAATCTCGTTCGTATGGGGAACGAAGGCATTGCGATCAATAGTCTATCCGGCTTGAAGCTAGCCCTACTTATGGAAGAACCTCCAGAGACATCTGAACGGGCTTGGAGAGTCTACAGCATTGGGAGCTTGCCCCTCGGCCGGGACGAAAAGATCTTCATCACTCGCGACGTTCTTGAAGACATGTCTGACCCTCTGTTCCATCGTGTCCGTGACTCGGTCATTGTCGATATTCTTCTACAGATCGAGGTTCCCGAAAACCCATTAGAACACAATTCCTCCTCTACAGATCCAGAACCCCCTTTTGAGTCACAGTCTATCGAGTTCGAAAGCGATTCTGCTGTCGGCATGTTTAGCTCGTTCCTGCAACAAATCACATCCGTCCTGCGAGAACCGGTCGCTACCTTCGGCCCAGAGCCCGTCCCGCCGCCAAAGTTCAAGTACGTCGAGCTGCCGGCCATCACACCCGTCGGCGTAGGCGCCGCCCCTTTACCCGACGTCCGCGAGGCACCTAACCCCAACACGAACGGTGTCATCGAGTCGCTGTCGTGGCAGCGTATCTTCTTCGCTGGTCAGGCGTGCGGCGGCAAGCTGCCCGACGCCGCGCCCCGCGCCCACCAGGTCATCGTCATGCGTCGCGGCGGGTGCTCGTTCTCCGAGAAGCTGGCGAATATCCCGTCGTTCGCGCCGGCGAGGAACGCGCTGCAGCTCGTGGTCGTGGTGTCGGACGATAAGGTCGACGACAGCGACGACGACGATAACGAATGGCAGGGGAAAGGGAGGGGTGGAGGACAGGATGCAGCGAACGTCAACTTCATCAGGCCGTTGCTGGACGAGGCGCAGAAGACGCCCTCGGGCATACATCGACACCGCCCCATCGCTATGCTGATGACGGGCGGTGGCCAGGACGCCTACGAGGTGCTAAAGACGACGAGGAGCTTGGGGCTGAGGAGGAGGTACCATGTTGAGAGCCAGGGGCTGAAGATTAGCAACTTGGTCGTGCTATGAGTGAGATGGGGAAGTGGAGATTATATAGTGCGAAGTCGTGCTGGTAGCGCGAGCCGTGTCGTTCTATGTTGCTTGGGAGGAGAGGGGGTGACAGTGACAGTATATAGGGTCCGATGTATATATTCGACTAGAAAATCTTGGGGGGTTGATTGAATAGATGAATATCGTGTGAGATTCATTGTTTAGTTCATGTGCAAGGGGTGAAGATGAAAAAAAAAATTGATGAAAGTTGGAATTATCATCTTCAGGGTAAAGAGAGGTCAAGATTACTTAGCCTTTGCTCAAATGACTAGGTAGGTAAGTGAATGAAGAATCTGTAGTTGTGTTCAGTAATTCAAATTGCCTACCATCATGAGACTGAAGAAAAAGTCAAAAGAGTTTGGTTAGTGCTCGGCAATCTGGCATCACCAAACAACAGATGATATACTTCAGCGACGAGAGGGTTGTCGATGAGCTTCTTGCTACAGGATGCTGTGAGTGAGAAAACATAAAACCAGGAGTATTGCTATTTCAAACACTAATTAGGAAAGATCTTCTAAGTTGATAATGAACTGAAGGTTGCTGCGATTCAAAAAGATATTAAAGTGAGGATCGCCTAAAGTTTATGCATGGAAATAACCTCCCATAACTTGTAGCTAGGTAGGTAATTAAAAGAACAACCCCTTAATAAAACTTCATTCAAAAACCTGTATTGAACCACGGTAAAATTAAAAAATATAACAAAAAATCATGGTACAAGAGGAATCTAACCTCTCACTGCTGGACTCGCGGGGAATCGAACCCCGGACCACTCCCAGACTTAGTAGACGAACCCTAGAAACGAAGCCATCGTGAGGTGGATCGTCGCCGGTGGGTCGTACCTGCTAAGGGAGTATTATACCACTAAACCACAAGCCCTGCCATCCTTCACCTCCGCCCCTTCTCTTTTATCGAAGAGCGTGTTAGACGATGTAATTGGTTGAAGATGGAGCGTCTATTGAAGATTATATCGCTGTGTGGTGGTTGTTTGCTGGATTGGGTAGGGAAACTTTGCCCTAATGGATCAAGCGGGGTGGAGTTTGGTTAGCGTGCCATAGTGCGGGCTAGGAGATATGGATCTTAGGTTGGGATGGAATAGTGTTCGACCGGCCTATCAGTGGGTTCGGATTAGTTCTAGAGGACTTCGCTGATAGGATATTTGTTCATGAAGAGCCTCCATAGTTTCTGAGTTGGGTAGATTACATAAACCTCAGCTCATGAACCTTTTAAGGGTATTTTTTTTTTTGTATCCTAGAATCTAGATGACTGATTGGTACAGAAGTACGTTAAGTAGTATATTCTATCAATATCCCCACCATGATGGCATCAAATATATGTCAATTTATCTCCGATTATCTATACACATGTAGCGTAGTGACACTAAAGATCAGAGCTGCATAACGCGAATGTCTTCGATGATAAGCATGCATAGCCAAGTTGAAACTATTTGATTTCGTGGGTTAATGAATATGCCGTGAGTCCAGCTATCCGGAAGTAGATATCTCGTTTAAAAGAGTCTCAACTCGATCTTTCTCGAGCGCTAACTGACAGTTATTGTAAGCTCAATGTGTAACTAACACGATCCATCACGAAATCAATGAATTACAAGCGATAAGCCAAAGATGACTTCGTGATGTTAAGCGAGCGAACCAATGTAATCGAGATCGAACGATACGGCGGCGGGGTCGTATTTATAGAGGCGCCGTTGCGTCCGTGATCTAGCAACAGCTGACATGAACTAGGCGACGGTACGAGCTAGCGATTGGAATCGCGTATTTCGGACAAAGATAGGTAGGTAGGTAGGTAGGTAGGTAATTAAGGTAAGCTTCTGATAATCGAACTAACCAACGACGAACATTTTGTGCCGTATCTGCATACATATCTGACTCAAGACCCTTAGCCCCATGCTAGATCGCCTCCCAAAAAGATACTTCAATTGGATCGAGATAGCCGATCACTCCATTCAATAACCGCAAGATTGCTCACCGCTGAGTTATCGAGAGATATACACAATAGATATAGCAAATGAGAAACCGAACGGAAGCACATGTGGCGCCGAAAAGAAGACCTATGACGATAGTTACAGCTGTTGATACTCTGGAGTTTTTAGTCCGAATGATAGCTCGACTTAAATGTTGACGATAAAAGAGATGGCTGCGATTAGAAGGCGTGATATAAGTTCTCGCTTGCATTATCAGACAGCCGCATCTGCTGTCAGTGCAGATACGAGAACCCATCCCACGCCATATTCGCTTGGCCTCGGCCGAACTTGAACTATGTAGTCCGCTAAGTTGCCTGGACGATATCTTACCATCCTAGTGCTATTTTACATAGTACTAAACTTCACGATCTCGTAATTGTTCTAATGGTCCCGATGCTAATGAAGTAAGTTAAGTAACTAGGAAGCAATTCAGCCTCATAGTCGTATTGGTGAGCTATTAAAATATCAATAGTAACAATTTCCAACTGTTGGGGGTATTCTTCTCGAAGACGGCATGTAACGTCGTCTCAATTCGCATGTAACGCCATAAGCTCCATCGCATGCAAATGCAGATGCTCATCTTCCAATCGGCCAGGCGTAAATAGTGATTGGCCAACGTTAATCTCATAATATTTTCGCCCACCTAATGCCCCACTCCGAACTCCAGTTGCCCATGACAATATGCTAGAACCATGGGAAAAAAACACGCCGATATGATGCTGATCACGCTGGTGTTGAGATGATGAAGATCATGAAGAGTGCTCTTTAGAAAGGCACTAATCTCCCTTGATCACCGTGTGTTGTACATGATCGCCGAGCTCTTGCTTTCCTCTGCTGGTCCCATCGCGACAACGACCGCACCTCTGCAAATCCCGTAGCTACAACACTCTTCGGCCGGCATCGTTCCTTGGAGAATCAAATCTCGTTTGGACTAAATATGAGTTAGTATTGGTATAACACTGAGGCTGTTTGTATAAACATACGTCTGGACAACGAATGGGAGATGCGTTGACTGAGGCTTCTAATAATGAGAATGCCGTGATAACTGATATTATGAAGTTGAACAACATATTTGATAGTTTTGTAGTTTTGTAGGTAGGTTGCGGCCGCGAGATATCCAAATAAATCGGGAGTGGCTAGAAGCCGGGGAGGTGGTTTAATTTTATTATCTGTGTTGTGTGTTGGGAAGGATTTTAATATAACTTATATGTATAGCTGACACAATCCTTAACGACCTGCTAAAAAGAGAAGAGATGTGACAGTCTAGATGTAACGAGCGAAAGTCAAGATATATAAATTGTAGGAGAGGGATTAGACGAGACCACTCGACCACGGCTAATGAACAGCGGTACTCATAATATAAGAAGAAATCAACAGATGGATCCCCGCTAGGGTAGAGTGGTGTCAGAACTCGGGCATCCTACCTTACATACTGTATGTATGCAGCTCGTTAGCCCTATGCAAGCCACGGTCCACGGCAACATCCTACCCTTGTGAGCTGAATGCCTCGATTCCTTACTGTACACACATTGTATGTTGCGGCTATCTCAACAGACGGCGCATCTAGGCATGACGCGGCTGAAGGAGCCGGTGATCTAGGGGACTGTGGCTGTGATTTCAGTACTGGGGGACATGACGAAATGTGACTGAGATCTAGCTAGACGGCGGTCATCACAGCGAGTACCTAGAGCCTGTCGCCTGTCAGACTAGTCAGGTAGGGCTGCTGACAGGACCGTCATTTACGTGCCAGTGGCTCGGAATAGAAAACATAGGAAAAGAAAAAGGCCAAGTGGCTGTGATTGGCGTCTCGTGAAGATCCTAGACCGGCGGCCTTGCCAAGCCCACTAGAATTTCTCGTCGAGGTTAGTCAATTGAAATCAATAATTATTTCTTAATGCGCCATAATATACGAGAAAAGGTGACAGTAAATACTAAAATATGAAGGGTAATAGCCTTTCATACCGGCCCTACCGATTCTCCTGAGGTATACGAAGTTCGTGATTGGATAGGAACTGCTGATGCCAGAATGTTTTGAGAGGAAGAAAATAGAAACAGCGACGGTAGCTAAACCTCTTTAGGTGGTGGCTTGGCTGCTTGGATTAAGTGAAACTAGGGCTAACATGCACGGACCGGAAAATATTCAGTCCGACCACTGAAAGAACTTCGTTTCCATTTTAAGAACCGAATTACATAATCCTCTTTATGCCTAACTATGCTTTCCCCCTGTAGTTTCCACAGGTTTATTATTTCAAAGGTTCACATATAAAACTCCCAGTCTCTCTTTACATGCAAACACAAAGTACCTACCTACCTAAACTTGCACATGAAACATGTTGGGATTTCCCTAGAACATTGAAGACTACACAGGATTTTAAAGCCGTTTAAAAACGGCCGACTGACTTCCAAGATTTAAGCTCGTCCTCTACCGACGTCACCATGTTTCTAATTATAGCTATCAATATAACTACCAAAAAAAAAAAAAAATATGAGTTTATCTGAAAGGGGTCTTTTAAGAGATATTAAATC
Organism: Annulohypoxylon bovei var. microspora; assembly: GCA_022836615.1. NCBI lineage: Eukaryota > Fungi > Ascomycota > Sordariomycetes > Xylariales > Hypoxylaceae > Annulohypoxylon > Annulohypoxylon bovei. The sequence continues at coordinate 83,913 of MU405217.1, read as the reverse complement.
ACCTAAACATGTAAGTATGTCGTTCTCTACCGAACCTTGGAAGTTATAAGACACGAACCTCATCGAAATTTCCAATTTCGTGTAGTTCGCAGTCAAACCCACGGCATTCATTAGGTAAGAATGGGTAAATCGGACCTTTCGCTCAACACCAAAGTAACTTGAGGTCTTCAATTTAAGGGAGGTAGGGATGGTAGGTGATTTAGCTATGGCAAGTAGGTCCGTTCTAACTCCCGGGCTACGTAGGTAGGTAACTACCTAAGTAATAACCTGAGAGAAGGAGGAACGGTGCTCTTATTTTATGTAGATTCTCTTAGCTATCAATCAATACACTTCTTCCTCTAAGCTGTTTAGATTTCATGTATACCATTCTTTGTTTTCTCATCTTGTATTTGGCTTGTTCTTAGTAAATTCCAAAGCATCGTTTTCATAACAGGATACGACAACTTCAATCGAAGAATCAATTATGTCCAACAAAAGAGAGCCCCTGGATCTCTTCAAGCGCTCATCTAGGGCTCCAACCTTATTAGACCTTCATGCTGTATCTAGTCGCCGCCGCCGTATGCGTCAACATGGACGGCCACGCCGTACAAGAAGCTTACCTCCTCACAACCGCAGGCCTGCTCTTTCATCGCGACCTACGCCTTTTATTCTCCCCCCTTTAACGTTCCAGCTTCCCAACACCTGGCATCTCTGGAAGCCAGCCATTGTTTATTGTCCACCAGTGACAAGCTTGCCGCGTTGGGTTCCGAGTGTCAATTACGGCCCTAAGGAGACTGAGCTCAAGCTCTGCGATGTTGGTCCCGTAATCCCAGATTTGCTGTCGAACGCCAGCTAATTCCCGCAGATCAGAAGTCTCGATGACAAATTCCCCTTTCCGCTCAACGGATATAACAGTCGGGAAATCGAGTTGATGCCTGATCAAATACTCTCCAAAATAATTACAGATTGGCGCCGCACTCCAGTTTTGTCCTTTCGGCATGATACCCGAAACGTGATATCACGTATCACCCCTGACTTGGTGGCAAAATGGGGGCCAGATGTTTGCCAGGCAGAGGCAGATATCATGTGGATCGCCGCAGGAAGATTCGTGGGAACTCCTGTTCCGGTGGTGCACAAGGTCCTTCGAGATGAAGTCACTGGGCACCTTATCATCATCATGGATTATATCCACGGTTCTAACTTAGTTGACATCTGGCATATCATCTCAGCGCGTCGTCAGCACAAACTCACGGCGAAGATTGTTAACACGATCTGCACTATGCAAAAGAATACAGCCAAATATCCGGGACCGGCTGGATTGCATCGCACTCGGGCCTTGGTGCACAAGCGTTTCCCCGTTCCGCTCCAAATGAACGGAGTTGACTACGACCGGTACATGAACGTTCTGCTCAGCCTGGCCAATTGTCACCGACCGGATCTTATCCGAATCAAAGGATTTGTGAGAACTCATCTGGGCAGGTTCGTGTTGGCAAACATGAAGCTGGACCCGAGCAGCTTCGTCGTTGACAAGAAAGGCAGTGTCTGGATTGTTGGTTGGGCGAACGGCGGCTTCTTCCCCTGTGAAAGCGAGCTTGCTATAGCCGAACGTTCAATGCCCCCGAGATTCTCCAAACTGGCGCGGGAACTCCTAAATATACCCCATGACTGCCTGCAGAGACAATATCTGAGGGCGATCGCTGCATTGATCGATGGCGATCCCCAGGAGAAAGAGGGCTGTAAATTCCCTCATCTTCTGGAGCATCGGACTGAAGATGAGAAAACGAAGACGTAAGGGTGAGAATGTTGGCGAATAGAATTGTACAAACTTTCGATCGCTTATAGGACTATGGGATGCCTCAATCAAACCGGATTGGTGTTTGCTTTGGAGGAGGATGATAGCAGTCAAATTAGACAGCAACTTGCTTGCCGCCCTCGTCAGGGATGGCTTTTCTCGGGACGGGTAGCCACATTAGTTCAACGTCTACATACATTTTAACCTTCCAATCTTGATATTGGCGTGAGGTGATATTGCGCGCCCCGGAACCCCAGACATGTCACACGGGTAGGACGGTGATACATCCCACGAGGATGTGCTGCCTCTTCCCGCCGGCTTGGAACGTGGACGAAACAAGAGCCTTCCGGATTCCGAGGTCGTCTGGGTACGATGCCGTGACCAGCCCGCAGCTAACAAATAATAAAATACCCTATACGTTTACCGGCCTGCTGGATAAGTTAACAAACGTCGATCCTTAATGTCGCCACCCAAGCTCGCGGTAAGAATGCTAGGGCTAGGCATGTTACCCAAGTACCTCCAGTACCTAACCCAAGGAAACCACGAAAACTCCTGGAGCACGAGAGTAAAGCTGCTCAGCGCGTATACGTAAATCTGTAAGGGGAATGACGATTCTTGGCTGTAACCGATATCGCGATTATACACCTCGCTCAACATCTGTTGTGTTTGCTGCGGTCCACTACTTTACCTCTCCGTGCCCGTGCCCCTGAATGTTCGTCTTACACGAAAGACCCAGCAGGATGCCGCAATCTATGTCAAACAGCGGGAATGAACCTCATGAGCTCATGAGAAGGTTAAAGGTAGATATTTCCACAAATTGAGAATAGTCGAACCAAGCGCTGTCACCAATCATATACCGCATGGTTATTGTGGTTATTGTGGTATAAGAGAGTTCTTGAGTGTAAGGGGGATTTAGAAATAGATTCGCGTACGTGCATCCATGCATCCATGTGGGGGATCCTCGGTGTACTGGTGACTGGGTATGTAAGAGTGGGGAAGATTGGAGTGATAACAGACCTAAACAAGCTTCCCCTACCGAATTCCACGGACTTGAAAGGACACTAACTAACGCAAGTTTCTCTCGGGCTGATCCCGAATATCTGGACTCTCTAAAACTCCAGCGTCGAAGTGCCCAAAGATTTACAGGTTGCGAAGGCGGGCAACTCCGCTTAGTCCCCTTCGATTCTCTCTCTTCGGATTTGAGCGATATCATCTTCAAGTCAGCCAGCCAGCTAGCCAGTCGCTCACCTACCTACCTACCTAATCAAGCCATAATATTCAATGGCTTCGGTCGCCGACATTGAAAGCAAAACTCAGATGACTAAAGGCCAAAGAGATTTCGATAAGAAAGCCTCAGAACGTCCACGGTGCAATATTATGTATATCATCATCCAATCAATTCGTCAAGAGCAACGTAAGCAGTGTCTCACCGGCGTAGAGCTCAATTGTCATCCCTGTTCCTGGTACTCCCAGGATTGGCCATCAGTTGGATGGATTGCTTCTGTGCATGCAGATTCGAATGCCAGGAGATGCTTGGCTGCCCTGTCCACGCTGCCAGGTCGGCCCATAGTAGACGCAGCTCTCAGAGATCTTCGTTACTTCCAATTAAGGCAATTACTTGGACCGAGGTTTCAGATCAAGTTCGCCAAGATCTCAATTTCGAGATCTACGTCCGTGACGCAGTACTGGGACATCGCAACTCACGAGGAGCCTAACACCAGTGCTGCACACAGCATGCGAGCGATTGCTTAGTTTCGTTAGACTGACCCTCTTTTAGACTGATTGCCCTATTTCTCTTGACAAAAGTCATGACTACTAAATGGCACGCGCCGCTATCTGGGGCTTCAATTCCTTGCCATTACCTAGATACGCGATTATATTTAGGAGTATTTTCGGCTTCACCTCGATCCAATCATGATTATATTTTGCCACTATATTTTTTAGTATTAAGTGCTCACTTGATCCGAAAGGATAGATCAGAAATTTAATATTCTCATAGATTTTTATTACTTTCGTCATTCTTTATGAGGTTCGTATATATATATATTTCTATTTATACTGGTTGTTCTACCGAGGTACTTTCTTGCCATACTGTACATATATAACACCTGCCTTAAGAAAGCCTCGATCTCATCCACCTTATTTTCTTCTATAAGTGGGTATGAATTACTAGGTATTACCACTGCTATTTCTTATCTCAAATTCAGCTGTAATTCACATTACGAGCTAACTACGGGGGTCGTAGATCTCGCCCCCCAGACACTCGTTATCTAAGGCTACCAATCCAACCAATAGCCATTCACTATCGTCAAATCCTAGGCCGGGCCTAGTTTCTCTTCAGGTACACAATTCCTGCACATCTAGTCGCATGTTCGCTTCTTTTGTCTCGTAAGCTACTGTACTTCGAGCTCTACATCGCGTGTTACGGTGGCATACTCTAGTCTCTAGTCGTTGAGAGAACGCCGCTATAAACACTGTTTCATCCTATCGCAACCAACTTATATACTTACCTACCTAGGTAGACCACTTGGAAGTATTCAATATTCTTGTCAGCTTGGTCGGCGCCTTCCGACTTCCATCGATCTTCATCGGATTTCACGTTTTGAGGTTTTCGATGGCGGAGTTGCCCTAGAGACAAGAGACTACCCGATATCTGGAATCGACGACACAGTTTATGACACAGCCTAAGTGTCAATACATAAAAACCAACTCACTTCGCAAACCTTAAGTGGGTTTAGTCGTATCACCTCCACGTCAGCTTACACCGAGGTGAAATCAACTCAGAACCGACTTCCGACTCGCTGCTTTACTTTCTCATACACCAAACCCGTCTTCCATCCAGGGACAGCAAAGATGAGGTTGTCTAACAGAAGCAACGAAACCGGGAGTAGTGAGCAGAAGAGGGAGGGCTCTGTTACGGTGGACTATGGCTTGGGTCAGATTAGCGACGGAAATGCCGTACACGGGCAAGAGTTCGCTTCGGGAAAATCCATATACGCCAAACTTCAACGGATTGCTGGCAAGTTTGGCGTGGAACAGCGAGGAATCGAGCGAGTCCCTAGTGACGAGAGGACGGACTCGAGTATGACCCAAATCGGCACACTGGTATGCTAAGTCATCATTTATGAACTTCTGTAGGTTTGCTTTCTGACGCGGTGTAGTGGTTCTCTGCGAATATGGTCGTTTCCTCATTCGCTATCGGTGCTTTGGGACAACCCGTATTCGGTCTTGGATTCGTCGACACTGCCTTAACCATCATCTTCCTCAACATCCTTGGAATCTTGCCGGTTTGTTTCTTCTCAACCTTCGGTCCCAAATTCGGTTTGCGCCAGATGGTCTTGTCGAGATTCTACTTTGGGTACTATGGTGTCAAACTGAGTAAGTTTACGAAGCATCTTATTTCGGCCGTCGCCTGTGTTGGGATTGTCTTACCTAACCCATCTTACAGTTGCCATATTCAATATCCTAGCCTGCCTCGGTTGGTCTGCTGTGAACGTTATTGTCGGCGCTCAGTTCTTCAACGCAGTTAATGGAAGCGTTCCCGGTTGGGCTGGCATCCTGGTCATTGCTTTTGCGACACTAGCTATCTGCACCTTTGGCTATAAAATCGTTCACGTGTACGAGAAATGGTCTTGGATTCCCGTACTCATCATTTTCATGATAGTACTTGGCACCTTTGCCCACTCCGGCGAATTCAACAACTTACTCCCGCTCGCGACCGGACCCACCGAGGCTGGCAGCGTCCTCTCCTTTGGCGCGTCGGTATATGGCTTTGCTACGGGATGGACTTCTTACGCTGCGGACTACAGCGTATACCAGCCAGTGGGCCGTTCAAGCAAGTCCGTCTTCCTCTGGACCTTCGGCGGCTTGTTCATCTCCCTCTGCTTCACCGAGCTTCTCGGAGCTGCGGTTGCTACCGCCATGGTAAACAACCCAGCCTACCTTGACGCCTACGATAACGCGCACATCGGCGGCCTACTAGCGGAGGTCCTGGTGCCGAAGCTCGGCCGATTCGGCGAATTCTGCATCGTGCTTCTCGGCCTCTCCATCATCGGCAACAACTGCCCGAACATCTACTCGGTCTCGCTATCGCTGCAAGTGCTCTCCGAGAAGACGCAGCGCGTGCCGCGCTTCGTGTGGACGCTCGTCGGCACCGCCGTGTACATCGCCGTGGCGATCCCCGGCTACAACGAGTTCGAGGACACGCTCGAGAGCTTCATGCTGATCATCGGCTACTGGCTCGCCATCTACGAGGGCGTGTCCCTGACGGAGCACTTCATCTTCCGCCGCGGGTCGATGGCCCGCTACCACCCCGAGGACTACGTCGAGCCTAAGAAGCTCCCGCCCGGGATCGCCGCCATCGCCGCCTTCTGCATCGGCGTCATGGGCGCCGTGCTCGGCATGGCCCAGGTCTGGTTCACCGGCCCCATCGGCAAGCTCTGCGGCGCGCCCGGGTACGGCGGCGACGTCGGCTTCGAGATGGCGTTCGCGTTCACGGCGCTGAGCTACGCGGGCCTGAGGGCCGCGGAGCTGGCGTATTTTAAGAGATAAAAATTATATAAAATGAAATGGGATGAGACGAGATAAAAAATTAAAAAGGGCAGACCGGCGGCCTTTGGTTAGAGCCGGGGGGTTATTTATATAGAGGTGGTTACTTCTACACGTGGCAATATTTACAATACGTTAAAGAGTTGAAGAGTTGAAGAAAGGAGGTTGTACAGCGAGAAGCATGATAGGATAAGACGAGACGAGACGAGACGAGATGAGATAAGATACCTACCGAAGATTTACTTATTTGATACTACGTTGACTTGATTTGACGAGAACATATAAGGCCTTGGATTTCTGGAGTGTGTGTATGTGTGTACTATGACTATTTCCAAGTTTGGAAGGGTTGGTGTAGAATCACTTGGGAGCCGTTCAAGGGGTGATTGAGTAGTGTATAAGAGGTTGGGTTTGTTCGATTATTGAATTTCTTGCCTATCCGAGATACTTCGGTTTCTCTTGTAGGTTATTACGATACCATTTGCTCTATATCACCAATGGGATTGGAATAAATCAGATAAATATTTCACGTTAATTGTTCACGCAAGAATATATATCGTTGGATACCTAAAAACCAACATTTTTAGGAGGGCTTATACCTAGAACTGAAGCTCACAAAGCTAGTATGTACGAGGTATGATGAGGAGGATTGACTGACAGAAACAATGAAATTAACTACATGAATGTCCCACAACGCTTATGTTGTGAATAGATTGAACATCGACGTCGTATCCAATGGGAGAATTACGAGGCTGTCGAAACCTGGTTTATGTTACTCGCTGCTATTATACATACTGTCGCCTCTTTGAATCTCTAGACCCAACTTCTAATCTAACGACATTACTGTTTTTGTTATTAGAGATTACATATTTCTATTTGCCTACCTACCTACGATTTCTTATCAGCCAGTTATCACCTTTGGCTTCGAGTAGCGTATACGCGCGAGATGGACTAGATGGGCGGCTCCGGTGGTAATAGGGATAGCGGCGAACGCCGGGACTCGAGGCTGATTTCTGGGTATGTAGGATATACCTAGAGACTACCTACCTACTCGCCCCTCTAACTTCGTTATCAGGGCTGTCCTAGGTAGGTATCTAGTGCTATGAGGTAATAATACTATTTGTGATTGCTATGACGCGTCTAGTAAATGCACGAAAGGCCATTCGCAGATATCAAATATTAAACTTCAGCCAAAACAAAAGTTCATCCCTTTTTTCGAACGATAACATAGCCTTCTATGAACTTATCACAGGCAGGCGCGTTTACTCGACGGACGGGCGTAATAAGTGCTCCATATGCCTAGCTCGACGAAGCCTTGCAGTTTAAGTCGAGTTCATTTGTCACCTAGGACATTATCAAATTAATAACTTTGTTGAATTAACGTACTTCCTAAGCCACCGGTTTATACAGGGCCCTTAGCAATGCCTTAGACTTGACCAATCCATCCTGAACGCCAAACTAGAAACAGCCGGGAACCTTTTCCAATGCCTTAGTCCATACACATGCCACTCTACCAAAGACCGTAACTAATGGGGGGATATCGCCATGCCACGGAAGGGGATGAAACACATCGTATTCTCCTATGTGCCAGTCGCGTAAAGGTACATGTGCCTCGTCCGAGAACTTTTCTTGAACTTCAAGTCACCTAAAGTCGTCTGGGGGAAGACCGAAAAATGCTGATCTGCGTATCTCTCTGTAAGGTAGCTAGGTAGCTCGCCGTTGTTGTGGTGTTTTCCCACCGATAATTCACTCAATCCTCCGGAATAATAAAAGAGGCAATAAAAGGGGTGAAACGTGTCGTGATTAGTGAAATGAGAAAAGTCGCCAAAAATGAACTCTGGCTTAGTCATAGCTGTTCGTCTCAGAAAGCGAGAGCTTCCTGAGGTACCACTTAGATGAGGAGTGGTCCATCCTAGCCTCCGGGTTATCAACACTTGTGTCCTCGTCTTCTGATGTAAAATACCTTTTCTGAACCAGAACATCTGATCGTCGAGTATCCGTGCTAGTAACGGAGACGTCGCAAGGGTCATGTGTTCCGTCGGACGAGGTTTGCTGATCTTGTTCCTCAAAAAACTCACTCTTAGAAGATTCCGAGGATAGAGCAGCCTTCTTGACTGCAGAGTTCCATAGTCCATCGAATGCCGTCGTCAACTCTTCCTCGCAAATCACGCCTATCGACTCCGGGCAATCATCCTACTGAGGTCGGATGTCATCATCTGTGGCAGGAAGCATACGAGTCCTTCTCAAAGGATTCGCTAGCGTAGCCCAACTCTTAGGTACACTCTTCCTCCTCTACGAGTAGAAGTGCGACTTTTGGAAACTTTCGGGAGAAATATCGCCTGCTTTGCTAGTTACTGCCGGTGGTTCCCGTTCCGAAATGTCAGATGATGCCACTGATTCGGCCGGCGCTGCCTTGATCGCAGCGACGGCTTGACCTGGTCGTTTGGCCACTTCCAAGAATGTCGCAGGGAGGTATCCGAGGCGCCCATCCCTAGCCCGGCAGCGCCACCACTCGCTAGGGTTACCTAGAGGATCGCTCTTGCTTAAGACCGCAATAAAGTCTCCCTTCTTGACAGCAAGATCAACGCCCTGGGTAGCATTGCCAGCCTCGGGAGTGAAGTCGTATAAGACACGGCAGAATTCGAGTTTGCTAGGATCCGCTGATGCATTTTGACCCGAAACCTCCATGCGCCTACGCTCTTCCTCGTTGTTTGCTGCAATGGACCGGATTACCTTATTCATAATATACGGCAACCCAAAGGCCGCTAGCAGGAAAAACATCAGGGGCTTTCTGCTGGGCTTCGGTTGAGCACCACCAACACCACCGGCTCCGGAGGGTGCCTGACGTCCCTCGAAGCGGGCGAAAGATGCTGGGGTGAGTGCCATTGCGTCAACGGGGGGTGGCCGTCCGGTCAGCTTGGCGAATAACGTGCGGAACCATCGCATGATAGTGAAAATGCCGAGAACAGATCCGAGAGTGTGGCGCAAGTTGCTGAATTGCTCAGCTACAGATACCATGGCTGTTATTTGGTTAGTAACCTATTCGATCAATCATGATATAAATCTCAAGTCGATACCACTTACCAAAGAAACTTGAATGAGTTGCCATGTATGTGCTCTCGAGCATCTGTGCGAACCCACTGAAAGTACCAACAATTCCTTCGAGCATCTGGAAAGTAGCCTGAGTACCATTGCTGAAGCTGTTCGTGAGGCTGTTGGGGTTGTTGGGGTCGCCTCCCATCATTCCAGGCATGCCGCCGTACATGCCTCCCATGCCTCCCATACCCCCCATCATGCCTCCATAACCACCATAACCCCCCATGCCTCCCATGCCACTCATACCGCCCATACCGCCGTACATCCCACCGCCATAACCTCCGTATCTAGAGTAAGGAGATGAATATGGGCTGTAGGAAGAATTGTACGGTGTTCGACTGTATGCTGACGCGTTCTGATTCACGGTCGAATTTAGAGAGTCGGGGCGAGGAGGAATGGAAGGCATGCCTGTGGTAGGATTGGTAGCAGCATTTACTGATGACGGAGCCATCATTGCATTCGGAGCTGTCGGCATAGATACACCAGTTGTCGTCGCTGTCGGTACGGCAAGGTTTGCTACGAATACCAATGTTAACAAAAACTGTTGTTTGCATGTGAATTTAAAATGGCAGCAAACTTACTAGATCCTGTCGCGCCGGCACGCTCCCAAGGCTTGGGTGGCGAAGCCATTGTAATTAGGACACTTACAATACCTTAGGGTGTCCAAAGATGTTTGATAAATGGCGACGTCACGAAAGGGGAGTGAAGTTGCTCCAGCAAGGTCGGGGATGATGACAAAGGAGAGTCGAGAGTTGATGGAGGCAAAAGTAAAGACCAGAAATGACCTCGGTATTTGTTCATGGTCAGCACTTTCCCACGGTAAAGCCCAATAAGGCTTCAAATAAAGTGCACGGTCCAGTTAATCACGTGGTGCTGTATTAATAAGTCGGTACCTCGGTCCACCTTACCTGCAGGTCTGACGGGTGTGTTCATGACAAGAAGTGGGGCACATGTATTTTTGTACTTACACATATGTTTGCGTGAAGCTTGACCTCTTGCCCTCTCAAACACATATCTAAATAGATATACTTGCAAATTTTTATATCTGATGGACTGTCATCTTCATCAGTTTGATAATCAATAATCATAATAACCATTTAACATATTTTGGTTCTAAACCCCCTTGTCACTCGACAAGAATTCATCTGCCCTCAGTTCTTCGGTTTGAGGTTAAAGAACCTTCGAGTTCTCTTCTTGACTCCCCCTTGGATTCGATAATTGATTGGACTCTCAGATCCAACGAAGATAAGGCTGTCATATAACGTGCACCCGATGATGGATCCGATCATAGTGGCAAGCCATGGTCCATAAAACCACCATCCTGTCCCGAATGTTTCTGGCCCACGATAGCCAACTGCCCATGCCACCACTCGTGGTCCAAAATCAGAGGCAGGATTCAACGCAGATCCGATATTATAACCCAAGGTAAACTTCAACGTTGTGAGCAACAACCCAAGCACCTAGGCCCATTCGTTAGCCTGTACTCGCCAGTGGTTACGGGGCAAAAGAGGCAAATGGCAGGATATGAATACTCCTGGGAAATTCTTACCAGTGCATGCATTCCTGCTCCAGGAGGGTTGTTGGTATCATCGCCCAGCGCGAATACTGCAATCATCATGATTGCGCTACCAACGACTTGGTCGAAGAAGGCTGTGCCAAATGTAACCCATGGTTGGGGAGTCGAAAAGAAGGTCTTGGCGGTATCCGTCATATTAGGGTCGATGTATCGAATGCTATCTCTATAGATACCAAAGGCTAACGCACCAGCTGCTATGCTCGCAAGAAACTGGACGACCACATAGATGAGACATGATCGCCAGGGAAACCCACGGAAGAGCGATAGACTGATCGAGATAGCCGGATTCATGTGTGCTCCTGATACACCGCCACCCAGATATATACCAAACATCCAGGCAAAACCCCAGGCCCAGCATGAGGTTTCATAGGTGCCATAATTGACACTCTGGTTGGCAGAGAGATTCACAGAGAGGGTTGCCGCCAATCCCATGAATACAGCTACTAATGTCTATTGGCCGAGTCAACCAGAGGGTCACAGGAGAAACATGACAGACAGCAAGTCCGAGAAAAACATACCGCAAGAAATTCAGCCAATGGCTCGGGATGCTTTGCTCGTACACGGGCCCACCAGTTGCGCAACTCCTCTGGGTCCTTTTCTCCGTTCTCCACCTCGTCATGCTCTCGCTGACCCAACGGTTCGCTGTCAATTCCATACTTGCGACGTTCCTCATTATTACTCCTGATCGTATCATGCGTATCGCTAGTACGCTCTCTGCGTGTAATACTGTCCTCTCCAGGCTGGTATTCGAAGACAGGCTGTCCGACGTCGTTGCGTCTGTCGCTATGAGCAGCACCTGCAGCTGTCCTTCTGGGCTTTGGTGTTTCGCCTTCTCCTATACTCTCTTGCTTCTCAAGTTTCGACGTAGCAGTGTCGCTAAGGTCGACCTGGCCGAGTTCTGCTAGATCTTCGGCAGATTTAAGTACGGGCTTAGCCGAGGCGTCTCCCGGTTTCTTGACCCAGCGTACTTTGCGTGGCAATGGCTTGCCGAGGCTGAAAACGGGCTTCTTATTTGTTTGACCATACCATGGGTTAACTTTGTGGTAGTCTTCGTCGACCCATCCCAGAAACTCTGCTCGTTCACGGTCGGCTGATGTTTTTGGGGCCATGTCGAGAGCTTGCTGGATAGCTTCAGTCGATTCTGTATTCGAATAGCGGCTCTGGCTCGACCCACTCGAATTAACGGTACCTTGCAAATCAGGTCTACGTCGAGTTATTGGAAGTTCTGTGATGGTGTCTGGCAGCTCCGTAATATCCTCTCTTGAGATATGTTCGTTCTGAGACGTGTGATCAGTAGGAGTCGTCATTATTCTTCTCGAAGTCACTGCGTTGGCAGAAACTAGCTGTGATATTAACTACGAAGCAGACGAATTTATATGCTTACTATGAGTTAAAATGTGTAAAATAGCTTATAAGCTTCAAGGGCCATCTTGAGATTTATAGGGAAGGTCTTGGACGTCTTACTGTCAAAACACAGTCACGACCTCTATCTTAAAAGTTTAAGCTTAGTCTAGTGACGTCTTTTAGGCGAGCACACGCATAAAATTATCTGAAATCCGAAGGGGCGACGACGATTCAACTCTCGACCGTCACGAGCATTATGTTTGCGAAGCACAAAAGTTTGTGTGCCTGCATTTTTAAGCGGAACGATTACTCCGCGACTGACAGATCGAACTCAACTCAACATCAACTCAACAAGTGTTACCTTCAACTTGAGCAGGTACCCGTTCTACCCTACAAATAATGTACGACGTTTCTCTCTTTTGCCCACTGCTCAAGCATTAGTTCCGAAGGTCGAGATCCAATATGCAGGAATAGGCGGCAACGTGCAGGTTCATCTTCGATCCCACTCTCTCACAAGAACCGTTGTTTCCACATCGATGTACATGCACATGCACCTGCACTACTCCCCAAGACAAGAAATGAGGTGTTCGAATTTGATGTTTAGGTGCATGGACGTCCCCTTTCTCATCGAAGTGCTAGATGTAACTTCAACCTGACATCATCATCCAATCGTCATAGCGCTCCTAACAAAGCTAACCGCAATTAACCTTTACATTATTTGTAGGGTGACGTCGTTGGGACCTTACCGGAGCATTCCCGCCTAACTAATAAGAGTTTATACAAATCAAGACACTCGGTTCATAGAATATTGCTTTGTCTCATCTATTCGGCCCAATAAGAATGGAATATGTAAGGTGAGCTTGTCCTTACCAAACTTCAAGACAGGTAGTTCTGCAAAAGGTCATTGGGACTAAATGCTCGCTATACCGAGCACTCTCGGGTGAGGCTTTTATCCAGGTACCTATCTAGATATATAATTAATCCTAGATTCCGTCAGCTTCAGTGGCGGCTACTTGTATTGAAGTGAGATATCAGATATCAATTAGAGTTGTCGATATCCCCGAAAAGGTGTGTCTTCAACACGACCTCACTGAAGAACTCAGCGTCCTATCCAATGAGCATGTATGAATTATCTGGATGAATTATCAGAGGCTGGAAGTGGCCTTGCAAGACCCCCTGGGGGTCCTACCGTTGGAAAGGCATTGTGACCAGAGTCCGAGCGAAAAAACTCCATTCTCTGAAACTTTACTGTGACGTTATGCCTCGATAACTACCAAGGTATATCTGATGTACGTGTATGGTGTTGGTGCTGAAAACTAAAATATAAGGACTGGCCAGGTTCGATGGCAGCTTCAGCAATCTCTTGTAAGTAAGTTTAAGTGTTTTGTAGCGAGGACTCGGCAGAAATCCCCGCGAGAGACTATAGCCGTATCATGCGCATTTGCTACCTTCATAAGTACATTAACTTATTCCATCATCGAATCATAGAGGGTTAATGGTATATGGAGTAGGATCAACTGGAAGGAATCAACACTCGAATAAGGCATTATACCAGCGAAGTATATATATATAGGTACATATACAAGTCTCCGAGACAAACTTCTAGCATATGTTGACGACCGCCTTGGGTATGAACTTTAGATAAGGCGCAGTCGCCTCTATCTCATTAACTTACTCATCATCCTCGAAATATCAGTCTCTGAAATATAATAGAAGCTCTTTCATAAGAGGTAATATATCGAGGTACCTAGCTAGGGTCAGTTTTTCGATAGGATGCTTACTATGACACATCACATAGATTGCTCCCAGGGATCTGGGGGCGTGTAGATGGATAGAATCCCAATAAGGGGAAGGAGTAAAGCAGGGTATAGAATTTGCTCAAAACAATTGTGTTTAGAGTAAATGAATACTAATCTATGAGAGTAGCCTTTGCCTTTGATACGTTACTCATTGAAGGCTACCTAGATATCAAGGATAGACATCAACACGACACAAGACAAAGATTCATTAAGACATACTGTAGATGAACGCCATATTAACGATGTTTACTTAAGCTTGAGCCTAACAGATGTACTCTACCGAAGTTCCACTACCCGGGAAATCAAGTTTGTCTCAGACCGTTCCCGAGACCATAGAGCCTCAACGTAACACAAAGGATCCGGTCCTCAACAACCAACCAACCTCATAACGTGACATCTAATCTCATAAACATCGTGTATGATCGAGTTAGCCGTCCGTGAGGATATATCGCTCTAGCAAACGCTAATATTAGATAACGTATAACAGTTACTTTACGCTCCAAGGAAATACGCAAAAAAAGAATGCATGCATGCAATGGCAAGGAATTACAACTTTAACATGGCAAAATCAGTCATCTTGGTATGCGAGAAATGGGTAATATAGGCGCAGAAAAAAAAGAACTTTGCAAGCAGCTCCTATATCCAGCATGAAAGACACGAAGACCAGACGTAGCCGCCCTTAAACATCATCCTCCATCCATTCCTTCCCCATCCCCCCGAATCACCGCACGTCCCTCGTGACTAGTACCCCCTAATGATAATTTACAATGCGAAGGACATCAAGCTGAAGAGATCGAGCTCCTTCTCATCGTTGATGAGGTCCTCGACCTCGTCGGAAGTCAGGCTGGTGGAGAAATCGAAGCTGTCGTCGAGCACCTTGATGGAGGCCGTGGAGGAAGAAGCCTGGAAGACGACGGCAACCTTCATGGACGAGGTGGTAGGGCGGTCAAAGTAGTGAGAGTCACCAGTGCCGGCGGCGAAGTGGAAGGTGGACTTGGCCTTGGTGTCACCGCTGGCGAGAATCTCGATGATGTCGGCTTCACCGCAGCCACCCTGTTGAGGGCTGGCGTTGTCACCACTCCAGCAGCTGCACTTGCTGTATTGGCCAGTTCGGGGGATCTTGCCGTTCAGCATCCAGAAAGCAGGCATATCCATGTTCCATCCAGTCTTGCCGCTCAGGGGCATGGTGAACTCAGCAAGGAAGACCTTGTTAGCACCCTCGAAACCCTCTGCACAATTTCGTTAGTATACATATATTTGACCAATCACTTCGTGGGGAAAACGTACTGTAAGCAACAGCGCCGGGGCGGACGGTACCGCAGTCACCGTTGCACTCCTGGTCGGAAGCGATAATAACTTCGCTGGAGTCATCGATTAGGCCGTCCTTAAGGATGGTAGGGGAAGCGGCAGCCTTGCTACCGTCCTCGTTGGCGTAAGCCAAACTGGCACCCCAAACACTGCAAAACTATTAGTCGCCGAAGCCTTTTTTCTCAACAAATTTACACTTACGTATCCCAGGTACCGGAGAGAGCCGGGTCACCGTAGTTGCCTAGGAAAACGAGGCCATCGGCGACCTGGTCCTTGGAGCTGTAGTAGGCGATGCGCTCGTAGTCGCCGACGGCAACGGTGGACGAGGAGCTGCTGGAGCTGCTGGTCTTGGAGGACGAGGCGGCGCTGCTCTGCGCATAGCTGGCGGCGCTTGCGGTGGTAGGGGTAGATGTCGCAGCGGGGGCATCGGTGCTAGGGCCGAACCAGTTGTTTACCCACGTCGCAAGCTTGCCGTCGATGGTAACGGAAACGATATCGGCGTCTCGCTTCTCGGCCTCCTGTTGCTCGTGGAACTTCTTGTGGAGGTGCTGGTGGCCGTGGCGCTTAGAGTGAGGCTTGGGAACGTCACGCTTACCCTTGGAGGGGGTGTAGACAGCCACCGACTTCAGCGAAAGCGGTCCTCGGAAGTGCATAGTCAACTGCGATATGTGTCAGCGTGGAGTCGCTTTACGCAAGGGGAAGCAACTACAAATACTCACATCCTCGTCGAAGGGGGCAATGGGGCCGGAGTAGTCCTTGTCCTCGAACGTGCATGTACCCGAGTCGGTCATCTGGGAGACGGCTCGGTACTTGCCAGCGATGTCGAGACCGTTGTACTTGATCTGCTTAACGGCGTTGGGGCAGAAGTAGTTTCCGGCCTCCTCGAACGCATCGCTACAGAAGCCGGCGTTGGCAACCGATGCCGTGGCCACGGCGAAGGCAATCGAGTATCTCATCTTGATGTTTGCTTTTCCTGTACGTGAGGTTATTCAAGGATGCGTATTCTTTCGTGTGTATTATTCGCGTCTCTCGACCGAGTTTAGATTGTTTTAGATTGAGGAATCGTCTGCTTGGAATGCAATGCAATGCAGCTTTTCCAGTGGGCCGTGAAGTACAATAGCTTGTAAGTGAACGTGGCAAGCAAACACACAGTTCAAAAGGCGCAAAACAACGGATAGATTATCTTCCGCCTGATGTTGAATTGAATGTTTGTTAATGAGCGGCTTGGTGAAAATTCACCAGTAAACAATGAGTGGAATTAGCGAATTGCTTCCGGGCAAAGAAAGACGACGACAATGAATATTGAAAGTCGAAGAGGGAGAAGGAAGAGGATAGAGTAAGGAGTGGAAAGGGGGTGGATAAATGAGATTAAAGAAGGACTTGGCACCAGGAGGGAGTGTGAACAACAAAGTCGGTTTCAAGATAGACGCCATAGGAGGTACAAGGATGTCATTCGGTGTCATCGAATTTCATTGGTCATAATTCGCCCCGGACTGCCAACCTTCTCAGGTACGGATGGACGCTAAGCAGGGAACTAACACTCCTGTACCTGCGTGCTGCATGGATCGGTGGTGGATCGGTGACTTGGCCTATGCAGCAAATTTTGCCGGAAAAGTAATGTACATGCATATATTCCATTCTATACCGTAATTGGTTTAAAATCAGGGGGATCGGCAGCTTAAGTCAGCATTGAGGCAGGAACCAATCAATAGAAACACACCACATGCTCCTTAAGGTTCGTCTGGTCTCGCAAGTCTAATTTTTATTTTATTTCTTATTTCCTGTTCCTGTTCCTGTTCCTGTTCCTGGCAGTGTTCGCCAATGCCTCCCCCTTCATTCCATGGTAGAATGATGGGACCGTGAGAAGCTAGGAAGCCCGATCGTCACCGCGCTACAACCCAACCTTGCCAACATCGCGAGTGCCCACTCGCGGGTAATATTACGATCACTGCTTAATGCAACTTGATAGGTTCGTATCTTTAATGCCCCCAGTTTCTGATCATTCCGTCAGTACCAAGCTTTTCAAGATATGCTTCGATCAGCCAGATTAAGAAGTGACACGCCGACACAGAACCGTTAGTCGTTAATAGTTTAATAGTGAGTCAGACTAGAAGCTATGGTAGAATGACAATCACTCGAAATAGAGGATTGTCTTCAGGTATTGTTGAGCTTGTTTTGTGGGAGAGGGATCATCCTTCGATTTGACGGATCAAAAGGGGAACCGAGAGCATCTGAAGACTACCTAGATTCAAATTTCCTAGTTCTGCTAGTTCATCCGCTCTACGTAACGGTCCGACAGATGGTTAAATCGACCTGCCGAAACAGCTGACATCCCATTCTTTAGTGTTATTAGATAATCTCAGCCTTCAGCTACTCCAGGTTATGTTTTTCAATCTAACACTCCAAACCTTGAGTCTTCCAAGATATCAAATCTCACTAAATACTGCAGGAGGAACTAGGGCTAAGGGTTTTACTACTCTTAGATTTAATGAGGGCACCAAGCGGACGACTTCTAACAACTTGGCATAATATGTCCGATTCGCTTTTGAATCCCTATTTGGATTGAGATGGGACACTAAAACTGACCACAAGTCCGGTCGAAGAGGAGATATCCAACTGGAGATTTCTCTAATCGATTACGAAGTACTAGTTCGCTAACGGATCCAAGTAGCGCACCTACTGACACGTCATCTTGCTCATTGCAGATATCGTAGTCAGCCTAGTAGTATTATTATCGTGATCATTTTCTGCTGTACATAATCTGCGAGCCAGTCCAAGACCGCTACTCTTTGCACTACGCTTGAGCACCCGCATGGCATCCGCAAATGCTTACGTGTGTATGGGGATTCTTTTTATTGCGTTATTGCGGCAATGCAAAGAGTCCCAGGAATTGAATTGTTATTCATTTCCATGGATCGCAAAGTGACGCACGTGGCTGTCGTTTGAGTCCGCCGTATTTCCTCGGGCGCTGGGGCTGAGCCAATAGTGTTGTCGCATACCCCTCACGATGGAATCATGTAATTTTGCGCCTACGCAACAGCTAGGATAACGTTACGAATGCTCACCTGCGGTTCCGATAGGGTTTCCTGCATCCGACTACCGGTCGGATCCCGGATACCTGCACCCATTGTTGTCGAATTTTCTCGACGACATTTCCATCCAACCGGCGACCTATCGATAATATTCTGCAAATACCCGAAACTCCAAGACATCAGCCATGTGGCGAACCAGCAACATACACTTGAACATGATGTCATATAAAGAATGGGGACGCAATAACGTTTGATCTAATATCCAGACGGACGGGACCTTTGACGTAGAATAGATTCCGAGGCAATGGTTATCAAGTTTCTTGGGTCGGGCCATCTCGTTTTTGTGATGTCTCGAGTATGACAATCTAATTTAACGATCTCATTCCAAGCATCTTGTATCACCAACAGCCAGAAGAGTTAACCTCTAAGGCTAAAAACAATTAGCTTGTGATTCCTCGTAAGTGGATTGTTCATATCAAGTAAATCACGGAACAAACTAAGAATTTTATCTTCAACTCTTTATTATCGGGCTTCTCGGGCTTCTCAGAAGGCACGCCCCCTTTTCTCACTTGTAGGGAGGGGATGTCCATTTCGACAAGACTACAAGTTCTATTACCAGCCAGATATCGTAAGTTCACTATTAAGGATACACACTCAACATTATAACAGTCGAAGAGCCATCATAACCCAGTCTCCTGGACTCTGATCGTGGCATAGCTATGCGCGAGGTTTGATCTAGAAGTTAGCTCAATTCATAGCACCATCTTCATCCCATTTGTTATATAACTTATGAATGTCCACCCGTATAGAAATCTTGCTCGTCCCTTCTAGCTACTAGGTATTTCTCATATACCGTAAGAACGCTTCAAAAAGACATCTATATGAATGATCTCCATATCGCGCAGTGTTGCTTTCATGTGCGAGTTGAACGATCTTCAACAACTAGGCAATATGATGATAGAGAATGGGCGGGAAGCTGTATAGAGAATGATCCTTGTTTGAATACAGAGCACACTGGAATATCGATACCAGTTTCTCTGGCATGTCCGGTTTTCTTATTATCCCCATATTCTTTATTATGACAAGCACACGCGGTCACATACATTATTATAAATATCCAACGTCCAGCTTCTCTAGTCTATCTAGTATCTGCTTCGAGAAGAACCCTAGAGATTTATTACATCTTCATTCCCGCCTTAGAAAGAAGTTAATACGATTAGCGAAGAACCCCTATTCCTCAACTCCTTTTCCGAATATTTTCGTAGGGCTGAAGGCAAAATTTCCACTCCTAGAATATTAGATTTTTTAAAAAGCTTATTTCAAGAGCCATTCCCATCGACATAATGGCTTGAGTTACACGTTTAGTGAGGAGCCTAGGAGAACGCGAGATTTCTCTATCTTATACTCGACTTCATACTGAAGGCTTGGGCCCTAATTCTAAGAGACATCATTTGCGGAAGAACTTTCGGCTAGGCTAAGTTATAGAGAAGGTTGAAGACTATCTACAATAAAAAGCATTCCTTTTCGCCAAGTACCTATTGCCTTGTAAACGTGAGATGGCGACTGGTAAGTACCCCCCTCCGGCGCTTTGCTAAACTTCTAGGTCATAGAACGTTATAATATCGAGGCAAGTAGGATTCAACATTATAAAGCGAAATGATGAATAAACAGCTAGGGCGACATCAGCCCGTTTACCCACCCAATAACTTCGTTTCTACCTAAGCTCATATAGAGAGAGCTCCGTATCAGCTTACCTAGTAGACTCTATAACCTCGCCTCGTTCAACTGCATGCGGTTCGGAATTCTAGCTTTCAGCTCCTAGCCGCTGATCCCAAAATCAATCGAGATTAAATAAAAACCGGGAGGGGGGTTGTGTTGAGGGTTGAAAACTGTTTTTCGGAATTTTCACAACAGGGATCTCCCTGGACATTGTGCTAGCTTTTCCTTTTGCTTTAATAGAAGAGTTTTTCTAGTCACTCTACAACAGATTCTGACCTCGTGTTCTCTGATTAGAACCCTAAGTTTAACACCACACTTCCCGGATGTTCGCGTGTTTTCATCAACTGGGTCACAGACAGAAAAGTCAACCCCTATTCTATAACTCGCCAAATCGTACCTAGACAGGCTCCCGGATCTATTATTCATACACCGAGATCGGTTCAGCTGAATATATTGTGGCGCGATTTGAAGAGTATACGGCATAGGCTCAGTGACTCGTACTATCGAAGGAAAAATAATCTGCGAGCCGCTGGTCCCCCCCCCCTAAGATATCAGTACGATATTGGTTTTGTTTTAGAAAATGTGATTATCTGTGCACATAACTGAGATTCTCTGTCCACAAGTGAACGTAGACCTTTCGTGAAACCTCGTCTTGTCAGACTTAGTTACCTATTTCTCGGCCTATTGAAAGCGCTTACATGAAAGTAAGCTGGTTTACGTCAAATAAGTAGGTAGCAACGCCGAGTAAGTTCTTTGAGTTAGCCGCTTTACCTTAAACCTTCCTATCCTTAGGAGTTGAGGTGGCCTTTATGAGTCTAGTTTAGATTGTCCTGGCTCATCAACGCTAAGGTCTTTCAAAGGAATATGATCTAGATTCGACGCCACCAAGCCAGTTTCTGATTCTTCGAGCGCGGTATCAACCTGTACTAGTTATTGATCTCTATTATAATGGTCAACTGTGGCTTAGGATCAGAAGGTAAGCTGTCATGTTGCACAGCGCATGCAGTCATATCAGGTAGGCGTCATGGTAGGGTATCATGCGCTGTACTCGTGATATTGTATTATGTACACATATAAGCCACATCGACGACGCAAGAAGAAAAAAATCACTCGTAAGACTGCAATATGGAACAGTTGGTTTCGTAGTATTCATCGCTCATTATATATCGTTATAACCTCTGTCGACCCTCCCTCCCTCCCTTAAGACAAGGCATATCATACAGTAGTTAAGAGTCTTTCTGAAGAAAGAACCGCTGTCGGCGGTCTGGATGGTAGTTGGTTCGACTTAATAGGAGCGAGATCTATATCGTCGTCGTCTGCCGTTCTCCTTGTCCACAATGTCGTCGCATTCGAGTTGTATTCGTCGAACCCGATCTGCCGGTCGTTACGCCTGGTTCGGGGAACATTCTTCGCGATATCGGGCTTCGAAGACGGCTTCCGCCCCATCAATTGCCTAACCAGAGGCTTCAGCATCGGTACCGAGGCGCAGACCAGCCCCAGGCTCGATTCCAGCGTGGTCCAGATCGCGAAGCTGAAGGAATCCCACTGCGCGTATTTCGGGTTGAGGAATTGCCAAGCCACTGCCATGCGCGTCAGGGAAGCGCAGGCCACAAAAATGCCAAGCGTCAGGACGAAGGCGAGAGCAATCTTCTGCCGTATCGGAAGATGCATCTTGAGGATGTGGGGAAGCACCATCGCGATCAGCCATAGATCGGTCGCCGTATGCAGGACGGCTGACGCGGTCATGATCGGGTAGTATGCGAGACAATGTCCCACTCTAATGTCGAACTCGTATTTATTCTCTACGGGGTTGCATATGAAGAATGTAAGGAGAAACAATACGGCGCCGTACACCAGGACGCAGCCCATTGTTACGAAGACAAGGATCCGTTGGTACGGTAGCTTCAAAATTCGTAGGTAGAAGAACAAAATGCTGATCTTCGTAAGGACTAAAGACACTTGATAACAGCTTATAGTTGCGAAAGATAGTCGGATGCCGGTCGGTCGGAGGCGGAGAGGAATGTTGCTGAACTTGTGACCGAGTCCATATATGGTTTCGACACCTACGATGGTGACGACCGCGATGGCGAATATCCATGCGAAGAGGATGAAGGCATCATCCCACCATTGATTCTTCAGGAGCAGTCTCGAGTATAGGCGACCGCTCACTACTACGCTCGCGAAGACCAATGGAATGATTATTCCGGTTAGGACGTCAGGAACCTCCGAGGGCCCGGTTAACTGCACGGCCAGCATTGTAAGTAATTTATTCGTCCCGACAGTATGGTTCCAACATGGCAATGGCCAAGATCGTGCGGGTCGATGAGGGTGGAGATTGCTTACCTCTAATAGCGTCTTTTGTGCCATATAGGCGATATGATGCGGTAAAATGCAAGGAGGGTAAATGTCGCAAGCATACCTAGGCGATGATCCGGAGAACGACGAAGCTGGGTCTTCACCGCTTACTTTTATTAAATGTCAAGCTGACGCCAACTATCATATATGTATATAACGTGGAAATGGTCTCCTTAAACGTCTCATGTTGCCATGATATCTGGATGTCAGCATATTGGCGATCACCTCCGCAAGCTCTCGTTCCAGATATGACGGACGCCGCTGATATAATAGCTCTGGTTCGAAGCTGATGGATTCTCGATTCAACCCCGCTGGACTTTTACCTCCTGGGTGACACTGCCCCAACCAATGGAGAGCCATCAATGAGCCTTGTGCTTGATAGGACTGCTGACAGCGTAGCATTTGGTACTATGGTGCATAGTGGCCGTGGTTCTGGGATCAGGGTGTCTTCTAGATTACTCATCCCCATACTCTCGTGCTCGTGCTCTCATAGGGCTGGTTGATTTTAAAAATACCGTGGATCTGCCAATCGCAAGCCAACTCCCCCATGTTTGTAGCAGGGATTGTAATAAAGAACCTCGCTAAGATACCAGAATAAGGCAGGTATTGAGAGCTTTTTCAAAAGCCATTGCAGAATCGACAGATCGCTATGTTTCCGACTGCCGTTTAAAAAGCAGCTAAGACCCAGGGCAAGTGTTCCTTCGTCGCTGAATATCGAGAGGGTAGCCAGTCTGGGCATAGGGCATCCTATTTCTAATGGTCTCACAGCTAAGCAGGCCTTTAAAACGATTATTTAGAACCTCAAGATATCTCTAACCGACTAAAATATTCCATATTCATGCGACGCTAAGAGCGGGATCGTGAGACCCGGATTACATAGAAGAGATAGGCTATTCAACATCAGATATTTTGCATCTGAGATTGGGCACATTGAAGCGTCAGCCCCCCGCTATATAACTCTAGCGGGAGGCCGCTATTAAGTCTGGGGTAGAAACTGTCATTGTACATAGTCGTCTAGCGATCTTAGTCTACCACCATCTAGCTCCCTCGATAAGACACGGAACAATATCATTCGCAGTCTATTCGAAGCGAGAAAAGACAGTGGAAGATAAAATAAGAGCGCCAATGTTAGTGGATACATCACGAGCGCCGAAACATTGGCTTTTTATCCCCATTGCAACCTTAGGTACTCCACCGCATACGGTAGGTATTCCATTGTCAGCTACGATTACAGAAGCACATACGAGCTTAATACGCGACCTCTGTGTCTTTGCTTTTTCGGAATTCCATAAGGCGAAAATGATCACTAAACTTGACCTGAGGTTTATCTTTACCTAGTAATTATGGTTATAACCTCGGACAAGTGTCGTTGGATTACGACCCATATCCTTATGTTGACCTACCTAGGTACCTAGTAGTAGGTACGTACAAAGCGACTTTCGGCAAGCTAAAGCAACGGCATGTTTAGCGCAAGTCCCTGAAATACCAGGGGGTTGGCAACCAGTCTTTGAAAAGAAAAAAAGAAAACAGAAAATTAAGTGGATCAACTTGAAATTTGTGTCACTTGTTGGGGGCCGAAGTGCCGGGGACTTTTTTATGTTGTAAAACCTCAAGATTTCAAGTTTTGGAATAGATTAATTGTAAGGTCTATTAACGGCGACAGATATTTTCTCACACTCCAATGCTATATTCGACCTCGCCGTTTGTCTACAAGTCAATTGGCATGCTTCATGTTACATCACTAGTTACCTAGTAGCGGGAGTCTATAAGAGTTAACTAAATCATAGGGTGCTCTTTACATACGTTATTGGCGGGAAGAACTACTATCCTGACAAGCTAAAAACTAATGAAGACTTACTAGGAGATATTGTTTGGGTTACACCGAGCTGTCAAGGACGAATAGCTATTATTGGTATATCAAATGCAACCAACCGACCAAGAAAGTTCAATGTTTAGGTATTGTCAATGAGTTTTAGTTGCACCTAGTCGAAGAGTTCTAGTTTCTCGGGCTACTTAACCTTCACATGTGAAATAGTCGCTTACCTAAAGGATCTAAATATAGCAATCGGGCTATAATGTTGTCATTACGAAGATCGCGGGTGGTCCCTTTAAGCTAACAAGCTCCCTTTGAGTTCCGTATTACCAGGGTATTTAAGAGCTAGCACTTAGCTAATATACACCTTAATTCTAGCCTAGGTAGCCGAGTGGTTCATCGCTACTCGTTTACTGAGATAATTTGTAATACTCTTTTGATTATGAGAACAGAGTGAGCTGAAAATGAACCAACGCTAAATCGAGTTTAGACATAGAACTGTAAGTGAAGGGCATATCTTCCAAGCGAGGAAGATAACAGAGTAAGAAACAAACTGTTACAATGTCTATAATATCACATTTATACCGTGTTTCACTACTCTAATTTAATGCTCACTGTTTCTTAGCTATCCCCTGTGCTGCCTATCTAAGTAG
This sequence comes from Annulohypoxylon bovei var. microspora, assembly GCA_022836615.1. Lineage (NCBI taxonomy): Eukaryota > Fungi > Ascomycota > Sordariomycetes > Xylariales > Hypoxylaceae > Annulohypoxylon > Annulohypoxylon bovei. The sequence continues at coordinate 58,902 of MU405217.1, read as the reverse complement.
CTTGCACACATTCTAGCTGGCTGTGGGCATTGATTAAGTAACCTGGGGATATCTCTCTTCACAGCACTGTTAATGCATGGGGCACTAAGTTTGGCGCCATTCGCTACCAGTATTGCCAGTATTAAGTCTCGGATCCCTCGGAATATTTTCATGTTTATGAAGCTTTACTTACAATCACCCACAAGTATCAAAGGAAATCTGACAATAGAATGCCTATTATGCATCGCATATACAATGGCTGAATTCATCAAAGACTATAAGTCAATGAAAATACCGATACTTACAAAAGAAGGGCGTCAGAATAAGTGCATCTTGTGTGAATAATACTGTGTAGCTGGCTATCCCGTTTGCACCAAAATTGTACGGAGTGAAAGATTTCGTCTAGTTATTATCTTCGTGATATACCTATGTATCATCAATCATCTCCACTTTAGGACCTCAATTCAAAATTCCTCTACAATCCGCTACGCTGCGTCTTATGAATCCTTGTTTCCTATTTTCTTCATTGGAAATTACTTTGATCATCTTACCTGGCCATTCTGGCAAGCAATGGCCGTTGATTTCTATGTCGGTTGACTATTAATTCTTACCGTACGCTTAGAGGTTTATAGTTCAATATACCCTCAATGCGAAAAGTTAGGACGCGAAAGAGCCAAACAATGCCGCCACCACCATTACTTCCTTCCGCACATATTTCTTATTTAATAACGTAAAATGATGGATAGAAGTGTCTTAAGAAAAGCTCTAAGAGCTCGAACTACGGTCGTTTCTAGCCTTGGTATATGACGTGACTATTTTTGTTATTATGAGAATATGTGGTCGGTAGTTCGACGCTTATTGGATATAATTGACAACCCGAAAAACTTCCAACTTTGAGTCATCAAGGGAATTGGTAATTCCCTCGGGTTATGGCTGATATTTCTAGGGCGATATAGCAAGTGCCCGGAGGTGAGTTCTCAGGTAAGTGTCATTGATGATATACCTCATCCACTCTTCCCCCTATTCCTGTTTAAACACCCCGAGCAGCCCGAGACGATTCCCTCAAAGGGAAGAAGGCCGACGAAGTTTAAAATACTGATGAATTGATAGGAAATTAGTCCAGTTTAAATGCTTGGTAGTCTACATCGATAGGTTCCCCCCGCACACAATTCCACGCACGATCGCCTGTAGTCGATATTGCGCCATCGGAGACATCAATCATGACATCGACTTGGGCGTGGAACCTGGACACGCGAACGACCTGTGGCCAATCAGACCTTCAAACCAGTACGTATCCGGTCTTTGAATATCACGACAACCGACCCCGTCATGACGAAGTGCAGCTATTAATCGTTATCAATCGGATAATCTATAATTCATGTCCCTATAATCGAGGGTTAACGGAAGTTCGGGCACATGCGCTATCATGCCTTCAACTCGTGTTTATATTCTTTATAAACTTACTGTTCCCCCTTATTTCTAGTGTGACGGCTGGAACCTAACGACAATTGGTACCGCCTAGTACTTTGACTTGAGGGGTGATCATCTCGTTCGTCACAATGTCGGAGCAACACTCCACCACCACTACTAAGGAGATTCTGATGCACGAGTCTTCACTGGATGTAGCAGGTTCCTCTAGTCAGGGCGGCGCAGAGCCAGACGAGAAACTAAAGGCACCATGGTGGTCGTACATCTGGGACTACGAGCCTGGCCGGAGCCACGAGGAGCGCGTGTTCATCCAGAAACTCGACGTCTTCCTGGTCACGATGCTCTCATTCGGGTACTTCATCAAGAACCTGGACCAGACCAACATCGCGAACGCGTTCGTGAGCGGGATGAAGGAAGACCTCGGGATGGACGGCAACCAGATCAACCTCGTCGACACAGCCTGGACGGTCGGCTACGTCGTCGGGCAGATCCCGTCGCAGATCATCCTAACCAAGGTCCGGCCCTCGATCTGGGTCCCATCGTGCGAGCTTATATGGACCATCCTGACGTTCTGCCTTGCTGCGGCCAAGACGTCGAATCACGTCATCACTATCCGGTTCTTCGTCGGCCTGGCCGAGTCTATCTTCTACCCGGCCGCGCACACCATCCTCGGGTCCTGGTACAAGCCGTCGGAGCTGGGAAAGCGCGCTTGCATCTTCCACGCCTCCTCGGCCGCCGCCAGCATGTTCTCGGGTTACCTTCAAGCTGGCGTCTACCGGGGGTTGAACGGCGTTAGCGGCTTTGCTGGATGGCAGTGGCTCTTTGTGCGTTGACGATTTTCGTCTCGGAATCACTGTTGCTATATTTGGCTAATTCTGAGGCGTAGATTATGGATGGGATTATCAGTCTCCCGATTTGTATCGCGGGGTTTTTTATATTGCCAGATCTCCCCGAGAACACGAGGGCGTTCTACTTAAACGAGAGCGTGAGTTTTCTGCGCAAATTTGATAGTATCTTTCCAGATTGGCTTACGATGAGTTTATAGGACCGTTTTATGGCAAGGGATCGAATGGAGAAGGCCGGGCGCGCACCTCGCACGAGACTTGGACGTTCTGCGTTCAAACGAATTTTCGGTACGTAACCAATATGTTTTCATACCCAATAGGCAAAGGTTGCGGTACTAATGAATAGAGTAGGTCGATGGCACGTTTATCTGCTCACGATATTGTATATCATATTCATCAATATCAACCCATCCTCAAGTGTTAATCCTTTTGCCCTGTGGCTCAAAGCCAAGGGTGAATCGGTTGAACGAATAGTGAGTACAGCTACCCCTTTTTATGTATCAGAAATATGTACTAAAATTGCTTGCCTACTAGAACCTCATTCCCACAGCCTCGGCGGCCGTCCAACTCGTCCTCACAGTTACCTTCGCCATCGTCTCTGACGCCATCCGTCGCCGTGCCTCTATCATGTCTATATCTACCTTCCTTGGCGGGTTCTCCGCTCTTCTCCTGGCCATCTGGAACATCCCCGACGGACTGAAATGGTTCGCCTTCCTGCTCCAGCGCGCTTCGGTACCGTACGGACCGTTGAGTATGAGCTGGGCGAACGAAATATGCGGTGCGGACGCCGAGGAGCGGGCGGTTGTTATCGGAATCATGAATTCCGTGGGCTACGCGTTTAACGCTTGGGTGCCGTTGCTCACGTATCCGCAGGTGGATTCTCCGAGGTTCAAGAAGGGGTTCATATACTCGACGATTGCCTTCGGCGCGCAGGCGATTATTACAGCGATAGTAGCGTTCATGTACAAGAGGGATCAAAGAAAGGGGAAAAGCTATAGAAGTGACGCCCCTGAAATCGGGGATGAAGATGGTGTCATCGCATCCTGATCTTTGGATCATCCTTAGTTTTAACCCTCACAGAATAATATCCTAAATGAAATACCGTACATGCCTACCTAGGTAGTTAATCGTGCTCTGAGTGTACCTGATATCCGATATGCACTGGTTACCTACCTTATTAAGGCTAAGGACTACAGCTATTAGCCCTTATATATTGCGATATCGTCATATTTCACTTTTCTTTAAAAATATTTCTTAAAGTGTGTCAATTTTAATCCATTTTCTATTCAATTCACTTGCCTAAGACTAAATTCTCAAGATGTTGAAGCGACCAACTTGAACATCTAGTCTGTCTATTAGTCTATATCCAGTTCCATATCTAATATCTCCTTTTCATCATCCTCGCATTGCCGATTAATTCATCCAGATTCATTAGGGGAGGTTTGACAGGCCGACTTGCCATGAGGACTCTTCGCGCAGTGTAATGATTTGCTGGTTGAGATCGTTACGGCGAGTTGTCAAGTCATCAACCATCTGGTTATAGTGGCGAAGCTCTCTTTCTAGGAAATTCAGGTCGCGGTTAGTGTTTCTGTCTGATCCCAGAAAGATGAACACCCCCGACTCTGACCTTTGAGCTGGCTCCTGAATCGCCTCCTCAGCTTCTGCCATCTGTATACAATCGCGAAGACTCTTCCTGATGTCCTGGATTTCCAGGTGCTGCTCCGCAACACCAGAATCCCCGAACACGTCGAGAACCCGACGCTGATGTCCCGCGAAGACATCCTTACGACAGACCGGGCAAGTAGGGTTCTCGTTCGAGACTACCCAGTTATGCAGGCATACATAACCAAAGGCGTGCCCGCAGTTTGGAAGTACTGCGTAGCTCTCGTGGGTAGTCCGCGATCTCTTGTCGAATCTTGGATTCAAAAGGGCTAGGTTCTTGTCGCAGCAAATGCTACACTGGATATTGAATCTTGTGTTAGGATTAATGACATTTCCATACTCGCCAAAGTGGTTAAGTACCTGGAGGAAGTTAATTGTGTCCACCGTGATGGCCTGCTCGTTAAAGGTAGGGGTCTGCTGAGATGTCTGAGCCATGATGATTACTTGTGATAATGAATTGTGCGTGTTTATGTGAGTGCTTGTGAGTATCTAGTTACCTAGGTATGTTTATGTGAGTGAGAGAGAATCGTAATTTAGCTTCACCGGAAGTCCAAATATTTAATGACACATTGATCGCTCCCATGTGCGCTAACATGGTATACGATAGCAAATAAATGGCATCGTTTATCAGCTCGTTTACTGATTTTAAACGAAGACAAAGAAGTCGAATCATGTTCTCTTACAACTTACTAATTGTGGATTAGACGCCTTAAGATGAATGGAATCTGCTTTGAAGACGAAAAAAGGGTAGATAAAGTAGTGTTATTTACAATATTCTAAGTAACAGTCGGAATCTTTAAAGACAAAAACAGTGTCTATTGAAATCTCGGGTACCTAAGGTACTACTATATAGGTAAGTCGTTCTAGTAGTTAGGTATTAATAGGTTCCGCCTATGAGATCATAAACTCACATTTCCCACCAAGCAAATCATGGTACACAGAAGCAACTGCGAAGAGCTAGCATTGCCGACTTTGAAGCCTAGGTATGGGAATATTCGCTTAACTTTGATGAATGGTGGAGGCATGTAGTAGTCATGTTCTCTATCAATTTGAGGAATGGACGTCCTTTCCCACCCTCCCATCATAACTCGTCTCGGGCCGTAATCCCATGAATTATATGTTCGGTATATTAAACTACATATGAACGAATAAGTCTTGCCTCTGGCTTGAAAAGAAAATCTTGCTTGAGTTTGACCAGATCAGTGATCAAGCAGGATGCGAGCATAGGGTCTAGTTGCTATGACCCCTATCAATTTACTATTGATGAAATGGGCTTCCTGGGGTCCTCGGAGTCCTTGGTTCTGACGAAAGCTCGGTTCCTATGACTTCTGTTCCAGCAAGCTCTGGGTAGGTTCCTAGGCCGGATGTCTGCAGCTCGCTCCTTTTCGGTTCTGTCTCAACTGGGCTGGTGTAGCCCCATACACCCGACTGCGGGACCGTTCCATGTGACGAGGGAGGAGGCTGCCATTGATATTGCTGCTGCTGCTGTTGGGCTCTGGCAGCCATAGTAGCTGCTTCGGCCTCCAACACCTTTGTGTTCAACAACTTAGTACGCCAGAACATAAACCCCAACCCTGCAAGAGTAAAGACGATGATAACACCTTCGACGGCTAGTCCTGCTACGGCACCTGAAGGAATAGAATCTGGCACTTCTGTAGAATAATTGGCGTTCGAGGAGTTCGATATGAGGGAAGAAGCTGTTGCAAGAGGTATCGCTCCAACACCTGATTGGAGCTGTGCGATGACGGTGCCGACGGGCTGCGTGAACTTGAAGGAACTATCACAACATTGTTGCGTAGTCAGAATATTGGCGTCGCTTTCACAGCACCAGAATCCACTATCGTTGCAGGCCTTTAAATGGGCATTATCAATCTTGACTTTGATTTTCCATTAGTCTGGCATTTAACAATGCACGATGAACGGTATATGATGGGTAACTCACGCCCATGACAGTACTGAGGACAACTCGGATCTTTGAACGTAGAATCTGTACATGCCGTCGCCCATAGTAGGTGGCTCTGTTGGCGGGAGAGACTGTTGAGGCACAGGCCGGTTGACAAGCAGGCGTCTCCATTATCCGCATTACAGCACGAGCTATGTGACCCTTCCGTGCCGGTGGCGCTGCGATATCTACTGTTAGTACCTATATATTATCCATAGAAGGTTTTAGGTATTATTGAGTCTTTGTAATGGTTTATTGTAACTATAGCCCCTCTGAGGGCCTAGGAGGCATTTTATGCTTTGAGATGATGTGGAGATAGAGCAGAAAGTTGAATTCGACGTACTTAGGATTGCACAATGCATTTGACGGGCCTGCATTTGTGCCATCGAGGTGATAGCATGTCGCTGCCAGTACTTGTAAAACCATACAACCACCAAGAAAGAAGAGCAAGGCGCTCTCTATTATCGATGACTTCAACATTTCTATATATAACCTAGCCTATCAAGAACGAGCGAAAAGGGGTTGGTCTTCGGGTTGGCCTCTAAGGTGGGACTGGACTGGTGTCGAGAAAGGCAGGAAGAGGTAACAACAGAACCCAGGAACTGTCCTAAGGTGTGTTGCCATATTTATTCTACCTACTTTGTACGCAGATCGCGTATATCCGGAATCCGGGGTAAGTAGTAGGCCTCACAGATAAGGCTGATTGACATCGCTTCTTCGTGCCCTTACAAGTCAATCCACATTGGTGAGTTGGCTCATCTGCCCCTGTTTGACAATGCATTATCCCCTGTTTCCAGAAGGTCTTTGCGCACAGTTTTGGTTAAAGAGCGTTGCAAGCTCCGGAGAGCTGCATGCTCAGCTGGGGGGAACTTGTGAAATCGCGCCTTGTCCCCCAAAATAGGAAATTCCTCAAACGTCGATCCATCGTCACTTGGGACCTGTTTCGCGATAGCCGACATAAGATCCAAACGCATTATTGGATTTCGTATGATAGCGTATAATTATTGCCATGCGCCCACCATGTTTTGTAGTTTCTTTAATCAAAGGTCCCGTGCATTTTGTTGAAAGATAATGCATGAGGCATCATGTCCATCCTATGAAGGTACCTAGGACTTTGATCATAAGGGTTGGGGTTTGACATGCTGGAATAAGAGATGGTATGGTGACACCAACCAAATGAGGCTTTCGATCATTCCAGCTACCAATTTACGCATTTTAAAGATCTGCTAATCGACGACCTACCATCGCCAGTTCTAAGCGGTAACTTTAACGAAACAGGTGCCGTTTTTTGAATAAACAGGTAAAACCCACTTTTACCCACATATCATTGGTTAAAACGTAGAAATCCTTGAAGGCTCCACAGTACTGAGGTACTTAGGTATTATACACGCTAAGTGATGGCATTGAAGGGTACCACGTGACACTTTGGTGGCCTAAGCTTGCTACACCAGTCCGATAGAAATATTCAAATAACTTTCAACTTAAACAACTTGGAATTATATAAAATATATTTTCATAAAGCTCTCGATTCAACGGATTAAATGATGTGAATTTTATTCCGATGCACCAATTCCTTCGAATGTGGTTGAAGTTTAAAGTCAGCGAGTCACATTTCTTGGCGTCAGCACGTGATACCCTTACAAATCCACAAATTTATGTACCTAAGTATATGTGTAAGTTTTACATGATATTTAAACATTTAAAAACAGATTAAAAAAATAGAAAAAAATAAAAGAATTAATTGAATTGAAAATTATTCATATTTACATTTTTTATTAATAAATAAACTTTTATTAAGGTTTAAAAATGTGCATGTATAAGGTGGGTAATTGACTTGATACAAGGCTTTGAAAAGCTGCGACTTGCGTGCTTCTAATTGGTTGAAATCTAAAAGTGGGTTTTACCTGTTTATTCAAAAAACGGCACCTGTTTCGTTAAAGTTACTGAGTTCTAAGCTTCCTCTGATCAAAAAGAGATTACAGCTTACGTGATTTAACCGAAAGCTGCGATGCCGAGACTTCGAATTAACAATCCTGCTATTGCAACTTGTGAGCCTAAGGGTAGGTAGGTGATGAAATTGACGGGAATATAGAAAGCAACGCCGAGGAAATACTATTATCGGGAAGACGTTTGCCGCTTTTTCGAGTTGACGCAGGCTTACTTACAGAGGGTCAATGTCTTATTTCCCACGGAATCTGCCCCCTTTTAGTGGTGGTGGCGGCACAGTGGCGGCCCACTACGTTATTAAGAGTGTCATAACTGCCGCGGGGCACGAACTTGGGAGCTCAATAGCAAATAGACCATCCTATTTGTATGAAAAGTTTCGAGACGTTGCTTTAATGGCGTACGTAAACAGAGCACTCCAAAACGTGAGGTGATTAAAATTATCTGGTCTCTAGGCCCCGGGAGCATTTGATTTGTGCCTAATCGGATGGTTCCAACCCTATAACCACCGCTAAAGCCCGTAATTCTTTTCTGAAACATGTTTTTACTAAGCTCTCGTCAGTGAAGTTTATCTTTTCGTAGTCATAGATAAACTGAAGTTTTAACTGTTCCTCCCTGCAAGAATGAACCATGAGCTAAATGCCACGAAAGACTACCTCAACGCCACCATACCAACCTATGATGGGTTTCTGTGTCGACTCGCCCACCATGTAAGGAAGGACAAGATTTAACTAAAAGGCGAGAAGTATAATTCTCGGTGGCTACCTATATTGGTTTCGATTTTATTCTCTAAATGTAGGTAGTATGTTATTGAAGTTCCTACCTAGACTATTAGATTTTAGTAGACTTAGTTACCTACCTACCTAGGTAGATATATGAATAGAGGAATCAACTCTTGAGTTCGAGCATCTGTATTGCAACTTTCACATTCCCAATACTACTTCTCGAGATACTGAATCCGCACATCGTTCTCTCGACATGGCGACTATCGCTGTCACTCCTCGACTGCCGCTTTTAGTCCCTTCCCAAAAGGCAATAGGGAAGCTTCCTGCCGACACCGTTTTCATAGCTCTAGATACCGAGTCGCTTGTATCAAATGATATGACGGCTGAAGCTGGCCTCGCAGTTCTACCTAGACTCAGGGAACTACCTTGGACCATCTACGGGGAACAATCTCCCAAGGACTTCATCCGGAATCACCATCTCATGATTTACTCACTCAAAGGTGACCCCCCTGATTCAGATACTGAAGCACGGCAACCACGGCTTGGATCTTCAAAAATTGCAAAATGGTTCCACAGGCTTAAGCTTCGTTGTACTAAACGCCCGCAAATCAACCGGCCAAGAACGTTGCGAGATGCATTTAAGCAGACCATAGAAAAGATCCGCGACATATTTCCGGAGGGCCACAAGATAGCGCTTGTCGGCTTTTCTCGTTTCAAGGACTTCCTGCTCCTGGGTCTGCAATTATCGGATTTGATCGGCTGCATCGACTATTGGATCACCCTCTCTCAGATTATCGTATCGAGCCCCGTTCACCATGACCATAAGGAAGGCACGGAAAATCCCCTCGATACTTTCAGCTTCCAAGCTTGTGTTTCGGGGCTTGATGCACGACATCGGTGCGCCGGAAATGCCGTTAGGGCTTTGGCCGTACTAGATGGCTTGATGTACCCAAGAGAACTCAGATCGATCAAAATGGAGGTTTCAACCGATGTCAACAAGTTCCTTGAAGCGCCGTTCAGGGCTGTGATCCACACATACTCTTTACCTTTACCTCCCGGTATGGATTCCGCGCAAAAGCTGGCTGAAAAGTCGCAATATTATGGAGCTATTCAGGTTGCGGCCAGCTCAGACCAGAAATTTCCTTCTATCCACACGACGCATATGACTTATGGCTGCGTCTGCTTCGAGACCAAGAAGGAATTAAAGAGATATATCAAGAAAACTCACGATCTGGAGATAGACGGGCGCATGTTAAATGTTACGCGAATTTCGCCGCAAACCTGGGTCGAATAAGAAGCGCTTCTTACCTAATCACGTACGACCTATCAAACTAGCGTGCCTTCTCCACCGAAGCTCCGGCTCAATTACCACCTGCACCTTCGTACCTACAGCTACCTACCTAAGTTTTGGACCTACATTACCCGCACCTTCAGCCGACACTACAACACAACATAACCAACAACGACAAACACCATGCCTAGCGAGAGCACACCTCTACTAGTCAGTCTACCATCCAACGCCACCACCCGCAGGAGAAGCGCCATGTTCTGGACCCTCGGGTGCATCTACGGCGCCACCGCCGTGTGCTTCGGGGCCTTCGGGGCCCACGGGCTGAAGAAGACCATCTCGGACCCGGCGCGGCTCGCCAACTTCGCCACGGCCGCGCACTACCAGGTATATCCTACTCTCCCATCCCCCCATCCCCACATTCCCCGCGTCTTCCGAGCTAACCCCCGAACCCCCAGCTGATCCACTCCGTGGCCCTGCTCGTCGCCGCGCAGAACCAGAACCCCATCTCGGGCGTGCTGTTCACGTCCGGCATGACGCTCTTCAGCGGCAGCATATACGCGCTGGTGCTCGACCCGGCGCGCTTCCGCTTCCTCGGCCCCGTCACGCCGCTTGGCGGGCTGTGCTGTGCGTGACCCCTTTCCCCTTCCCTTCCCTTCCCCTCCACCTCTCTTAGGATTTATTTCTTTACATGTCTTCATCATTGTGTATACATGGTGTGGACGACCTACTATCACATACTGACTCCTATCCAGTGATCGCTGGTTGGGCTGCGCTTGCTTTTAAATGAGCGCGAAGAGCTGGTTCCGCCGCCCCGTCTTAGTCTTGTGAAGGCAAGAAGTCTACGCATTCATGTACTCGAGCTTCCAGTACTGTGGTCTACATTATTAAAGGTTTGGTGGGGATAGATGAGTAGGTAGTAAAGGGGGGGGCACCGTTTATATACGCATTTTTTAGTTAGTAGTAGAATGCTACAAGTCACTATCTGCTGAGTAATCACTGAGAAGTCAAATTAAGTTGCATGTAGGGACAATAACTCCTTGCAATTTCCTATTCTTCGTAGCTACAGGTTTTTAAGTCGATAACTAGCTAGAACTGAATGCAGCTGCTTCCCTAAGGTTGGTGACAGTAAAAATTAGCATTCGTGAGCTGGGGTTGTCGTCGTGATTAGGGTTAATTTCTCTGCCACCACCTTTTCCATATCTCTAAATTGGCAAATTCTATGGTATCTTCCGTATGCAATTTAGCAAAGTTCCAACGCAAAGTTTGTGACATAAAACATGGCAACATAGAAAGGAACCGCTGTAATGCATTGGGTCTTCATTTCCTGCCACTATCGTTGCCCATTAGGGGTATTAAGCACCGTCCTAAGTATCCTCCACGACATTGGTTTGTCCCTCGGACTGCTGTGGGTTTTGATCTAACTCTTCTAACAACCTCTACTTGTGCTCTTTCATGCGGACCCTTAGCACCTTTACTACCAAGGCAGACTAGCTCTCGGCAGGAGGAAGCTGGCATACGCGCGAAAATTGCTCTATAACTTCTTTGTCAACATTGGAGGACCAGTCGTTGAAATTTTGCATTCCAATTCTGTTGACAAGGTTCTGTAGACTCTCCTGCACGAAATCAAGACTATGCACTCGTTTGACAGGATCGGATGCAAATAAGGCCCGTTCTATTTCGTCTTTGGGCGTGTCCCATTCAGTGGATTCAGGTTCGCTGGTGAGAACCAGAGCATCGATTCTGCGGTTGGGAGGCTCATCGTCCAAAATCTGGACTAGCACACTTGTCCACATCGACATGTAGTCTTGCAACTTTTTCGGAATAATCTCCATCAGTATATGTGGATCGATCTCGAGAAGACGCGTAAGGGCTAGAAGATTTAGTTTCTGCTGGTTGAGATCCGCCATGTAGTCAAATGCAAGAAACCATTCTGTGCTGAAGTAACCCCAAACCTGATCTAAAGGACCAAATGAGGCAAGCATCTCAATGAACAATGCTGGTTCGAGGACAGCGATTCGTGACATGATTGTGAAATAATCGACCATAGTAATACCCGACACGCGAGACTGCTTCTTATTGGGTCCCGATGTCAAGTTCGCGTCAAAAGCGTCACGAATTCCCTCAAAAATTTTGGTAAGGGCGCCTGTGCTCATCATGCCTTGAACAAACACTTGCAGTCCAGCAGTACTGCCAGCTTGGTGAGAAAAACGTATAAGTGCCTCAAAATACTTTACAGCGAGATTGGCATGCTCGCGACTTTTCGAGTCGAGCCACATCGTTAGAGCAGCTATAGTGGGTCCTAGATACTCTTCTCTAAGGATTGTTGAGGGTGTGAGGGTAACATAACAACCTAGAATGCTCACGAGAGTAGATGCGTGTTCGTTTTGCATTGTGAGTAGCTTAATTGCCATCGGAATAAGATCGAGAAGCCCCGGGGACATGGAAGGTTGTGACTGGTGTAGAACATTAGACCACAATTCTAGGGCTTCTTCGATCAGATACAGATACAACTCTGTGCCCTCTTGAGTTGCATCAACGATCAAGGGAAGTATCATCGGATGATACTGCTGCGATTCTGTCTTCGTTGACATGACTAGTGTCTGTAGGATAGCTAGAACTGATTGTTTCATCATGAAACCTAGATCACCAGCCGGCGATGCCCAGATAGTAGACATTGCATCCATTATCATTTTACCAAAAGGGGACACGTGTGTCTCCATGCGGAGAATGACAGTTCGTGTTGACTCAAGTATGGCCAACTTAGCCTCGTCAACTTCTACCTCTCCTAACAGATTGATCAGTTGTGTTAGGACGTCAGAGGCATATGGGGAGAAGATTTCCCCATCAAAGCCGATTTCATCACAGACAACCTTGAAGTGCCTTGCCGTAGTTATACGGACGACAATATCATTGTATTGGTCGTTGGGATTCAAGAAATGTCGAAATATTTGGTAAATGAGCGGGCGGGTTTCTGTGCTCGCCTTAATAGGAACCCACTGACTTAGTAGGATAGCAATTCTGCGCCTCAGGATTTGACACATGGGTTCGGCTCTTTGAGCATCAGCCACTATGATGGTTTTAAGAAGGGTTTCGAACTCAACCTCTTGATAGACTAGATTGGCTGCTAAGCCCATGGCAGTATAAACTGCCTCTCTAGTCACCAGGGCCGTATGGGGGTCCTCCAGTGTCGTAAAATAAGTTAAGAGACGTTGTATTAAGAGTCCCTTGTAGTGAGTTAGAAGGTCGAGGAACAGCTTCTCCGCACAGGGTCGAACTTCCCATTGGTAGGCATTGCCTTCCGTCTCTTCCCGTTGCTCCCATTCCTGTGGGTCTTCCTCCCACACATCTAAGTCCGCCTGACGGAAGAGTAAGAATCGGGTGATAATAACATTAGCAACCTCGACAATTAAGTCATCCTTTAGAAGATCAACCTTGATGCGCTGTATAGCCTGCTGTTCTTCTTCTATCGTGGCCTTAGAACGATAGAGAATCGTATGCTTTGGGCGGTGAACCATTTGCACGCATGCTCTAAGTAGGAGTAATCCCTTCAATGCAAGCTTCTCTAAGATAGGCCCTTCAGCTTTAGCCTTGCCTTGGGTGGATGAGTCTTGGCGTATTCCATCCGACTCATTGAATATTTTTGCAACCCTAGCTGTGAGATTCCAGTAGGAAAGAACTAAGTTTAGAGAATTTGGGAGCAAAACAAAGCTGCCAGGATGCTGTTCGGCCATCTCGATGTGGAGCTTTGTGTATTGTATAGATATCTTCTCTATACTGTCGATGTAAAAGGCAATCTTTGAATGATCACCATTGACAATATCGAAAACTACCGCAAACTGTTTCTGCGTCTCATCCCAGAATTCTTGGACAGTTTTGTCGTTATGTGGGAACTCATAGCCAACTATCAATAGTCGACGGAGAGCCTTGAGAGCATACAGACTAATCTCCATAGCCAACAAGGCCTCTTCATTCTTCTCGCCTCCATGTCCATTTACGAGAAACGATGTGCAGGCCTCGAACTTCGTGTTGTATATTTCACGGAGAATATATACGATCTCTGGTGTGATTGATTGAAGTGTTGACTGTGACTTGCGTAGACGAGCTGTTCCCAACTCCTTTACTATGCGAAGAAGGATCATTAACGCGCCACGTAGTTCAGCTTGATTGCCGTTCTTTGCATTTCTCAGGAGTTGGGTGAGATCGGTAAGGGGAGTCGACCATACGTTCGGGAAATCGATACGGACTATCTTGGCGGTGACGAGAGCGTTAAGCTGGGCAAGTTGTTTATCGCTCTCACCGACAGTTCCTTGAAACAGTCTTTCTCTCACTGCCTGTCGTGCATCCTGTGGAATTGAATCATGAACTTTATGAAGCCGCCAATATCGATCGATGCCATTCTTGAGCTGAATAATGGCAAGAAGTCGAACTTGTGTAGAAATATTCCTGTTCAGGAATATTGTCTGTCAAAGAGGATGGCATTAGTGCTACGGTTAGGTAGTAGGTTTGACTCAAAGAAGGTAAAATTAATGCGGCTTACCTGTAATGATGGGTAATAAGCTGGTTCTTTTCCCCAAGTAGAGAGTTGTTGAGTAGCTGCTTGACGTTGATTGTTGTTATACGATTGGGCAGCTTCGAGGGTTCGATAGAGCTCATCGATAGAAAATGGTGTCGCGGCACCAGGAACCTCGATGGCAAAATCCATCTCGGTGATCGTATCCGCGATGTGTATCGCGTGTGACGCGTAACGGATCAAATGTACAGCGTGTCTTGTATATAATAATTAACGTGGCAGGGTTGGTTAAGACGTTAACTAGAAGTGGGATGTACGATGATGAAATGTTGGAAGTGGGATGAGATAAACAATTTAGTGGGGGATTTTTTTTTAAGGTTCCAGAAGTAGGTTTTAGCTCCCCGTAATACGTCGACGGCAAATGCCGGGTACCTACAAAACCAGTACATACCTCAACTTTAAGGTGAGCAAATAAATTGTTTGATTGGTCAAATATTCGGGAGCTATTAGGTGACCAATAAGATCTTCAGCTGGTCAATAGTACGTTACTGTATGTACAAAATTGACCACTACAATTTGATTACCTAAACAATTAGGTATCTGCCATATGGGGAATCGAGATCACTTAAGGAATTTTTAGAAATCGCCAGGTTTTCCTTGTCAATAATTTTACCTAGGCGCATAGCAATAATTTCCAGAGAAATATCCACTTTTACAAAAATAGACACATGGCACTCCAAAGGTTCTTTCGAATACCGCCTATTTTTGAATCTTTGCAAAGTTGGCAGGCCCGCTTTTAAAAGGCATTAAACCCTTTGTGGTGCGCTTTACTACTTGTAGTTAGCTTAAACGTGAGGCTTTACTGGTTCCAATATCAAAAGAAATCCGATAAGAAATGATAAGGGGATTAGTAAGCAATTAGTAAGGAACTGATAGCTTATCTTTAAACGGTTATTAATTAGTGTGTCTTGGCAGGATTGAAATTTTTTATTGTGGGGACATTTCAATCAGGTGTTGTTGAATGAACCCCAGATTCTATTGGCTTAAAATGGTTAAAGCCATTTAAATATGGGTCTGCCAACTTTGCAAAGATTCGAAAATAGGCGGTAGTGGTAGATGATAGATGATAGATGGTAGAATTGGTGACAGTTAATGTTTATTACATCTGTAGGAATATTGGTTGGTATAGGTACTGGGAAATTCGTTAAAGGTCTGCATCTCTTGCTCCGTCCCCGTTGCTTTTCCCCTGATTCCTTAAAAGTCACCCAATGTAGGTAGGTATCTTAGTTCCAGCCCGACATAGAACGCCTGGATTGGGCTGAACTCGTGTCTTTGTCATTGCCGTAGTCCCCTTCCTTCATTGCTTTGCCGCCAGCAAATTCCCGGGCACCGGTTCCATGTAATAGGAACAAACCCAATCATATCCCACCTCATCATGTATGCTTAGTCCAGGAGCATAGGTATCTAGTGTCGTTCATGTTCATGCTTGGTATATATCCGTAAGGTTGGCAGACCAGGTGTCATTCATGGACCAGCCTTCGACCTGGTAAACCTGTTGGTACGGCTCGAAGCCAAAACCGGGAGCGAGGTTTGGCGTCTCGTGTAAGCTGGTGACAGCAGCCCATGCCTCGGATTCCGATATGCCTGGCCGCCAACTCTGGCTAATTCGTGGCGTGAGGTATTCTTTCGCAACGGCCTTGACGTCTTCCGCGATCTTTCGAGAAAGGGGCCACGTCTCTCCGTGCACCGTAAGGATTTGTGCAAGCCTGTTTATACGTTCTCGGAAGACGGGCGAATCTAGCCCAAGGAATACGCATGCATCTAGATAGGCTAGAATTACTCGGAGCGTGCCAGTCGCGAATACCGCACGTAAAGTTCTGGTAGGAAATGGATGTCTAAACAGGTCACAGTAGCCATTGGCCGCCTGAATATCGATTGGATGAGAGTTCCAGCCAAAGCCCTTTACCAATTGCCCCTTACGATCGGGACCCTTCGCTGGCCCTAAAGGAAAGTATTCCCGAATGTTTAGGCCGCTCCTAGGCGCGGATTGTCGAAGTCGAAGTCGGTTACTATGTAGCATAAGATGTCAATCAATGTTCGCCACGATTTATAGCGTTATCCTAAACTCACACATGCGCAATGGACATGCCGTGATAAAGCACTATGTCGACTACACCATCCGGGTCAACTAAATTCATCTTCCATTTTGGAACCCGTCGTAGCCAGTCGCAGATTCGAGAGTCCGCCCGCTCAAATATCTCTGCCTTTTTATTCTCCGGAGCTTCGTGATACGGCAATACCAGATCGGTCTGGATCTTGCAGATGTCGATGAGATAGGCCATCGAGGAAAAGTCGGATTGCCCGAGGTTGACCTGCGTTTCGTATTGCGACTGAGAAATAGGTTGGGGTATAATCTTTGTCATATATTAGAACCCGTATTAAGGAGGAAATCACCGATACGAGAATTATGTTGCGCGGGGGGGTTAGGTTCCAGCTATGTGGAGGCCCGACGACAAGAATAGGAAAGTACTTACCCCTGATTCGTATTCCCACTCTTCACAGGGTAGGTCTACATCGGACTCTACGTCTGCGATGGATAGAGTAGGTCCTACATCGCCTAGATGCCGCGTGGAGTCTTGGAAGGTCAAGCACCACCATGTTCTCCGATAGCTTTCCGCGAGCACAGAATCAGATATCCTATCAGCAAACACCTTCTGATTCATCCCGAGCTCCACCGCTATTGTAGCCGCGCGGTTGGCCCAACCGGTATGGTGTTCAAATTTCATTTCTCCGAAAGCCGCAATGCTCAGTATGAGAAGCCCCTGTACTGATTGTACAGTAAAGGGCAACGAAGCACATGCGGCAGAGTATGCCGCCTCTCTCAGATCATCTGATGGTATTTGATCTGTGTATAGAGATCCACAAAAATTGAGAACTGTTAGCAGAAAGTGGTAGGAGTCGGGCTCTGCTTCGACATGATTATAAAAAAACCTTTTAGGCGGAAGACAAGGGTGACTTGGATGAAAGTAATTGTAGAATAGGTCGACTAATAATTCCTTTTCGCTTTTAGATGTTGCCGTAGAGGGTGCCGAATTGACGGACCACCCGCTCGGTAAGTCATGAAGAGAAAGAGACTGGACGGACGGAGGGCCGGAAGAGAAATTGGAGGTGGGCAAAAGTGATCCGGTTGAAGATGTTGGCGGCTTATCTGATATCAGACTTCTCTTCTTGGGATCGCGAATGCCTCGTCTCGATTTGGCGTAAAAACACGGCTTGTCCTCTTGTTGACACCGGTTACAGGCCGGCAGTGTGGCGTCACATTTGACGTGCTTGCTCCGACATTGGACGCACGCCAACGATACTCGTATATTCGCCTTCGACCGATTGGCGGCTTTTGGCTCCGAGCCGTCGGGCGATGAGGCGGCAGAACCCTGGCGGCTAAGGCTGCCTGCCGTATGCTCACTATCTCGACTCATGCCCATCACCTAGATCGTCTGATATGAAGCGGGATATGCTGACTTTACACAGCGATCGCCGGGATTTTGCCGCTGTATGTAGTTGAACGCACCGAACTTCCGTTCGTGCCCGTCGAGAGGGTTATGTTTACACCATAAGTGCGGTCGACGAACTGTAAGGCTGATGAGCGACTTCTCATATATGAGCTCAGATGCTTCACATTTAGTTCTGACAAATGCCCATCAAAGAGCAGGGTTCCAGGGGTGTTAAATGGGTCCTCAGGCCTCTAAGTAGCCATGTACAAGGGTACGACGTGTCTACCAGGACCCGACGACAAGGCCCATGGCCCCCTTTAGACTGGTGTCAGCGGTGGATGTACTTCGCCGTCAGCCCTAGTGGGGCGAGTAGCACGGGATGGAGGGAAAAACAATATTGATATGTCCGATAACGTCGTGGTGCTGTGCCTCCACCATACCTCCGCGTCCAGTCATCTCCCCGGTAAGCCGCTTTTAGTGCGAAATGGGGGGCGGTCTGCATGTGGTCCAACCGTCGCGTTGTTACAATGCATAGCCATGATCGACTCTTCAACAATGGACTGGTAACATCTCATTTGAATTAAACAAGAGTATAAACCTCAAAAATGGCTTGAATGTCCACAGTTGGTTACATTGTGGCTTTTTTTAGGACTTGTCTGGTGTTTTGCTAATGAACGTCTTAATCTGAATGGGAAATGATAGACTTGACTTGATGCCAAATAGGGGAGATTTGCATTGGTATCAACGTGAAAGTCAATCATAACATAGAATTCGATCGTGACTTGAGCCTCCGATATCTAGATCAAGCATACACCCTAGAAGCATCCAATAATAGTAACAGACAAGGCTAGGTACCTATCCCGTGGATTCGACTTCGGGAGTTGAGGTTATGTGCATCTGATCTAGTATTTACTATTCCGGCATAGGAGAGATCCGTAATTTTGAGATCGTACTCTATATAATTCCTTCAATAATAATACATCCCTAGGTCCTACATACATACGTACCTATTCGTGGAAACATCAGCCAGTCGCAAACAAGTAAGCAGCCATCGGCCTTAATTTTCAATCTACTTAGGTAGCTAGTCCTGTTTTTTAGTTACACTGCATAGAGATGATTACTTCTGTTAGAGGTCAAATCTCATGATGGCTTCAAGTTGTCACCATTAAGCGGTCGAGCTTATGGCGAGTGAGGACTCCAAAATGTAAAAGCACCAAGCCACAATTAATAAGACGGATTGATTATTCCATTAATTATTAGACCGTTGTTAGACATATGACATACAGCAGTTAGCAGGTTAGGTAGCAAGATGATATGGTGATATTACATGGCCGATATTGTTTCCAAGTTTTTGTTTCTTCCGGGCATTTTTAACGCTTTGTCTTTTTGGATAGGTATATCAATGCGATCGCGTCAATGGTAACGGTAACGATGCTAAAAGTGTTGTAAATACTACTAGGTACTAAATGGACTCCGTGCGAAGAGCTCAGAATATCGCTGTGTAGACACTATTCTCTCCTATATTAAGCGCATATACACAGTGCATGCTTTATGCATGATTATATAAGTCAAGTATAATATTAAAAGCTCGTACTACCGAGGCTGTGTACAAACTAGTTTCAATGGAATAAATGGATAAGATCCAATCAGAGTATCACGTATCATTAACCTCGGCGTACCCCGAATGTTTTTCTTGCGCTAAACGCTAAATAAGTTACCTAGGTACCCAGTAGGTACCCACAACGTCACTGCGCACCTGTCTTCCCCAGATCATTCCGTCTGAGCTTAAGTCCATTTTAGTAAATTTAGTCAAACTTCCGCCATTTCTAAGCCTCATTAAACGTTACACATACCAACCCACGAAGCTCAACCATCTCAACCATCTCAACCATCAAGCTACGCATAGCTACACGAGCTATTGAGAAGCTATGCTAACGAATGACGAGGCTGCCGAAAAGAAGCTTGATCGTCCTATCATGCGGCTGCTCAGATGAGCTCAACAAATTTCGCCCAGGCCCAGCAGCGGTTAGCCGCGCGTCGATTGGCACGTGAACGAGATGCTCAAACTCGAATCGTTGCTACTCACCAAGCATCGCGAGCTTGGTCTGAAGTAACGCGGTTGCCATATCCATTGAATCGTTTTGGTGCTACGTCTCTATCAGCATGGGAAGTAATCTCGTCACGCGAGGGCACGAGGCCAGCCTTTCGAGTCGGTCAAGTCGATGCCGAGCTATTAGATGAAGACCTCGTAGGTCAATTGAAGGATCAAGTCGGCGAAGCATTTAAATACTTTGGAGGAAATATAAAAGATGACTGGTCGGCCGAGATTCTGCTTGCACTTCGTACCGTGCTCTTCAAACTTACGGTGTGGGATCATGACGCGACATATGGTGCTGCTCTGCAGAACCTCAAGTATTCCGATGCAAGACGTGATGGACCCATCCTTGCACCCCCCACGAGGTGGCAAAAGAGCCTCTACGGCCTTATAACCGTGGGGGGTAAATACGGTTGGACCAAATGGGAGAATTGGCTTCTAGATCGGGATAATGGATACGATCAACCCTCACCAATGGTACAACGACTTTCAAAAGTCACATCCAAGATCACCACACTACATTCTATAGCAGCATTTGCTTCTTTTCTTGCCTTTCTACTACATGGTAGATACCGGACGATATTGGATAGAGTCTTAAGAATGCGCCTTGCCCCACCCACCAGTCAAGTCACTCGAGAGGTTTCTTTCGAGTACCTCAATCGACAGCTAGTGTGGCACGCATTCACCGAGTTCTTACTCTTTGTGTTACCTTTGGTAGGTATTAACAGATGGCGTAGATGGCTCAGTCGCACTTGGAGGAAGACAAAGGAGATCATCAACGTCGGTACGGAGGGTGGCGATAGCGACAAGCAAGGCGATTACGCATTCCTGCCAGAGCGAACGTGTGCTATTTGCTACCAGGACCAAAATTCTGCTGTCTCGGAGAACGAAGTCCTAGCTGCTGCTGCCTCGAGCGGAGTTGTGGGAT
The DNA here is from genome assembly GCA_022836615.1 of Annulohypoxylon bovei var. microspora. Taxonomy (NCBI): domain Eukaryota; kingdom Fungi; phylum Ascomycota; class Sordariomycetes; order Xylariales; family Hypoxylaceae; genus Annulohypoxylon; species Annulohypoxylon bovei. Next base: position 38,062 of record MU405217.1, on the reverse strand, counting down.
CGGCACAGACAGATATCACAAATCCATATGAGACAATCCCATGCGGCTGCATATATTGTTTCGTATGTCTTGCGACAAGATTGGAACGCGAAGAAGGGGAAGGGTGGGCGTGTCTTCGGTGTGGCGAATTAGTGAAGGAATGTAAACCATGGAATGGCGACGTACTGGAACAACAAATCAAATCACCAGCGCCAACTACGAAGCACGTTGGATTTATTGACGATCAAAAACCCTCTGATGACCCCCTGCAGGAAGATGATGATACCATTCATCAGTATGAGACCGCAGCTAGAGACGAGCAACCTGTAGCGGAACCGTTAGATGAACCTGAAGACAACGATTCCGAGATATACGAGGAGGAAGAAGCCGGAGTGAACGATGATTTCGATGACTGATTATCGCTTCTTCATCTGCACCCGGCATCGCAAGATCATTACAGCTCTACTAAAATATCTCTGTGGACAAGGACAAGGCTCGGGATCCCCGGCAGCAATATTAGATGGTTGCCTCTACTCATAACATTAGTGGTATACTGCAGCTATTGAGCCACAACGCAACGTCGTGCATTATGATCAACCTTGTCGTATCAGAAATGGGAAATATAGCGTCTAGAACAGATTTCGCCGACCGACACATTAGCCCACCTCTTCACCTCACCTAGCTGAAGGGCTACCTCATGCGTTCAATCTCCCAGAGCCAGTTAAAGCAAAAGAACGGTCGTGCCCCTTTTACTCCGACACGTGTGTGGTTATCCGTTGTCAGGTCTTACTTGCGAGCCGTTCCTGAGATAGCCTATTAGCCGGACCCCGGCTTCAGGGGGGCCGGTTAGAACCACCAGTAAGGCTGCAGGATAAGCTTGGTAGTATAATTCATGAAATATGCAGTTCAGCTCACCCTAACCTCTCGTCCGGCATAAGTTCTATCCATTACAAGTGCTCGACAGCTCATCATCTTCAACAACCGCCGAGGCTCCACTATAGCCCTACGCCTTCCATCTTCTAGGTCCGGCAGTTGATGTTATTTTTATCGTATTTACATAAACTCTCACAATCGTCCTAAATAGGCCTCCCACAGGATGCCTACACACGCAGCATCTGGTCGCAATGTGTCGCTTCGTCTAGTCGAGCTAACTTGAACAATATCAAAACTGGAATGGGCCTTGGTCATAGTTAATAGTTCTAATAACCAATTATTGTTCAAATGCTTTACCGTCCCGTTGTCAATCTATACCTAAGTGTCAAGAATACTCACCTCCTTTAAATTAGGTAGTACATAGTCGATGCAAGGCAAATCTCTTTCGTACAGGCGTCAAGCTCCTCCTAGTCAAAACATGCGATGGCACCTTGGGTATCTCGCTTAAACCTCATATTATAACTTTATGATGACAGTTCTGGGGTGAAGGTTGCGTTTCTCATACTCGCTTCGACAGCTGGCGTACGTAAGCACCACAATGCTTGAAGCCATCGCTGCCAAGATTGCAAATCAAGTATACTGCATAAAAAGCAAGACGCAGATAATCAAGTAAGCCACAGGATAGAGACCTTGCGTGCTTACCCGCCGGCCTTTTTCGAGAAAATAATTAGACAATCGCTTTCAGCTCTGTCTCATTTGGTATGAATGTGGTTCGATTTATGTATTGTCGATCTCAGATACCTAGATATGACCGTGCCTTTGGTTTGGTGATAGGTCTTTATTTCTTCATTTGCCTGCCGAGTTTTTGGTTGTCAAACACTCTCTTCTCATTGATATTCCTACGGATTGTATTTGTATTATGCTAAGTCTAAGATGGAAAATATAGTAACTATAAGTGGCAGTGCTCTTAACAATAGTGTTCCTTACGCTTGGTCATACTTTGTCGCGAGGAGCCGTCACCTCCGTAGTATCCTCGTCTATGACCAGCGGATATAAACCTAATTCCACGACAATAAACAGAAGGGCGAGTTTCGATTTGCTCGCTCGTTTATCTGGATACCTACGTTACATTGCATCCGCTAACCGCTTGTTCATACCTCGAGCACCAAACCGTCTAACTTTAGATTGTCCATACACGTGTCCGTAGGTATCGATCCTACTATCCCAACTATCGAGCTCCGTGAATGCCGGACCGGGTTATGTAGAAACGGTCTTACATGAACACCGAGTATTCGGGATAATTAAGTGGCTCCGGGTTAGAGGCGTGGATAGGTACTACCTATCCACTACCGTTACCTCTGAAATTCCAATAAATTGCTGCGCTAAACCGCCTTCGAATCGGATCACCTATAACTAAACCACGTGCCCGTGGACCAGAATATAGGCGGCATTGGTAGGTATGGGAACCGGTCGATAAAGAATGGGATTGGATGGCTGGCAGTGCTCTCGAAGTCCCCGATTCCCAAAATCGGAAATGCGAGGGAACGATTAAACGATTCATGTCGAAGATTAAAAAAGAGCGGCCCCACAGTAGCTTTAAGCTCTGAGTTCGGCTAGCGACCCATTTATGTTATGGTGCATGTACACAAGTATCCTACGTAGCGTCATCGTCACGCGCTCCTTCGTGCAGCGACAATCCACATGCACGGCACCGCACATGCCTCCTCCTGCTGCTGGCCCTTCGCCCTTCCGAACCTACCATAGTAACCTGCCTTACGTACCCTTTTCTCTTTCCTATACGCAGCTCGGAGCTACATCCGTACATTCGTGCACGACCTTGCCTACACGTGCCCGGCCTGCCTACATCCTGTATCCTGTATCCTGTAAGTAGGGTACATCGCATCGCGCCGCACCGCACCCGCTGCAGTTCCGCTCGCCGTCAGGTAGGGAGGGCGGTAGGTAACCCAACCAACAGCGGGACGCATAAGCCAGGGCCTGCAGCGAAGCGTGATCACGAGCTCGGGGGGACGACACCCATCTCCTCTCTCCTTAGCAACCTGCTTTTGCTGCTCTTTAAACGCACCTAACCCCGTTAGGCCCTTGTCGAACCTCGCCTCGCCTTGCCTCGCCTCACATAATCACGACGCCCCGCGAATCCGTCCGTGCCAACGATAATAACAAAGAAGCCGCCAGTCTCTCTCTCTTCCTTCGCCTCTCCCCGTCTCGGCCCTTCGTCGCAGACCCAGAGCTCGCGACACCAGACCCCGAAAGAAATATCAGCTCGTCATGTGCGCCGCCTCGTCGCCGAGCCAAGACCGCCGCCCCCATTCCCGCCTCCGCTACCACGAATAGGTCAGGTCAGTTAGTCAGCCAGGGGAAAAGGGAAAAGAAGGGACGCCACGAGGAAGAAGATACATACATACATAGATAAGTAAGAGGAGGCAACAGAGAGCGGCGGTAACGTCACTTCGCGCCACATCACGTCAGGGCGTACTGTACGTCTGGCGGCTGGCGAATAAGTGACAAGAGGCCGCTAGCCTCGTAAGACGGGGGAAGTATGCCCGACTTCTTCCCCTTCATCCCGGGAACCGAGACCGGCCGCGCCGCACGGCAGCACGCGAGCGATGCCTCGCCCCTTCTCGGCCGCTTCCGCGCCGTGCCTACTGCTTCGCGGTCCGCCGCCCAGCAGCAGTTAGGGCTGCTATCTACGAATGGTGGTCGGGGCAGCGTGCACGTCGGATATGGCGCGCTGTTAGTTGCCGGGATGGATTCGGATTCGGAGGAAGACGACGAGGACGACGATGATGATAATGGCAATGGGAGTAATGGCAATGGTAATGGTAGGGTCATGATAAAGAGGACGTTGCGAGCATGGCACCGGCTCGTGAGGCTGTCGCGTCGGAGTGTAAGGGATTTATGGGTTGCGCCGCGGCAAACTGCCGTCAAGCGCGTGGTTGAGAGTTGGTGGAGGCGTTGGGGTGTCTTGGTTTTCCTCCCTGCTACTTTGGTGAGTCGCGATTTGGATCTTTACTCGATTACTACTACATCTACTGCTTGGGCATCTTTCCAAGGAGGCACGGCATGGAAAGGGCAGTTCGAGGATAGTAGTATAATTGTATGGGCTAACGAATGTTCGGTATGTGATCTATCTAGGCAGTAGCATGGGTCGCGCTCCCGTTCCCGCAATATGCCCTCTCGCCTAACTCGCATGAGTCTAAACCTGTGCCGGACTCCCCTTCCTCTAAACATCGAGCGCCCGGTCACGGTGAAGCGCGTGTGCAAGTCAACTTTTGGTTCTTCTTGTTTGTATACTACGGTTTCTACAATTTGACGGCCCTGATCTGGATCACCAAGGTGTTCAACCTCTATTCCCTCAACTGGTGGCCATCGACCCTCGGCTTTCCGGTGACCGTCTCTCTCATAGCGATTATCTCTCTCGCAGCGCCAATCCCCATATATCTAATCCCGGAGGCGCGCTACTTGACGGTCCACAACACGGCCTGGATTAGTTGGACATTCGTCATCATGGCCATGCCCGTGGCTATTGCCTTCTGCATCCTGATGACGAATGAGCGCCATCTAGGCCTAAGGAACTCGCTCAGCGAGACCCAGCGTATCTTCACAAGCTCTTGGTGGACCGGCAAGTCGGACACCCTATCAGCTACTCGAGATTTTAATCGACGCCGAGGAAGAATGAGTCGAGCTGGGACCTCTTTCGATCCGGACGCTGCGCTGCAGATCGCAGATCAGTCACGACCAACCATGCCGGCATTTATGCAGCGACGCCGTTGGCTACCCGCCAGTTTCGTGCGCTTCGTGTGGTTCTGCCTAGCGCTCTTCATCAGTCTGCTTGCCTACCTGATAGGAGAGGCGTACGCCGAGATCTATCTACGGACGCTGCCGCATAACAGTTTCGAAACCATTGTTTACGTCTATAGCTGGGTTGTGACGGTCCATCTGTTAGACGCACTTACGGGTTGGATTCTCGGCGCTACTGAGGGGGAGCGAGTAGGAAGCTACCCCCTGAGTTGGATCTTCAAACTGTAAGTCTTCGTTTGGGGTCGCCGGCTTACCTCGAGCCCGCTAACAGATTGAGCAGCTACTTCATGTTGACGTACCAAACCTACGTTCGCGCGCTATACGCGCGCCTTCGTTCACCCACTCAGTTCATCTGGCTTCAAGGTCTCTCGTCCGGCTTCCTTATCATTCTTACCCCGGTAACTATGACGCAGACTTACCACCGCGTACTATCGATGATAGGACTGACTACCCAGTCGTACGCCTCGTACCAGAAGATCTGCACCAGAAATGTCTTCATCCGCTTCTTAGCTGAGAATGTAAGCATGCTCACGTTCCTTGGGAGCATATTGGTGCTGCACTTTGGGGCGAACAAGGACGTATATCCGTATTTCGCCTTCGACGACCCTGATGAGCTGTACGACTTCGAACTAACGTTCTATGCGTCCATGATTACTTGGGCTTGTGAGCTGGTGGCGGGAATCGTTCTGCGAGGTCTGATTCGGTGGATCTTTGGGGTCAACGCCAGCGTCGAGGGGAAGATGGACTTAGCAGTGTGGCCGGAGTTGCTACCTACAAGTGTAGCCGTCATGTTGCATGTATTGCAGAGCATGTTATTCTCAATCATCCGGTTGCACTTTCGGTGACCGGATGGTAGAGGAACCTTTGTTGAGTTGATGTGGAGGGTCTGGATTGGTGGTCCCAGAGACTTTTGCAGCTCGGTTAAGCGTGGCCAGCAAATGCTGCGCGCGCTTCGATATCCAGGACGAGCGGATAGGATCTTATCAATGATAGAATCTGGGGAACTAGTGGTGCTCGGTCGACTGGATTCTGGCTGTCAGGCAGCGGTCTGTATTCCGGGCCGTAGGCGTTTTGTTTGCTTTCAGTTGTCGCTCTTCGTTCAGTTGCTATGCAAAGGTGCCCAAGGCGGAGTAGATGATACCCTTTTAGAGTAAATACCGTAGAATAGATATCCCCTGACTGCTAATCAAATACTGCTATAGTTTCACTGTGGCTTGCGCGGAGATGGTGTGCAGTGGTGACGTGGATCGAAATGAAGATGCATATGTTCTGATTGTTTTGCATCCTTGGAAGAGAGAAGAGCTAGGGCGAAATTGACACGTCCGCAGGGTAGGAAGAGAAGCTTGCTAAAGTGTTGTCCGAGTCGAGTTTCGATTGCAGTGACTTTATCTCTGCATCACGGTGGAGTCATTTATTGGTGGAGAGGTATTGCAATGCACGAAATACTGCATACCCGGTGTACCAGTTCTGGAGGCCGAAGAAGTCGTGAGAGCAATGTGGAGTGCGTAGAGCCGGTCGGACTAGCTTGGCGACGTATCGCCTACATAGTACCATATATTCTAGTATATTGGGGGGAGCCGGCAAATACGAAGTGGTGTGTGTACCGTCGCTGTATATGTGATATCTGCTCCATGGCGACATCCGAGGATGCTTCCGGTCGCCTAAACCTATCCGGTACCATGCCCTAAGACTCGGGTCGGCCATGTACGCACGGCAGCAGCAGGTAGAAATGAGGCCATATTAGCGTGTCTAAATCGGCCGATTGCATGATGCTGTGCACCCCTCCGCTACGGCAGGTGGCGTCTGTCAATCATCGAGACCTAGCAAGAACAAGATCGATTTTCCGGGATAGGGTCTCAACCCGGGAGACGAGACCGCTGCACCAAGAGAGCAGAGCATTTACCGAATGGGTACAACCATTTCACCTCTGTGTTTTGGTGAAAGCCTAGAACACCCCAGGGCTGACGAGTGGACATGATGTGTCGTTCTGGATGATCGACAGATTTGCAGATCCACCAACGGCGACGTCGTCTTTAGACGAGGCTGTGATCGTCAACGCTTGGTATCAACTTGCTACGGCAACCTAGAAATGTTCGAAACTCTTCGCCATCTTCCCGTCTTCCGATCCAGCTAAGAGATGTTCATGGATCAACCAGGGAAATCTACTTAACTAGACCCGGAGACTGGCGGTGAGCACACGCGATGACTAACTTGCGGTCCAGCTTCCCCGGCATATCTACAAATAGGATAATAAGAAAAGCGCGGTCAAGATAGCTCAACATGCGGGGGACTGGGGGATGTACTGAAACGCTGAACAAAGCATTCCATGCATACAGGACGTTGAGGTGAAACCAATGCAGGTCGCATACATACCCTCGCATATGGCTATAAGTGTTGAACGACCCACGCGGATACTGAAGGCCCAACTAGAACTTCAGAAAGTGGATTGTAGTATCACGGAATGATACAACGGCCTTGCTGTTGTCTTCAACATGCCGGGATTCCGCAAAGGGTTAGGCGGCAGTGTCTAGACGGGTGAAGGCAACCGTTCTGACTACGTAAAGTTGAGTCATATAGCTTGCGGTTTAGAAGAACTTCGTAGATTATGAGCACGGCTTGCCATTTTCTCTCGGAAAATCGCCGGTGTGTAGGACAGTCAGTCAGGTTGGGAATAAAAGAGTGGTGTGGTGGCTGACAAAAAAAAGAATTAAGGGACTTGTCGTTATCAGAGTCCCTTGCTCAGGAACACGAGCCGATGCTTATTAGTCCGTAGCTGGATGGCGGCCAAATCCAGGACTGAGTACGGCCGGCTTACGCGAAGAAGAATAGATAAACCTGGCAGCTCAATTTAGCGCAAGTATCGCGGTATGAGTTTCGAATATGATTCGGCGAAACCGGCGGATTAATATGTGCGAGGCTGTATCGACCCAATTCTTCATACGTTTCGAGAAATAGGTCTTATTAGCTAGGAGAATTAAAGAGTCACAATTCCCAGACGCTGGGCGTCCAATCATCCGGGTATCCTCCCCGGCCAGAACAACTAAACAGATTCTGGAGTTTGGACGGAACTATCACAGCTCCAAGTTCAAACATGTGAGTTAGCAGTGGTGTGGTTACAACATCAAATGTTGGTCACAGCATTTGGATCCCCTGTCTCGGTTGCTGATGCAAGAGATGTGGTTGCAGGAGCCGGAGTGCGTTGTACCACCTCGATCGAAACGGGGATCAACGATTAAGTCTGATTCGACTAGAAGAGAAGCGGATGGCGATTGAGGCGCAACGCGGCCTTTGAGCCCCAGCCGATTAGCGGGATACGAGCCTAGTTGGTGGATGTGAAAGTACAATATGTATGTAGGTATAGCTGTATAGCGGTATGGCGGTATAGCGGTATAGTATATACCGATATACATAGTATTGGCTCTAGTGGTGCTCAAAGGCTGAAAGGGGTCATCGCAAATCCTGGATGGGATCCTTCAAAACGCTCTCTAACTGGATCCCGGGGCGCTGTAGATGCAGTTGACGAGACGATTTCAGGGAGCATCAATAGCACCTTGTTAGTCAATGATCACCTAGATCACCTCATCAACTACTCCACACAGAGGCCGATGTGGCGATTGGGGGCTTTTTACATAGAACATTCATGTATGTATTCCGGGGACGTAGCCAAGAACCCAAGGCCGTGTCAAAGACGGGAATGGGCCAGGATTGTACGAGCCACCATAGCGTTAGAAGTGGGTTGCGAATACATACTTATTGATGTACATAGGTGGATTATGGAAGAAACCGGGTGTACGGGGGAAGTATGCGATGAGTCAGGGCTCAAGAAGACTTCTTAGGTGCCTAGCTTGGGAAACTTTTGAAAGGTTTGAGGAGGCTTCGTTGTTTAAAAAATGTAAAAAGTCTTTTGAGGAAACGAAGTGTGGGGTCTGACCAAAAAATCGAATCGCGATTTCCAAAAACTTTGAACATTATGGCGGGGCAGTAGTTTCTTAACTTGTTAATCCCTGACCTTATTCCTTGTTTAAGTATATTAGGAGAGCGTACTATATCTGATGAGTCTTAGACATGTACTTACATACCACTTACACACGTCCAATGGATTGATGCAGATGTGATATCCCATGGATATTGTAAAATTCGTAACCTGGATATACTACCTTGGGAGACATGTGTCTATATGTGCTAGTACCTAGAGTTACATGTCTGCATGCAGGTATGTAAGTTATAAGTTATCATTAATAATAATTAAAGAATGGAATTTCCATAACATGTCTGTTGTGATATCTGATATCTGCTCAAATCTCTTAAGCAAGATAGTGTGCCATTCGGGCCTCCATTCAGGCCCCCATATCGAGACCTAGGCTATTTATGTGTACGGGTAGTTTCACAACTGTAAGAATTCCCACGGTAAACCTATTCAATGACCGAAATAATAGTTTAGGAAGGTGGCAACTTTTTTCTATATACCGCTCGACCGATATTACCATGTAGATTTCTCTTTTCTTTTCCTTTTTTAACCAATGCCCCGTAACACTTTTCCCCTGATCATCCTATTCCTTTGCAGGGTTTCAATGTTCTAATGCTTCTAGAAGGAATCTATTACGGGTTTCAATATGCTATCACAGTAATTCTGTAACAAGCCGTCTATCATCTAATACCCACGATGTCACTAGAATTTCTTGATTTCTTCTCTTTTTGACCATAGGTTGCCTTACACCGCATGTACATGCATGGCTGCTCACGCTTCTGCGGACGCCTCTGGGAGTGGTACGGTATAAGGCTTATTGAACTCTTACCGACTCTCCGAATCTTTGTACATGATTATGTAAACGCAAGTGCTAATAAAAGTACGGCGTTAGCCGGGAACTAAGCCATCAGCGAAGAGGCAATCCTTGATAACGCGGCCAACTCTGCATGCGTTCTAGTTCTTCGTTCGGTATGGTTATTATGGTGGCATCAGGAGGTAGTGGGGTTTTTGGGATGGTGAGAGCACCGAGAAAATGCCTACATACATACAGAAAACCCCTGCACCACCCACCTGCTACAACCACGAGAGGGGCAGAGGGGCAGAGGGGCTCATCATTCGTTCTCGATATTACCTTAAGATGTGTGTACCTGATTATGTGTATGTGTATGTGTATGCGTATGTGTATGTGTACCTACCTAGGTAATTGAATCTGGTGAGGCAAATTTTTCTTTTCTTTTCTTTTTTTTACTACACCGATATATGCTCAGGTGTTATTACAGATGGTAACTACATCCCTCTCCTCTTCTTTTTTGCCCAGTTGTCCCATACCTTTGCCTATCTTGGTAAGTGGGTTATCATTTAAGCTTGCTTTAGACCTGCCTTAGGGTCCCCAGCTAGTTGGTCGGTGGGTTCCCATAAGTATCATACATTCTCGGGTACTTATGGATATGATATTATTATTAGTAAAGGTAGGTAGATTTAAGTATTTCGGTACAAGGCGCTTAGTTTCTCTCAGATAATCTACCCCTCCACGGAGAGAAAAATTCAAGAGGGAAAGAGTTAAGAGTTATTAAGAGAAAGGAAAAAAAAAAATAGAATTAAGCTCAACTCCATCCCACTCTCTATTGGACACTCCACTTCGTCTTAGCAACCTCAATGTCTTCCTAGCGACCGTCACACTTTTTTTCTTCTTTCTCTCTATCCCTTTTCTCTCTCCTTATTATTCTTGCCCTGCCTAATATTATAGGCATTGTATTGTATTGTATTGTACTGTACACGTACATACATAGAGACATCTCACAGACCTCCTAACTAGGGCTGCAGTTTATTATTAACAGTATTGCTGTTATTATTATCTACCACCCGGGTTGGCGGCAAGCAGGCTACCTACACCTCCTACTATCCCATCCCGCCCCCCTGCGCGTTGAGCTCCGCGGTCACCTCTAAGGCGGCCTTGTCTCTCTGCCTGTCTGACTTGGCTGGGCTTGTGCCTTGTCTCTGCCTATCCCATTCGTCTTTCTACTCCCCTCCTGGCTCTTCCACTGTGCCACACCCCAAAAATTTTCTCTCGCATTATCTCTTCCGTCGGTACACATATCGACCAAGCCCGCCCTCACTCCTCACTGTCTCTTCTTCCCTCTTTTCCTTTTCTTCTCCTCAGCATGAGCGGTCTACCCACCACCGATATCCCCGCTGATTCCGTGGCAACAATCCCAAGTCAGCCAAGCACCACTTCAACTTCTATAACCGATGCCTCGCGACGAGAGCCCACCTCCTCCGCCGCCGGTACCACCGAACTCGCCGGTCAATCGGTAATTACCTTGGCTGAGCCTGAGCAGAAGAAGCTTGAGACTGCTAAGCACCTGGTCGTCGACGCGCTCAGATTCGTACCTGACTTTCCCATCCCCGGTATAAGATTTATCGACATCCTACCGATCTTCCAGAACCCAGTCGCCTTTGAGTCGCTCCTAGAAGTCCTCGTCCTCTTGATCCGAGAGCGATTCGGCGACCAGATTCCAGATGTCATAGTGGGTCTGGAAGCCCGCGGTTTCCTCTTTGGGCCTACACTTGCATTGAGGCTCAACCGCCCATTTGTCCCAGTCCGAAAGAAGGGCAAGATGCCAGGCGCATGCCGGACTGTTGAATACAAGAAAGAATATGGCAAAGACGAGTTCCAGGTGCAATTAGATGCCATCAAGCCTGATCAAACATGCTTGATAGTGGATGATATCATTGCTACTGGTAAGTGGAAGACTTGCCCACATCCTCCTGCTATTTATGTTTTCTGCCGCTTGAGATACGATATTACTCAGTTTTTGCGTTTCATATGTCTTGTTTTACTCGTTTCCTATTTGAAGTATCAATGGTCACGGAGGCAGTTCGTCTACTTCTAATCCTCCGCGACCTCACCTGGCGTTTAGTATGAGTACGACCGGAGATAGTGGCAATGCTTATAAAGTACTACCATCCCGAGGCTTACTCATAACTAAGCCTGGACAAGTCATCTATCCGATTTATGGCTCAAAGTTGACTCAAATCGTGTCAACAAATCTCACATGCAATTGGGAGATGATCCGGATAGATAAGACCTAATGCCGCATTCAACACTAGGCGAACATCATTTATAGCCCATCTTTTAGCGTAATTTGCTTGTTTATCTGCTAGCTCTCTCAGCCTGTCCTCTCGACTGACTCGATGACTCAGGAGGAACTGCTGCCGCTGCCGGCCAACTTGTGGAGCTCTCAGGTGCTAAGGTCATGGGTTACCTGTTCATGATTGAGATCACAAATCTCAAGGGCAAGGCGCTGCTAGGTGAAAAACCATTTATCACCCTCGTCGAACACGATGAAGAGGAATAGGCACCGAGTACCATCTACCTTAACATTCCTGGTTTCCACGTCAAGGTTTCAACCCCAGATACAAGAAAGAGGACAATAATTTACAAATTCTAACATTCTACCATTTTAAACCTAATGATAGATGCCTCTCGGAATTTATTGGATAGTCGGGCGGAATTAGACGGCGCTGTCCGGTTGCTACAGTACTTCAGCGCAACCATAATCACGGGTGGGGAAAGCTGGTTGAGGTTGCATGGCTACGGCGTTAATGGAACACGAACAACACCAGTGATACTGAATCTCTGTTTTTACATGATTTGCTCATAGAGAGTCATAATTCCGTAATGCATCTTAATCTCAATAGTCCTTTTGATCCTAACTGTCATGGATATGTCTCACCCAACGTATCACTAACATCCCATGAACAGCTCGAAGCTGGCAGGTCGTAAAAGTGCTTATCATAAAATGCTTGACGGTCATATCATCACGAGATAATACCGTTACAATTTCAAAAACCGTCGCTGTTTAATTCTCGTGTTTTAAAGTTACTATAGTATGAAGCATCGTTGTCGTTAAAAATACTTCGTACGAGCTACTATTTTTAGCCCACTTTTAGGACATGTGTAGGTGCCTTGGTCTCAAAAATCTAATAAATTCTCTGGTTCATAAGCTATTAGGCATATAGTTGAAGGTTACTTCTCGTGTCGATATATTGCTTTTCGTTAAAGCCTTGCCACATAGTAAAATGCACGTAGCTTAAGTTCATACACGATATAGATGACTTGTATATCTGTTGTTAGATGTACGGGAGCAAGATTATACAAGTAACTTCGAAAAGTCTTTGGTAATTAGTTATTTAGGTACTTACGAGAAACTCTTGATAACGATGTCGATAGGATTATGAATGCTCTAATTCTTTTTTTTTATTGCAGGTTTGGAGGCTTCTACTAGTTCTTAGGTAGATATGCTTGGATAGCGGCACGGCGCAAATCTATGTAAATACAAGTCTCAGCCATGGTGTTCTTAGGTGATCGATCTGTTCACTTCATTCATACTCTCTAAGAAACACTTATCGAGATGATCTATGAGCCGAGGTCTACGTGTCGATCACACACAACCAAACTATTACCTAGGTGTTATGAACGTAATGAGGAGTGCGTACGGCAGCTATCTGGAGGCTAACTGGGACTTGAATGTAAAAGACGGCTGTCTTTAGCTACCAGTGGCGCTTTTGTTGATAGAAAAGGGTTGAACCCCGAGAAGATTTCAAACTTAGTACTCTTCTACCAATATCTGCCTACCTAGGTAGGTAGGTACCTAGATACCCAGGGTAGGTCATAAGTTTACAGTTTTGTAAATCACACTCCCTTGTTGAATGGGTTCGTAAGACTTGATATCACAAATTACATCCTCGGTGCATGTCAATATTTGCCATCTGTTTTCTTAGTCCTCATTGATGCATGCTTTTGTGACTGGTATTTCTGTTACCTGGTCGCGGTACGAGTTGCTGGTTAGTAGTATTTGTATATCGACGATATAGACGCCCCTCTAGCGCTTCTAGCCGAGACTAGTAATGTGGTGAGCTCTAATAGTCTGGGAGAAGTGTATCTTGGCGTAGGCTTAGCTTCATCCAGAATTTCTATTCTTCATAATAGGCAGGTTCGAGACGTCCAAAATGTCTAGACTAAGGCTTGACAAATCAACGAGACCATCGAATATTTCTAAGCACAATTAGAGACATTCTTCTAAAGGTTATGAACTCACATGGTTACGTAGGTAGGTATACTTGCCTACCTGGCATGTTTCGTCTGCGAGTTAGCAGCAGAAACCTCGGCTAACACGTCTACGGATTGAGCATCCAAATCCATAAGAACTTGTCGATCTCGACCTATTCAACCTTAGAACTTCGGTAACGCCGGCCAGTCTCTCGTTATGTGAACAAATTGCCCTGGATGGTATGTAGAGTAACGTTAAAGACCATCCAGTCGATATAATTCGGAAGGCGATACATATATCCCGAGTCCAAACTAGCAGCGAAAGAAGTGGCATAGGCAACAATAAAAAGGATCATTATAGAGATCGTCTCAACTTCGCTGTTCGCTTATGCAAGAGCTGCCGTATCTACCCCGGATTGACGCGCTGTTGACGCCGTAGACCAGCTTAGGCGCCTACGAGGGGCGCCAAAATTCAGGATGGGTTGTCCATGCCTCAGCCCTAGCTTCAGCTCGTCAACTCCAGCTGTCTATCATCATAATTGGGTTGCCGTCAACCAATCCACCACCGGTGGGTAAAGCAAGAGATAATCTCGTATTATTTGCTTGGCGCGAGCACTGGCGACGGCAAGCGCATAAACCGGCACCAAATTGCGCTTGGCTGAATGGTTCGTGATTCTGGGGCTGGACCTTCGGCAACGGGCCGAAATTACCAGGAGCTAAAAAGTCCAGGCTAGGGGCGGATTGGTGAAGATGCTGCCTGGGCCAAGCAAATGAAGGCTGGTTGCCTTACGCCGCCTCCCTACCGGATCGTGACAATTTCCCGGTTGCCCTGTGGATTTCTAGAAACTTTTTTTCTTCTTGTTCTTATAACCTCACACGCGTCTTCCCCAGACCCGAAAACACAATTGGCGATAGGGATTAATCTCAACACGTGGTGGTACTTAGTCTCGATACAATAAGGAATCACGATTCGGTGGAATATTCCGCATAGATCCGCAACCATGTCTTCGATTACAACCGCGATTCCCACCGACCCCATAGCGGAGTGGTGCATAGGACCCTTACAATACTACGACGGCGACAAGTACCAATGCGCGAACTCCACGAAGGGGACCGAAGAATCCGACTTCGAGACGTTCTGCTGCGATGGCGAGATCATCAACACCGTCCACGACATATGGAAGCCCGCCTTTTTCACGGGTAACAACCACTCACTAAGCCTGTCCGACATGGTCTGCTGTGGACTCAGCGGACCCCAAGCAGGAGGCGTACTACCCCTTCCCTCAGTATATACAGAGTGCAACGGCGGGTCGCCAACGCCTTTGGCGAGTCTGGCGAACACGAACACGGAGAACGCGCAGCTGTTCCAAGTCACGTATACTAGCGCGAGTTTTGGCTCCAACACCGTGGGCGATTTCATACCTACCAACACCCCGAACTGCTTCTGGGCATACACCTCCGGCGCCGCAACGGCAGAGATCACGTTGCCGACACCAGATATCACGACTCTAACACCCGTTTCTACGAACGTGTTTGGGGACACCATCACGAAAACTTCCGCGACGAGGACTACTTCGAAGTCGAGTGCATCAGAGACTGGGACTGCAGAATCAGGATCGAGCACAGCGCCCCAGACCACGGTATTATCAGGCACGTCATCCCAGAGTAGCAGCGAAGCATCCGCCTCTTCGACAGCGACGACCTCGAGTGCCAGCACGGCTTATTCCGGCGTGCAAAGAGGCTTCCTATACGTTGGATTGGGTCTTGTAACCATGAGCTTCCTCTGGAGCTGACCCTATCTCGATTCTGGGTATAAGACACGAGGGCGTTAAAAAGAGCTTAAAATTGTATAAATGGGCTATCAAATCTAAAATCATAATATTATAATAATAGCATATAGATATCACCAATACCCCACGCGGCTGGGAAACTAGCTAGCTTACAACAAAAGAGAACCCTATGTTTAGATCACCCGATTGTCCCTGAGAAGTTGTTTATCTATATGCCTCGGTAGATTTTGTGAACTGGAAGAGAACATGATCCTTCGCTAATTACGAATCTCTAGGAACTCTTCAGGGAGTAATGTAATGTTATATTCATAGGCACCTACTCTTGTGCTATTGAGATCCTTTCGTGACTTACATAGGTCTTTTAAGTGACCCCCATTAACATAGACACTCGGTCGGACGAGTACACACCACCAAAAATACCATTAACTTACAAAGGGCAGTACTATGTGGGATTAGCAGAAATACCATCTCTACACTGACCGAGCCTCCCTTTTTTTCGGGTTTATCTCTGCGGTAGAAAACGACCATAACGATGCATTTCAAACCATCACCCCTATTCACGAGTCGAGCACTATCAAGAACCGGTCGATCCACTCGATACTATGCACATCTCTATTTCCCTATGACTTATGTCACATGGAATCTTTAGGAAGCATGCCCTCGTAGTTAGCGTTTTATAACCCAATACGGAGAAACCTAGGAGCAAGCATAGCGATTACAGGAGAGCCATCCGAGCTACTAGTTCTGATGCTATTTCCGATCTCGTTGTCAAAGCCTCCATTATTCGAGCCTCGTTGCTGCTGAGGGCGAATTCTCTAGGTGCCGTGTATCTGCCCCCAGGATGTCTGTTGTGACGTATGCTGGGCATGACGGACCCAGAGAAAGCACCTTGTCTGAAAATCACGAAAGAAGATCTCAGTTCAGGGTAGATGGAAGGAATAGGGCCGCACTTAGCTCTATGCGGCCGATAACCTAGCGGAAGTCTAGGTAATCGACCATCGAATGGCGATACATGTATTGTGCATAGTACAACATTTGAACAGTGGCAGCAGCTGTCCCTCCCCTGTTACTAATGATAAATTATTCTTCATGGAATTTTTGACATTACTGAGCCTGTTGAACACACCGGATATCTTGATCGTTAACCGCTAGCTGCTGATTCATCGACTATCTTAGGCTCCATATCATCGGGCTGGCATATATGGTTTTTGCTATTATTGTGGTAGCCGAGTGCCTAATGGTAGACAACTAGAAAAGGGGGTGAAAGGAGTTATCTCCTTAAGATATATCGAAGGAAGTCTAGGATACGTACACGATTATACCCCCTATTTATTATGTACGAATGAAGAAAAATTAACTTGTTCCTTGGGAATTTCAACGTTGGATGTGAAGTGCTCATCAAATTTAAACATTTTATACAAACCAGGTACCTAATGTCCTATGATATAGTATACATATAACCATTTATCACGGTCTAGCTATTGACATGGTTCTGAGTTTACCGAAGACCAAGCATTGATCTCGGCGACAACAAGGTACCTTGTGAAAGGAGTAAAATAGTGACACCGAAGCTACCTACATAGGGATATATCCATACATGTCGTTCATAATAGAATACCTGGTGTAAACTTTAACATTATTGGTTAAATTTATCCGGGCCATTTTAAATACGCAACTGCGATGGGGGCTATAACTCAGTGTACCTGTGTCTTTTAACTGGTGGTTGCCTTATAATGTCCGGAGGGGCCAACAAAAGTATCTTGAAATATAATATGTAATCAGTGGTTATTGATAAATGGATAAATGAAGTTCAGAATGAAATAATATTTAGTTATATTAAACTCGAATAACAGGCTGTTAGACATACCAATAGAGTCCGGATAGCAAGTAGTTACGAGTGAGGTTGGACGGTGGGCGTGTTTGGGTGGATATGAACCAAATAAGACCACACCTAGAACAGTTGCATGCGGCAATGGTCTAAGACTACACTGGTGAAAGACGAATTCATCACGAAGGATCAGGGCGATTTAAAGACGGAAGGATGAAGCGAACATTATAATAATTACAACTTCAAAACTAAGTACATCAATCACAATTTGAGAATATTACAAAACACAGAGAAGGTAACAACACCAAACACATGAGTTTCTATTAGCTATTAAGAGAATGCTTCAGCCGGCGAGTGCTTACCCTACGTGGTAAGCACTGAGCACGACATCTGTTCCATGGGGAAGTTTTGCAAACTCGACGTCGAGTTGCTATACCACTCCATATTCCACTTCCACTCCTTCACTGTAAAAGATGAAACATTTGTGTGCTGTCTCGCAGGTATTTTCTGATCCGCATCAACCAAATGACAGGGGGTATACTGGGTATCAGCTGAGTATTAGGAAAAGATGTGTCAAAACAAAAGCAGTTCTCCTCGCAAATTGAGACAAGACATGCAAAAAGCGTCAGTATAAAGATCATGGATGCCATCTCCTCCGGCTCATCAACGCGCCCACTCCCGTAACAAACGGAATAAGCGAATGTCAATAGCCGACAACAAATGGGGGTATCAGTTCAGAACCAGTCTTGTAGGGTATCTTGAAATGCAGATCCGTTCCCGACCAAACCCAGTGTCGTGGATACTCTTTACGAAAACATTAATTTTTGGCCCGTAGGCCGAAACGGCGCGCACTCTATGCGGCAGCAGTAACAGGAGCAGGGGCGGCGGCGACAGGGGTCTCCGCGGGGGCTTCCTCAGCAGCGGCAGGCTCCTCGGGAGTAGCCTCCTTGATGGGCTCAGAGGCCTCAGCGGTCTCGGCAGGCTTGTCCTCAGCAGGCTTCTCAGCCTTACCCTTACCCTTCACCGTCTGGCGGAGCTTGGAGAAGAACGGAGGAGACTTGACCTTCTCGCCCTCCTCATCGGAAGTAGCAGACTTATCCTTCTTGCCGAAGCCGAAGGGTAGAGAAGACTTGCGCTTCTCAGTCTTGATCTCCTTGGTCTCACCGTTGGTGGCAGGGGAAGCATCAGCACCCTCCGCGGCAGCGGCAGTAGGGGAAGCAACCTCAGTTGATAGGGGCTCGGTGGTCTCGACAGCCGGGATCACGGGGGCAGTCTCGGCGACGGCAGCATCAGCAGCACCGGAAGTCTCCTTGGAGGGAGTAGTAGGGGCGGACTCAGGCTCGACCTTCTTCTTGCCGAAAGACAGACCACCAAAAAGGCTGCAATATGTTAGTTTAGTCCATCTTCAGGGTGCATTACAATTGAGTACGTACCTAGCACGCTTAGAGGGAGTAGGCTTGGTAGCGGGCTCCTCCTTCTTAGCCTCCTCAGTAGGAGCGGCAGCTTCGGCAGCAGGGGCTTCGACAGCGGGGACTTCGGCCTCGGCAGCACCCTCGGCAGCGGGTTCAGCAACCTCCGGTGTCTCGGCAGGCTTGTCTTCAGCGGGGATCTCCTTCTTGGTCTCTTCCTTCTTGCTCAAAAGGCTGCCGAAGATGGAGGCGCGCTTCCGGCTGGCAGATCGGCGCTTAGAGCCTTCCTTCTTCTCCTCTTTAGGCTCTTCCTTGTCTTCCTCCTCCTTGGGCTCTTCCTTAGCTTCCTCCTTAGGAGCCTCGGCCTCAGCCTCAGCAGGCTTGTCCTCCTTCGGGGGAGGAGTGGGCTTGAAGCTCTCGATGGTCTGCTTGTAAGCCTCGCTCTCGGCGATGGTGGTGGCAACCTCCTTGGCCTCGGCGATCTTCAGCTTGAGCTGCTCGACCCAGTTATCGCGCTCAGCGGCAGTGGGAGCCTTGAAGGTGTGCTTGTGGCCCTTGGCAGTGAAGGAGAACTTGCTAGTGCCCTCAGTAGTGGGCTCAGAAGCCTCAGCCTATATGCGCGTTAGTGCTAGTTGATTATTTTGCGAGCTACGAATCATACAAGTTGAATGGCGCCGGTCGGGGTAGCCTTATCGCTCTCCTTTCCGTAGAACAATAGACCCTTGCCAGTCTCAGTAGCCCAGGCAGCGACGTGTTGGGCGACCTCAGCGGTCTTCTCGTTCTTCAGGTAGGCGGTGAGCTTGTCCTTGGGGACAGCCTCGGTGCCGAACCAGAAGTGTAGCTTAGAGTAGATCAGGTTCCTATCCTTTGTTAGCCCAAACTCCTTTGTATCGGGTAGTCACGTTGACAGAAAGTCTTACTTGGGGAAGTTGGCGGGGGCGCCCTTATGCTCAAGGGTACCAGCTTCGACCGGCTTCACCTCTTCCTTCTTGGCCTCCTCGGCGGGTGCGGCGGCTTCGGCTTCACCCTCAGTAGTCTCGGGCGCAGCTTCAGTAGCGGCAGCAGGCTCGGCGGCGGGAGTCTCAGCGGGGGTTTCCTCAGGCTTCGTCTCGGCGACAGGCTCAGCGACGGCAGGGGTGGTCTCGGCGACCTCGACGGGCTTCTGTTGATCGGCCATTTTGGTAGTTGGGGATTTTTTGAAAATGAAAAATTGGGTATCAAGAAGATGGGTATCACTAAAAAAAGGGAAAATTAAACAATTGACTAGCTACTCAGAGGGGTATTGGAGTAGTATTAAATGACACTTCGTTGTCTCGTGAGTGTTTTATAGTTGAACCTCTGATGGAAGTTGAAGAATAAGAAACACTTGTATTTAAAGTCGAGTACGACAGGAAGGGTGGGAGGGAAAAGTCGAATTGGAGGACAGCAGCTTCTGCCGGTCCTTATTTATTGTCTCGTGATTCAGGAAAGAGTGACATGGAAAGGGAGCACAGTCCCGCGAAATTGAAGTACAGTGACTAATACAGTGATTGTTACTGTGGTGGAGGTCGGGAAGGCCAAGCATCAAAACAGGAGAACCAGGGATTGTAGATGTACCAGGTACAGTGTGTCCTTTACTGTAGTAATTGAGCAGGGATGTAAATGTGGGACTGGGCGGGTCGCGGGTGGTTGAGCGAAAGCAGGTGACCCACATCAGTACATTGAACAATTGCACTAATTGACCTAATCCCCTGTAGGAAGGGAAGAGAAAGCCCTAGAGGGACGAAAAAAAATATCCATCCAATATCGAGGTAAGAACGATGGATGTGAACATAGGGGATGACCCGCTGTCATACACAGTCCAGTCCACATTTAGTTAGATGCCTAGGTACGAATCAAAATGTACATACAATATCGTTATCTTAATTTTTTTTGGCAAGAAAAGTCATCTAGATACTGTAGCTTCAAACCAATAATATCAACATGTACAATTTACATACCTACATGTACCATTACCATAATTGTGAAAAATATCGAAATCTCATACACTGTAACGTCGACCTTGTCAAGACTTCAAACGCGTTTCCATGTATTCGCAATGCAGTATCGTACAACAAACATCTCAGACTGACCGACACACAAGGGGCCTGGAATACCTGGAATACATGGAATACAAGGAGATTTCATACTACGGTACATTTGCTCCTCTTCGCATAACAACCTGGTCCTTACCTAACTTGTTGCTGGGTCATCGCATCGTGCAAATCTTGCGGCTATGGTCTGTGCCTGCAACAATTTTTTTTTTCCTTTGAAATGAAGGCCCTGTCTAGCTCGCTCGACGAAATTACAGCGTCGTTTAATATGCACCGGCGCACTAGTGGCCATGGGCTATCGACAGGGGGTTAAGGGGGACAAGACTGTTTCCCAGTCATCTCAATGGACAGTCGTTTTCACAACCGCTTACCAGTGCCCTTTAGGAGAAACACCATTACCGGAAATTTTCCTATTGAAAGGAAAGCCTCGAGTTTCTTGAAGACTTACTCGTCAGGGGTTGACCCAGCTGCTTCACTGGCTATTGATAATCCTCGCTTCGTTCGAGACCTTGGAACTCTGGAGATCGATCTTCATTTGCTCACAGATGACATGTATTTTACTATCGGTGTATGTACGAAATCACTAAGTGGTTGATCGTTGATCGTTGACTGTTGACTCTCTTGCCTCCTTTGCGGTGTCGCTATTGACCGTTACACGCTTCGAAACATGTATCTACAGGTAGGTATGTAGCCAACCCCCCCTTTTGCTTGCCTGTTGAATAAGCCGGGGGAGCAGGTCAATCACGACCTACCTACCTAATACACCTATATAATACAATATCTAGGCACACATAGTTTAAAAAAGACACCGCTTGCCGAGCCTGGCAATCTACAAATTCGGTTCGGTTCTGGAATCGGACGACATTGCTGATGATAGGACGGCGGTGATCGCGCCGATACCACTCCAACACAAATATCCAATACACCCATCCAATGAAGCCGATATGCAAGATGCCCTAATTATTGCAACACTTGTTGCATATTTGTCCTGCAACTCACGGTCATAGGGCCAGGGTGTGGATAGCTCTTTTCTTGGGGGGAGGGTTGGCGCCATTACGCTTATTGGGTAATAATTCGGATGAATTATGGAATTGTGAGAGCAGATCTCTTCAGCACAAGGTAATAATATCAGGACTCAGGAGTTATGTACTCGCTCAACAAGTACCGGCGCATATTAGCTGCTTACGCCTTTTTCTGCAAGTCCCTACCTACGAATAGCCGCTAAAGCACGTTTATCTCGACACAGCGCTCTGCCAGCTGCAGGAGAGCAAACGGTATTAGTACTAGTACTTTCCAACCCATGTGACATTTTAGTTCTTCGTAAGCTTAATGCTAAAATGATGTGGGTGTCCCCGGTCCTGAAAGCTTTGTCGATCAGAAGCTACCCTTCAACTAAATAGAGAACCTTGGACTTGGAAGGGAAAAAAAAGACTTAAGACACAGCTAAGATGCGAATTTCGAAAATTCACATTGAGAGCTCCATTATATTTCAAAATGAGGGGTCATGCTGGAATTGGCCCCTCGATTTTTCTGCGAAGCTTCAAGATGCGGTGTCTGTTTCAAGCTCTCTCATCAATCTCTAACCGCTGACCGGTTCTTAGTAGCTCATTTGCCATGTACTTCCCGAGACCCTGACATGGAATTCCGAGTGGATCATACTATGCCAACGACGGGCTGGGCACTCACAGCTCTCTCCTGTTGATAGCTTGGTTCCGAAACGCCATTCATTTAAACCGACAATTCAACGAGCTACCTATTAAATACGCATATCATAACAAACCTGCGGCCGGTGTTTTCATAGGAAGTTACTGCTTACACGTGATATGCCATTCGTATTCGCTTCTCACCACCTTTGCAAAGAGGCTTCGAATCAAGTCGATGGGTAGGTAAAAGATAGGATCAAGTTTCGCTGGATTTATGTATATAACCTATGATACGGTACCATGCGCATAATGCTGCTGAGGTCTATAGCATTCTCCCGTTTTCGCATTTTATCGAATGATCATGCGAACCCACCGATATCTCAACCTTTAGTATATTCGCAGGCGATACATGATCCACTCAATAGCTTTCAAACTCGAACCGTGCAAATCATTTTGTTACTTCACGGACGCTATTCTCTAGGCTGCTCTAACTATCCCCCTCATAGGCTATTTTGCTACGTAATAATAGCGCTAGAGTCGAAATCTCGGAGCGAAGTGAGTTCATCCATGAGTCAAGGACTACCTAGGTAGCAGTACAAATTTAGTCACCACGCCTACATACCTAGGTATAGACGGTTCAACTGTTACTTAACCATGCGTTTCAAAGCTCTTAAAGATGGGAATATTCCCGATAGGATTGCTAAATTTAAGTACCTAGTCGGTCTTTTAAACAAGGACGCTATTGAATATAACAGCCCGTAACTCTGAACGAGACAACTTGGCAATCTGCAATTCTCAGCTTCAAACAAGTACTAGCCTACAAACATCAGCCTCGCTTGAATCCTCGACGCTTACCACGACACCAAGGCGGCTAACGAAAAGTGCGCACCAACAAGTAGCTAAGCCAATGGCCGGTAGTAAGTAAGCATTGCGCAGCTGGTCGCGTGTCATGAACCCCCGCGAGGCATCAGTCGAGAGGATTCTCTGCGTCGAAAAGGAGGCCTATTAGATATCGTTTGCTGTTTCTGAACGGCAAGGCCAAACATTTGACTAGCTTGAAATTTGTATTTCATATCTGTGGATATATACCCCCGGCTTAGAGAACGTGAACGCCGTACGGAGAAATACAAATAGAATAGAGTAGAAGCAGGTTCGGCTATTTTCACTGCCTGCATGTCTCACCAAGCATCTCGTAGTTCGTCAACTGTTTGAAACATACCTACAGGTTCTTCGGCTATGTGCATGGCAAGATTGTCATCCATCACGCAATGCTATAGGCCATATAAATTCACACATCCAAACGTTGCCTAGGTACCTACCTACCTACCTATAATTGCTTTGTCCCGAGGCCATCTCCTGTAAGCTGTACACTCCCAATGCCAGGGCCAGGTTGCATTTGATCTCGCACCAAGTATACATGGCATAACCGCCGGCCACCCTGTCACTGCGTTTATCGCGGCCCTCCCCGCCTATCAATGCTTGCTGTGGTGTAGCCATGCCGGGTTCTGAACTCCCGATAACAGGAACCCTAAAAATAAGCGCATGACTTTCCTGATGCTGTTGTGGACCGATTTGTTTGAAATCCATATCCTTCCTGCCGCTTTGCGCCGTCTTTGGCCAGCGGCTGGCATCGAAGTTGGTTGCTTTAATTTGGATTGTTGGCTAGATCCTTCTCGTAGCTTGTTATGATAGCTTCTTCCAATGTTCTATTGTGGTGTTCATAGAAGGCAGGTTTATAATTTCCACATATATACGCGTATTCAACTTAATAGAGATATGTCGCATAACACTACAATCGTATAACATGTTTCACGTTTCTTCGTTTTTCTTATTACATCTATTTTTGTTGGCAGTAAAAGGGATTTACTGGTCAAAGGGAGCTTTGTGGCTTTGTGTGGCTTTGTGTGGCTTGTGCCATATAAGGCTACACTTGGCATGGGTTTGGAAACAGGCAGTTTGTACGTTTACACAACCACAAGATCGTAATACATCACACGGTATTACAGCACAACGCATCGTGACCTATTGCCTTCAATTTTATATTTATATCGCTTTATGCGCATACGGGAGATGCCCATACTATGTAGATCGATTCCCCAGGTTTTGATTCCTTCCGGTCTAATATGATTTCGCCATACGCAGGGATTGCTATCGTCTTACGGTAGTTCAGATGAGCTAACCCGGGCGTAGATAAGATGTTGGATCTGATGACGCCAGGATTGGTTGCACATCGTCCTGCCTGACCTGTTTGTCCCTCCATTATACCCTTAAAGGTTGGCATGACGGGCGGCGTAAGCCTAGATTCTTTTCTTTGCTGAAGGAGCTGAGAGGCCTATGCATGCTTCTACAGACCGGACATAACCTCGAAACGTGGGGATTCCTCCTGTATTCCACTTGCCTACATAGGAGGTATGTATGCTTGTGATTCTACATAACCGACGGCGATTCTAGTGGGGTGATGATCGCCAGCTAGGCGGTTCATAGTTTGTTTAAAATAACGGTAGTATAAACAGATTCAAATACCAAAATATCACTGCTACCCGACCGTTATTTTACTAGAGCTTTGGTTTCAATGGGCAACTCAGGCGATTGGCGAAGAGGCGAGCAAATTTAAAGAAAATCCTTCAGCAGTAGGGCGCAGCAATCGATGACTTGGAAATCATCGGTGATAATAATTTCTTATAACTGACTATGTCATTCCCATTCGTATTGTTGCCTACCTAGGTGGATAGAAATATCTAGGTATCTAACCTATTTCTTTCTCACGCCAATCCACAGAACGAGAGAAAAAACGGTATTCGGTTTACTGGTGAATCTTTTAGCTAAAAAGTCGACAGGGATTGTACGACATATTCTTGGCAATTCTTCCAAAATGAATACTCCGGCAATACTTGTCACGAGCAGTTCGACGATATTTATGAAGCTTTCTCTCTTCTTTGTCTCGAATCTCTGAGCGTCTAGGAGAGGAGTGATGTATTGAAGCCTCGAGCATCATGTAGGTAGTCTGGATAAGACAATCTCCGTGTCGTATCGACAGTGTCGCATTCAATCAGGCCAGATTTGGACGTAATGGTTCCCTACCAAGCTCTGTCGAAGCTCATGACCCTTGCTACGTATTCCCATAACCCCCTGTATGGTAGAGTCCGTTAGCCGCGAATGTCGAAATCTCCGATTCTGTCCAACTCAACCGAACGTTATGGGAATCATCAGATCAACTAGATCATTCCCCATTTGTGCGCCCTTCGGAGTCGTAAGAGGCATCTGGAAGCTCGACCTCTCATGGGGAATCCTCGTAAGGGTTCCATTGCCTCCCCCTTTTTTTCGCACCTCTCGCAGCTTGCAAGAGGCGGTGACCACTGACGGGACATCCAGGTCGTTATCAGAGCTTTGCCTGCGTACCATTCAGGACGGCCAGTTGCTCATTCCCCGATATGGGACTAGCACATCTAGCATCATCACCTCATCCCACCATACTTTGATGTATGCACTGTAGTGTACATATCCCCCCCCTCTCCCCTTTCTGATGCGCTGCAGCAGCACTGTGGAAGTTCATGCATCCCCACTTCCTGGCTTGCAGTGTGTATGCGTGTGTGCATACATATGTATGTATATAGTTGGACAAGCTCCTGGCAGCAGACCGGAATGGTGTCGCATACGTAAGATGGTGTCTTCCCTAGCTTGCGTGTATCTATTCTGGTATATTAACTAGGCACACTTCCGTCTGCCTATCTGTCAGTCGAGATGCGATTTTCTTTGCGCGTGACAAGCCCCCGATAAGTCGATCGCATAGAGAATTCCAATGCCGGATTTGATGTTCTCGATGAATCCGAACTGGAAAAACCTTGCCGATGATATATAATACTTACGGTAGCTGCGTTCCCCTCCCACCCCCCTCACCGATCATATGTATGTTCTGGTATGGCATGTGCCGTCGATTGCAGGCCCTTATCGAGGTACCTGATGGACTCGTACCTTTTTTTTCATATCTAGCGTCTCTTTCGATCGTCGACCGTACTCCAGGTCCCCTAGTCCTAGCCCAAATAGCGGTATAGACATAGACTGATGTGTATAGGACCCCGGCAATAAGATCCGGTTATCGCTCGTCTCCGACAGCACCTGCATATTTGGTCCGGGGCGCTCTTTCCGTCACACTTAATATTAGACCGGGCACATGACTTCAGTCGCGGTAGATCGGGTGTGGGAGGGTAGTTGCGGTCGGCGTACTTGCTTTACTTAGCATGCTCTTATCGGCCGGTCCGTAGATGTGCCTTCCGTTCGGAGTACACTTCATAGCCGTGTTAGTTCGGACGCATATTAATAGTCACGCAGTAGCGATACTTCGTAAGTATTTGCTAGCCGGGAAACGATGTCAATGCCTCAGGCCATCACATCTCTACTCGAGATTCGGCTGCCTTCTTCTCGCTAGCTTCATGTATAGTTAAGAAGGAGACATCATGGAGTTTTTTCAGCTCAACGGCGTTAAACCCATGGAGCTGTAAGGCAAATTATTGCGACAAAGACTGCTCGGTTATATCGAAGAGACACCTCGGATCTGTTGGGGTTTTCACGCTCGACAGAATATGTCGGGAATTAGTGTGGCGGTCATTCGTGGCACCTAGGAATCATGATCGATCTTCCCTATAATGTACGATAGGATTCTTAGCTTCAGCCGTGATATTAGCACCGCCGTTGTCTTCCGGTTCATCATGGAAAGGGCAATGTAGGGGTTGTGTAGTGCCATTTCTAGTTTTTCGTACCTATTTGCGGTTCAGTGGCATAGAAAACGACGCGATCTATTCAACAAGGGTCCGTATAGGGCTCGGCTTGAGTAACAGCTGCGGGTAGAGTTTCGAATGGACCGGGAGGCCGCTCTTGCATTCAGTATCGCTATTGTGTAGTCTACCGGTCTTGCCTTCCTAGTCGCACCTGCCTAATCGACGGTTATAATTTTCTCTTCATATTATCGGGATTCGCATCTATAAATAATCGGAAAGCGCTTTTTGTCCCGCTAGTCTGTCAATCGTGACTGGAAGACCATTGACTTATGCGTTCCGGACTTGAGGGCTCGAACTGCGGGTCAATTAAGGGCTCAATGATGTCACTGGAGACTGTTCGGAAGTGTTAAAATGATGATAGGAGATAGGTAAAAGGAGCATGGGAATGGCCTACGTCATAGACGTTAAAGGAGTCGATTTGGCTCGGTGGGTCCGTTCGACAGGTTCGGGAGACTCTGTTCGAGTCTTCTCTAATAACACTGTCTATCGTTCCCACTTTAGCGGAAGGAGTATCGGACAGGAGATTATACGCCAAGCCCGGCCTGGTAGACGTCACAACCGAACCCAACGGTATATGTGTGGGTCATCAGATACGACTTGTCGTTGTCGAAGACCTAATCTCTGCCTGCAGAGAAGGTGTTCATCGACCATGTCTCGCTGTTATATACCTCTACATTTATAGGTGAAGACAGTGATATTTGCAAGGATTAAATGTCTTGTTATGGCAAACTGCGGGAGCAAAGTCAGGCAGGTATGGTAAACCGCATCGACAAACTAGGAATCTAGAAACGGCTTTCGTTAGGATTTTAGACAAGAATACCGAAGTTTGCTGCCTATTATTTGTCATAGTTATCGTGGGTGGGATTTGTACACTTGATGAGTATGAGAATATATACTAAAAGGGGGCGGTCCTACGGGATAATGCTAAGAGGCAGCTTCTAATCGCCTTCGTACAATATCTGTAATTTTGTATGCGAATTAGTTCTTCTTCAAGAATATATATGGGCTAGTTACTTGCTATGTTGACTATATAGATCCGAATATGATGTTAAACTGACTGTAGGTGCATACTGAGACACCTCGATCCTGACATTAAGGATAATATTTTTGTATCGACACCAATCAGCCGTAAACTATCAGATATACTACCTACCTAGACAATCCGTAGTTCTCTTCCCTAGCCCTCACAGAAACCCTTTATCGATTATTCTGAACAACTACTACTGCCACCACTGCCAACATCTACCAAACGTACCTAGATTACGTGCTATCAACAAGTCTATCGGTATGAACACCCTCTCCTTTCTGATATTCACATCATGCGTTTTGCTATTTTGCTACTATCAACGAACTTCGAAGGATTGCCTATTGCGCAATGCGTGTGTAGGTAGGTACCTCTATACAGGTACCTACCTAGGTACAGCTTCATAGATCCTCTTTCCTCCCACTCCCACAAAACCGTCAACTACCTACTTGTATTGGTTCGTCTGAGCATAGACCAATACGCGTCTCTTTGAACGTCGCTGCCAAAATTTGTGGAACTCTGGCTGTCTGATAACTCTCTCCTTTCCCTCTGTACCACCTAACCTAACTGCTTCTTTACTAAACGTGCAATACCATTTCTAATTACCCGTATGATTTACTAGTCTAAATTCTCTAAACGGCTTCTACGAGAGGAAAGACGCAAGTTGCTATAACTAATCAGAACCCCTATCATTACTCCTTTGACTCACTTCAAGCCTTGCCCTAGGCAAACTTTCTACCCACAACACAACCAATCCACCTGGGAGACAACGACGGCAATACAAGCCACACCCAGTCTCGTTTCATTCTGTAAATCAATTCCTTCGGCTTCATCATACATCTAAGCAATTATTAATCATCCCTCATACCGAAGAAAAATCAGTGCGACGCTTGCTTGATACCTTCAAGCTTAGGAAAGACCTGGGTAACTTCCCCCCTTTTCTATCTGCTCTTCTCCTAAACCATACATCCTCCCTCATCATTTGTTTCCTTTAATTATCCTTTCATTTCATCTTCTAGTCTACCTTATCACCACCTATTCAAGGTTCGCTAGACTGTTCGTTCCCTCTTTCCGCATCATTTCCAGCATGCTCTGTTCAATTACACTACGATCTATCTACTCCCTTTACAATAGATTTCCTGCCAAACTGTCTTCCTATTTCATCAGTATTGTGTACCTAGCCTAGCTAGATCTTTTCGTTGCACCTTATCCATCAATACCTTACCTTCAGTATCCATGTTTGTATGACTAGGAGGAAACTAACAAAAGTAATAGACAGGCTATTGCACGATACTGACTACTTGCCACCCGTGTAGTTGTATTCATTGATAAACGTTTCGGTAAATATCTATATCCTATTTGATTATTCTCCAATATACTCTTATTCTTCAATAGTTGAATTTATCAAATGTATCACTCTCCATCGCCTTGTTTTAGCCCTTTCCTCCAAGTCTCAAGATATACGAGAGTCTTGACTGATCGAACTATTTAGGAATTAATAATCGCGATCCTCTACTCTTTAGTCATGGACTTTACCCATGATTTGCGCCTTTCGGGCGATTTACCATATTCTAACCTTATCCGAATCTTCACCGACGAGCACCCCGAGTCCTATTTCATGGAACCGCCAATGGCAGCTGGCGAGGTTAATGGAACCGGTCTTCGCCGGATCAAGCCTAATAATGAAATCGAGGTGAACATGAAGTATCGATATAAGGCCTTCGGATCCTTATCTCATACGTATAGGATGCCTCTCCCGGGAAAGGGCGGCCGGTACTTGGTATTCTACCGTTGCGATCGTGGAACTATGGACCACGGCCTTGCTCACAATGATGAGGAGTTATTCGAATGCTCCAAGTACAATATCTTACGACACCCACGTGAGTGTGCCTATAATAACCCTAACTACGGGGTTACAGATCCTGGCCGTGTATCAGGTGTGGATAAAGACCTTCTCAATCTAGCGAATTATCCGTTCTTTTCGCGGGCTGTCATGAGCGTAAGTAGACCTAGGCCGCCTCTTCACGAATTTTACTCACTGTCTCATAGGCCCCACTATTACCTCGATGCGTTCCCCTTTCAACGTCGCAATCGGATGGGCTGGCTAGGGTAGAAGGCCAGTTTAGCATACCCCGGCGACCACAGCCATCAGCGTTGACCCGAGTGTTTGGGATGCCTGAACTATGTATCAGGATCATGACGGACCTCGGACATCGCTGGGGCGACTTGTCCAACCTTAGTCGAACATGTCAAATGATGATGTATTCGATGAATGAGGTGACCGTAAGTTTTTCAAACGCATGTAAGGACCAAAACCAAAACTAAGATTTGAATAGACGCGTGTTGACATGACGCATGGAAATTTCCTCAATCTAAACCTCTCTGATCGCGACATCGAGGAAGCGGATACGAGAGCGGACCCCGAGATTTTTCGCACCCAAGGGCATGCTTGCAGACCAGGTTTCCCGGCATTCCTTATGTTCTCGAGCATCCGAGGCCGGTACGTTGGAGCCGAAGATGGCGAAGGCCGCCAGAATTACCATGGTTACCCAGCTGCTCCTAAGGGGTCTTATTATAAGCCTACCTATGAGGATCGAATGATCAACACATACAAACTTCGTAAGTATTATTTTACAATATACCTTACTTATGGTGCTAACAGAATATTTAGTGTCAGCCATGAACATACGTGGATCTAGCATGAAAGTTGTTCACTTTCACTCAGTGCCGAATCTCGACCTGCGGGTCCTCCGGATGTGCCTGGAGCAATTACCGAATCTCGAGGTACTGGGTGTCCATAACTGCGAATTGCTTCACTTCGGCAAGACGATCTCATTGTTACGCGATATAATTGCCCACAACAAGACTCAGGGAAACACCATTGTCCGTTCAGATTTTTCTCCGGTATACTATCATGGTCTGCAAAGAGAGTCTGACGGCCGTAAAGGTGAATATGGCGTAATTCCCTCGGACAAAGGAGGAATCGAAACCCGCCGAGCAATAGCCGCAGTGCTCTTCACTGCTGTGCCTCTGGCCCTGAACCATAACATTGATTGGTTTAGTCCAGGCACTGGCATGAGGGGGTTTCTGGACCGAATCCCATGGTCCCTCGGTTCACTACGCTATGTACTCGAAGCGTTGTATAATCTGCATTATTACAAAATCAGAAAATACACTCCGATGTGGACGAGGAATGAGATGGGCGATTTTGCCGTCTTCGCAGAACTTGACATGTTGGAGTCTGTGATGCTTCAAACCTTGCACCAGGACCTTATCTTGGCAATCCATGGAAAAGCCATGGACCACAAGGCACTATGCGATACGATGATGTTGCAAGGTAAATTTATTCTTATGACATGTGCGTTTTGTAGCGCACAGTTGCCTTCGTTCTTCTTCACCCGCGAATCTGCCAGCCGACCACAGTTTCGGAAAGAATGCTGTGGCTGTGAACTCCGGACATACCTCAAAATTCACGTCGATAACTTTTTCCAAGAAAAGAAAAAGGCAGCAAAACTGCTCTTCCGCGGGTTTAGACTCACCGACGTCGATGCATTCTTGAATAAGAAACGTTACGCGACCGATGACGAGATCAGCGATCGTGAATTCCCTTTCTGGGAGAGTGCAGCAAGGTCGAGAGAGGACGTGCAAGCAGCCAACTCCGCGAATGGATCAGCCTTGGTCCTGGACGAGCGACCACCCCCGACGCAGCCAAAGGACATGAAGGAGATCTGGTTTTGGAAAGAAAGACTTGCCAGTGCTAGGAGGTATGCTCGAGTTGAGATTGATCAAAAAGATACTCAGTTACGCGAAATCATTACAGCCGGTCGACAAAAGATAAGACAACTCGACTTTACGTATGATTATCTCAGCCTAAAGAATGACATACAGAAAAACCGCGACGAGAAAGAGAGTATTTGCGAATATCTCGACGAGAAACTTGTACAATGCGGACTTGGGCAGGAGGGAAGATTTGGTATCGCGGCTGCAGCAGACTGGGACTCTGCCATCGAGGATTACCGTCAAACAGTCCAGGCACTGTGTGGCGTAACGATGGATAGCGGCTCTTGCGATACCGTATGGAGCAGTTACCCAAACGACTTCTTCTCGATGTACGCTCCTACTCTCTAGCTGTCTAGCTAGTTTTGGTCACAGCTAGATGATCCTCGCTATTGGCTCGAGACTATGGTTGTTATATATGTGGACGACTTATTTCATATCGCGCCTCCTTGAGATGATAACAAGGGCTTCTCATTGCTACGAACTGGACGCTTTTTATATCTCTATAGATATGACGCTTTTCCTAGCTCCTTGCGTTACGACGAGATAAGATTGAGATTTCCTTGTACTGCGAGATACTTCGGTCTCAACACTCCGAGAGTGGAGAAAAATAATCCGACTTCGAGAAAATTTTCGACGTTTTTAATTCTCAGATACCCCTTTGGCCGTTTTCAGTTATTCCGCGGTCAAATTTCCTAGATTAGTTCTCTTGCACAGATTGCACGGAAGGACCCGTACACTCTTGGCTGAAGAGGTGGGGAGAGAGGGGCACATGGGCTCGGAGATAGGGGATAGAGGTAGAAATTGGTGGAAGTTGAAGTAGCTTCTTTAGATTCTCGGAGCAGGATAGCAGTGAGGATTGGGTCCTCTCATCGCTTCTATCATCTTGCTCTTTTTTCCTTTCTTGCATTTCCTTGACAGTCGGTAGCAAATCCAGATCTTGCCACGAGGCACTACTAATACCATAATTGGAATCTCCTTTCTACCCTACGCAAAAAAGGGGTAGAAATCAATTTTCATTCTCTTCATCGAATATGGCTAACAGTGGTAGACCAGATCTAATTAGAACGCGTGGAGACAGGTTTCCATTGAAGTTTTCCGGATGCCGGCCCGGGAGCGGGTATAACTGGGGCTTGCCATAATAGGAAAAAGCCGCCGTAAAGCTTTGCCCTGATTGGCCCCCTTTCCCGTCACCTCTCGGCTCTTGCGCGGAGGGCAACATTTGCTGCTCGGCCTTTTGATACAACGGCCTGAAGCAACTTACGCTTCGGAAAGGTGTCCCCGAGCTTTTTTACTGCTAAAACAACTTTTTTGGATTATTAATTGCGAAATACTTTAGGAAACATTAGCAAGCTGACCAGCATCGGTTGGGCGCGTTCTAGGATTTCCAATTGAACAGCAGCCGTCGATTGAGAATAATTCCGAATATGTACTACCGCAAGAATAGCTACGACTAGGAAACTTTGGCGATGCGATTCCCTGGTTTGATACTCCAGC
The DNA here is from genome assembly GCA_022836615.1 of Annulohypoxylon bovei var. microspora. Lineage (NCBI taxonomy): Eukaryota > Fungi > Ascomycota > Sordariomycetes > Xylariales > Hypoxylaceae > Annulohypoxylon > Annulohypoxylon bovei. The sequence goes on along the minus strand of MU405217.1, from coordinate 4,556 downwards.
GTCCTCAAACCATCCATAGCCAGGATATAGTTTGATGTATCTTCCCCATAGTAAGGTGCTTAGGCATCTGCGGTCTTGCGAGAGCCTTCGACTCAAACCTCAAAGCTACGTGATATTAGCTCGGCGTTTCCCATCTTCCATATCCCCACGCGAAGTTCTCTACTGGAAGACTCATTTTATTACGTTGGGAAGTGAGGATGTTGAGGTCAAAATAAAGATATAAACCTCGACTAATGAACCTTAGTCGTGTGGGTGGGTTAACCATTGCGTATATTACTCAAAACGGACAGCAGATTCCTCTGGGCATGTCTGGACTGGTTTGGTATTAGCCAGGAACGTTTCCTAACATAGAGTGAATTGTGGTTTTCGCAGGGAGGTTGAACTGAATTGAAAGGATTTCGCTAACGTGGTCGTGCAGGTTTGAACTAAAACGCAACATAAATGTCACGAAAGGTATAAACAAAGAACTATTATATATGTTAGCCGAAGAGTTCGGGCTTTAATAGAATATGGTTGGGGCGAGTTATGGTTTATACATAAGGGGTATCACTTTATCACTGCCTAATCTACAACTTCAATGTTCGCTGGAAGGCATTAAGCATCCTTAGCAGCTTGACGTATCGACACAACATTCCTCAAGTTTCCAAAACTGAGGACATCGCCGATCCTTGGCGCCCCTGAGAGCAGCATGATCAGCCGATCAATGCCACAGCCCCATCCTCCCGTCGGCGGTAGCCCATACTCCAAAGCTTGGACGTAGCTCTCGTCTACCTCAACCGGAACCTCGTTATCTATCTCCGGGTTACCGTTCTTTGATGCTAGTTGTAGTTCGAATTTGCGCCGTTGCTCGAATGGATCGTTTTCTTCTTCGTACATGTTTGCAATCTCGCGGCGCCCGATGAACAGCTCAGCGCGAGCAGATACGAGCTGGCCGGTCTTGGGACAGGTGAAAGACTTAGAGAGAGGCGACATGCAAGCAGGATGGTGGATAATGAACAGAGGTTGCTTCACAGAAGACTTTTCTAGATAATGGCTGGCAAGCTCATCTAAAAGTTTAGGTAGCGTCAAATTTTGCCCTGGGGTAAACTCTTCTACATCTTCTAGGAATTCAACTAGCTTGGGAAGCGCGTCTGGTTCCGAGAGATTTGGAAATTTGTAGCCAAGGATCTCTTGTAAGGCTGGAATGAATTCGACTTGCTTCCAGCTCCTCTCGGGCAGCTCAATCCCAGGCTTCTCAAGAGAGTGGAGCTTCTGGTGCATAATATCGTCGGTGTGCTTGAAGAGGCGAATGATTAGATCTTCGGTCATAGAAATTAGGTCGCTTAAATTGGAGTAAGCAGAATAGAATTCGCACATGGTGAATTCGGGGTTATGTATAGTGTCGACGCCCTCATTGCGGAAAGCGGGCCCAATCTCGAAGACTTTTTCATTGCCGCCGACGACTAAGCGCTTGAGCCATAGCTCGGGGGCGATCCGTAATGCAAGTTCTTTTCGCGTAAGCCCAGTAGCCGATGTCACAAATGGACGGGCGATTGCTCCACTAGCAGTGTCCGCTAAAATTGGTGTTTGAACCTCTAGGAAGTCTTGCTCATGAAAGAAATCTCGCATGCATTTAATTATATGCGAGCGAAGACGGAGCGTGTCAGAGGCCCGACGGCTAACGAGCAGATCGACGTGCCTGTTCAAGACCATGGTTTCCTGATTAACCAGAGTCTCAGGGAGCGGCGCCACGCCGGGGCTTAGAATGGTAGGCAGTTCGGTTGCTCGTAACGTCAGTTCACCCGCGTCCGTTCGCATTGCTATACCTTCGACTGAGACGATATCGCCACGAAGAAATGGATGCATGACATCTTTGAACTGCTGCGGCTCGGGTCTCGGATCTGAAAGCTGGTTTAGACTAACCATAACTTGAACTAGCCGATATTCGCCCATGATGTTGAAGAAGACTAACTTAGACCCGGATCGCCTAACTGACAAGATCCGACCTTCCAGAACAACTTCCTGTGAGGTTGATATGGTGTCTTCATTCCTATACCTTTCTCGAAAGTTAGGTATGCTCATTCGGTTAGGCCGAGAGCCAAGCCTTGGGTAATGGAGAGCATTTGATTCTTTCAACTTCTGAATCCGCCTGTTAATGGTAACTTGACGGCTGGATGAAGTAACAGCCTCGCTGGCCTCTGCCTTAGAGCTGGAACTTGTAGATCCCCTGGAGGCGGAGGAATGTAAAGTTCTGCAAGATACGCCTTGAAATCTCGGACATTGTGAACGCCTAGCTTTTACCGGATGGCAGTGGCTAGCAGAAAAGAGCCGTGCGTACACAGCTGCCCTGGATGAGGGCAATTGGAAGAGATACGGGCGCAAGAACCTAAGACATTGCCCGTTATCCATAGCTATCTAGACAGACTTGAACTTGTTAGTCAAATACTATAATGGCATTGGATCAAGATACAGGGGAAGATGGGTTCAGGTTCAGATAGGCTGGCTAATTGAGATCAAGCACCACGTAAGTAGTGTCAGTCGCAACGGTTCTTAAAAGCAATCTCATCATTATGAAAATTTTCAATGAATTGGAAGTGACGTTTAATAGCTGTACTTACACCTGAGCGAGGCCTGCTTTACTATCCTCCCGGAAAAGCAACTCGGGATTCGACAAAATTTTAAAATTTTATTGTTCTAGTCCTTTCCTTGTCTAAGATTTATTTTATGTGGACGTTAGGTGAACTTTTCTGCCGGAGTTAATCCGGGGCTACAGTTAATCCGTTACCGCCTTCCGAATTGGGTCGACGGTTAAGTTTAATGTTCTTTTTAGCAGAACTTCGAAGCTTCCAATTCGATATTCGAGCTCTTCATTCTTCATCCACCACACAAATAAAAGGCAACCAGACTAAGGAACCGAATCTCGACAATCCTAATACATCTCATTCAAAATGTCGTTCCTTGGGTTCGGAAGACCGCAACCCTCGTCAGAGGAGAAGATCTCAGCTGTCCAGGCTGAAATGAAGCTCTTGACACAGATGCACGACCGGTAAGATCGTCTTATGTCTTCCCGTGTTGCGCCATGTTTTCTAACGCTATCTTCTAGCCTCACTAAGGCATGTGCGAAAAAGTGTGTTCCCAACGAGTACCGGGAATCCGAACTCAACAAAGGCGAAAGTGTGTGCCTCGACCGATGTGCCGCCAAGTTCTTCGATGTCCACATGAAGGTGTCAGAGTTATTACAGCAGGAGATGCAACAAAAAGGCGGCGGTGGATTCGGATTCGGCGGGTAAGGCGAAGAAAAGGAACACTAGGTATTTATGCTATACCTGGCCGCGACATGGCCTACCATCACGACGGACCATTGAGACCAGCTGTACGATGCGAATAACAGGGCCTAGAGTATTACTTGACATCTCATGCAAGGATATTCTGCTTTAAAGGCTTGTGGACACTTGGCTCGATGGGGTTCGTCAAATACGACGTTTTGTACTATGGGATAGGTTGGCCGTGTCAACTTGGCCCAAGAAATGAATATTCCTCTCATGAACACGTTCCAATCACAACATTGCCTTGGTGGAATAGTGGCTATCGATTGTTTTTTTTTTTTTACCTAGTATACTATGGAATTATGGTAACATTGGTTGGCAACAACAAGGATCACAGGCCTCCCTTATACTAAGGCACGTGCTTCAGTAAAGCTAAATTCGTTAAAAACACTTACCTAGGCATAGGTGTTCTATTGACACTATCTCCTATCTTAATGGTGGTTACCGGACATGACACATGATCAGGTGGGTATACTGTAGGTGGGCTGTAGTTCGGTAAAACCTGAGTATTTGAACTCGACTTACCTAGGTAGGCACTGCTTGATGGCATGAATCATAAGAACATCCATGTTTCAGAAGACCATTCTTGTCCAGGGTTGGGCATGTGTGCTGTTAACAAACAGAATTGTCGGACAGACGGCGGGTTTCACGGCCTCGGTCTGGTATAGCTTGTGTCGTTTTCCCTAATACCGGCTCCGTGGTTGTGTGACTTCACATGCTGCCGGGATAAATCGGGACCACGACAGGTAGTGTCCACCGTCCGCCCTAGCTGAAGGTCTTACATTCTAGTGTCGTTACATTTGAGTATGCGGGGAAACAGCCTTATGAAAGTCATGTGAATGTGTCTAAAACTACTACCAAAGTAAAAGTTAAATTCGTGTTGTTCTACTCGTAGGTGATCTACTACCTAGGAACGTGATTTAGGTACTTACCTATGGATGTATTTAGGACGAGACATTGACTTTGGCTTACTAGGTGCGGAGGTATTTGCCTAGATATATAGCTGACACACTTTTGAAAATGATATAGAGTAACATAGGAAATGTCCGCTTATATAATATGGGAAGATTTTATCATCCTCTCGTTGTTGTAAGTGAAAGTAAGTGAAATGATTCCCCGGAGTTTCTAGCGGAGATAAGCAGCAATCAACTATAACTGAAGGCAATAGGTCACGATGCGTTGCGTGTAATACCGTGTGATGTATTACGATATCCTGTGGTTATCTGTGTTGTGTAAAACGTACAAACTGCC